>JAVUPR010000377.1:2400000-3000000 GCA_036785695.1 Gentiana straminea
ACGTTAGGGATGTGGCGACTCCTTGTCTATGGGGATCCCATAACCTACGTCATAGACTTAGTATTTATTCATGAATCTGTATGGCTTAATTAATGCGTATCTATGTTAGTTTATATGAATGCTTTACGAATTACTGTTTAATCCGTTATGTATGATGAAACGGCGAGAGATACGTTCGGGGATGTAATGCGGGGACGAAATTGATTCGGGTGACCGAATGAGTTCACTCGGTCGACCGAGCCCACCTATTCGGTCGACCGAGCCTGTTTTATCCGTTAAATAGCCACGTCTTTATGGTTAGGTTAACTTAATAGAATTTATTATCTCGGTAGGTATGGCTATGGCTACGTTACTCGCTTAGTTTAATTAAAATGTGTAAAAAGGAAATACCAATATAAAACTCTTAGGTAGGCTTATGAATTGATCTTCGGACGTTCGGCGTTATCTAGGTAGGTTTATATTTGGGGATTGCTAGCACTCGATTATACATACGTCGTAGATTAGCATGAGACTATAACTTGGTAATTGCTAGTTGGACGAGAGCTTGAGTAATCGTTTAGGAAGTACGCCTAACCATAGGAATGTTGCCTGGACGAGGTGTACGGTTAATATCGGCATCCTTAGAGTCGTAAGCGTGTGAGTTATATGAGATGGAGGCACTAAAAGGCGAAGTCACGTAACAATACCACAGTGATCTAGTGACCTACCGGTGCTAAGTCAAGTTAAAGAGGATGACTCCCGTAGCCAATCTAAGATAGATACAAACGGATTGACAGTTAATAAGTTCAGTTTATTATATAAATTATCTAGGTCCAAACGATAAAGACTATAATTGGGGAGGTTAATTACGTTGTGTCGAGTCGTGTCTTTACTTTTCTTGTCTTATGTTGGTCGTAGACCGCCTCTATGTCCTTGACATGTTTGATTAATTGTTTATATATGAAATGATCCACAATTGGTTCCCTGTGGGATCGACCTTGATTCACTAGAGCTATACTACGATGGGCCTAGTCCTCTTGCTAGTATTGGTTTATGGTGGTCAAGTATATTATAACCTGATTGACCCCGTCATCAAGTTTTTGGCGCCGTTGCCGGGGAACCAACGGTCAATTTTATATATAAATAATTTTCTTATTCATGTCAAGTTTTCTGTTTTAGAGTCTGTTTTTACGTTTTGAGTCCTCTGGTTGTCTGCTCTGTCTGAAAATTCCAGCTTAAAAAAAAAAAAAAAATAAATAAATAAAAAAAATAATAAAAAAATATTTATTCGGTCGACCGAGAGACCTCATTCGGTCGACCGAGCACTTATAATATTTTTGTTTTGTTCTGTTCTATTTAAACAGTTTCTGATTTGTGTTTTTCGAGTCTGGAATTTCGCGTGTCTGTTTATCCCCGTATGTTTAATCCGTAGGTCTGATAGCAGCATGGGAAACCATGTTAAAATCAGTCTACGGTCTGTTTTGTTTTTCTTCTGTTTGCAGAAACCAGGGAAACAATAATCCAAGTCAATAATTTTTCACGGGCGCTGAGAAAATAACCCAGCAAACATGTAGAGCTACGAATCTAAGATGGGAAAAGCGATGGAAGCAATACCATTAAAGCACAAAGATGGCTCCGAAAAAAATCTTAAAGGCTTAAATTCTTTGTGGTACAATGTTGAAGGCAAGGTACTACCCTTTTTTTTTTATGTTTTACTACCTTTTGGTTTTTTGAGCATAAGTTAGCCTATACATGAACCTTAGTATGAATCTTAGCCCGGAGTTGGTTTGTAAGATTAATTTTATTAGTGTGGAAGGTTCTGCCCCAAATCTATCTCATCTAGAGGGTGTAGGGAAACATGTAGTCGTTGAAAGGAAGCGGTGAATAAAGAGTTCCTCGTAGTTAAATCGTCCTATGCATGAGATTGCTTCTATCGGCCGGGGAGCAACAAATTGTGTAGTTTAAGCATTCACAATCTAAAGAAGACGTTGAGTTTTGAGAGAACACAATCTTCTGTTTTTGTTGAGTTTTATGGTGATGGCTTCTCGGTGAACCCACCTTAAACAGAAACGAGATTACGCTTTGGGTGACAATTTAGAAATCGGAGACTCTTAGTAAATTGGTTCGGAAATGGTCTAACCATGGCTGGGCGAGTTAACCGAGCCTCGGCTCAATCGACTCCCCTCCACGTGTGATGTACGTTACAGCAGTTCAACAAGACTTAGCATAGCCGATAAGCCTTCGGGCTAAACGGGGCTTATCTTGACGGATTGGCCTGAACTGTCACATATGTTCCAACGAATAAGACGGCGTAGGCTAGCCTACATAACCGACCTTATTCGGAGTACTTTGATTCATTGTTTCTTATTGTCAAGACCAAAACCGTAACTTTAACTGAGTTTCTTAGAATTCACTAATTCCTAAAACGAGAGCCGAGGTAAGAACTTTGTATAAATGGTATGGATAAATGTCGTTTACTAGGTCTCACAACCAAGGGAAGGGTATTAATCCGCAAAAGCGACAAGCCACCTCTAATAGTGCTCGGAGGGTCAAAGTCGGCGATCCAAGAATGATAAGCGACAAGGATAATCTTTGGAAAGTCGAGTGAGGACTTTAAACTCGAACTACTTCTTTAAAACCCTTAGGATTTCTTTTTAGGATTTTAGGTTTTGTTTTCTTTGAGTCAAATAAGAGTAACGTGAAATATGTTGAGGTTTTTTATTTTGCCGTGTTCCGATGGCCATTGGGCTAAGGATGTGCAAAACTTTTTTACTCAATATAGGCCACGTGAAATAGAGTTCCGTAGGAGAGTCGAGAAATTGCTAAAGAAAAAGAAATTTAGCAATCAACTTTAAGATGGAAGCATTAAGAGAGCTTGAGAATTACTGAAAATATAACAGAGAATGATTGGTGTGAACAAGAACAATTCTGGGCAACTTCTAAAACCTTTTAGAAAGGTGATCCAAGTGAAAATCCAAAGTAGTGTGCAATTCATTCTGCAATTATCCTTATCTTTCCCTTTACACTTTTTCACCTTCAAACTTTTCGATCCTCTCACCAATCTGCCCCAACAGTTCACATTTCTAACCATTCTTTCATCGCCTCTCTTTCTTTCCATCCGTTTCACTCTCCCACCCAATATCAATGCCTTAACCATTTTCACCCCACCCATAAACACAATTTCTTACCCGCCCTTTATCTTTTCTTCCCAACCTTATGTGTATCTTTTTCTAAACCCATCATACTCTCAACCTCCATTTTGTTTACAAAATACCTTTGTGTTGCGGAATTTGAAATATTGCTCAGCTTTAATGATTATCTTTTATCATTTTGATTTTCATGATACTAGTTGGGGTAAATGTAGCTCTGACCCTAGCTAGATTTTAAAGGTTTTTGGTTCGATCAAAGTACAACTTATCTTTCTACCGGAAGTTTTAAATTTCACATTTTTTCCGTCTATTCCGGCATTTCTAGATGATAAGTTTTGTTCTGAACTATCACACCGATCCGACCTTGTTGATGACGGTTATGACTTTTACGTGATACATTGGGTTATTAGTAATTTCGAGGAGTAGCTACATCTCCCTAAGTTGTTGATATCCAATGCAAGCGAGAAGTTTCTGCGCTAAGTATTTGATTTTATCTTTAGCCAATAGGTCACATTCAATCTGTTATACCTTACCAAGTTTCTCTTTTCTTGGATTGAATGCCTTTTCGAGCCAGTCACCCTCGTGTTTTCACACGTCGGGTAATGCTTTTTGATCTTTGTCTTCTCCACCCGGTTTTAAGAATATTTAGGCGGTGGAGGTTGTAGATGAAGACCACCATCTTTAGTTGCTTGTTTATTTTTCTTTCTATTTAGTATTTTTCTTTTTGGTTTCCCTTGTCATTGGTTGTATAAAATAAAGTGGCTTAAACTGTTTTAAGGTATTTATACCTCATTCGCCACATTATTTTATAACTTCCATAGACATGGTATTTTACGGTTTCGTGGAGTTTGTCCGCTTTTACGGGTTTTCACTTGCTTCTCCACAACGTCTTTGAAATTTACTCCGATCTTTTTCCTTTACTTGAGAGCCGTTTCCAGAGCTAAGTCTTTTTCCTAACTTCTCATTTATTTTTGTCATTGAGGACAATGCCATGTTTAAGTGGGGGGTAGGAGACTTAGCTATGTTGTTATGATTAAAATTTGAATGAAACGGTAGAAAAATTGAAAAATTGAAAAATTGAATAAATACCATATTATGTATCTCGTACCCTTAGAATTGTGAGTTCCTAGCTAAGAATTGATAGGAAAGGAACCAAGTTTCATGAGTACGTGATCATTTTATACTTATGTTAAGTAAATTTAAGGATATTCATGCCCGTTTTTGCAAGTAGTTATTTATTATTCAATTACTCAATAAATGAATCGAGTTATACCGCGCAATTTATAAAAAAAAATTGAAAATAATGTGTACATTGCATAGATGATTGGTTATGTAGACTTAGTGTCGATACTTATTGGCTGATGTATTCTTATCTGCTTGCCAACAAAAGCGGATTAATAAGCTTGAGACGTACTGTGTTTTAGCAAAATGTTAGACAGATTTCGGGCTTGTAGTAACATTACCAAAGTAGCCCCGCGCTTGTGGTAATATTCGATGCTATACATGATCTAAGATAGGGGGATACTCTAAAAAGTTTTCTTCCTTGAGATTGATAGTATTTGAAAAATATGAAGATATGAAAAGAATATTCAACTCTTTAAGAGGCTTTGAGTAGTACTCGGTCTCCAAGTCCAAAATCCCTATAGATACGCTCTTGCTTATTGCTCTAGTGCTTCAAAAATTTAAAGGCTTGAGAAGTATGAATGCTGAGGTTGGTAGGTTGAGATTGCGAAGTTAGCATAAACTCTAATCTTGCCACATTTATATAAAACCAATGCACATGCACACATCACTATGATTCATAGCGAGTAGTGAATAATGGATATCTTATGAGCATGACTAGTATGAGTTGACTTGAGTTTCTTGTGTAAGTATGATTTGACCTTAGAAAATGTTGTCTTGGGGAATGACTTATTGATGCTTTGTTCGGGACGATCAAAGTCTAAGTGGGGGGGTAGTTGATGACGGTCAAATTATACCCGTAAATGTCATCAACGTTGACCTTAAATCGAGATTAATAATATATATTTCATATTAAATCACTCGTTTATATTTATTATTTAATGTTAAGTGATTATTAATATGATAATTGGTATTTACTCGTTTTTATCCGATTTACTGTGCGATTAATGTTGATTTTACAGATCATTACAAATCGAGAAGATTAGTGTCATTCAATCAATTATCTCAAGATAAGGAAGGAAGAAAATCGGAGCATTAAATTAAAGATTAATCAGATCAGCACGAAAGAATGCAGTGGGGAACAAGTCAGACAAAGAGACGCGTTTAACACGTGTAAAAAATGGCTCGGTCGACCGAGCCTAACCATTCGGTCGACCGAGAGTGTCGGCTTGGTCACTTGAAGTTTATCCGGCAGAAATCGCGTGTATATCTTCTAGATCCTTCCTAGGTCGGCAAAAACCTCTATATAAGCAGCAGCTACGAAATTTGTAAAAACACACCAACACATACCTTAGAATATCATTCAATAAAATCACTCTAATCATATCTTGATTCAATGTAGTTTATTGAGGGTGTTTCCAGCAATTTAAGGGCTGCATTATGTAAGCCTTTATTTTCTGTTTCTTTTATTTTAAGTAATTAATCCCTCCCAATTATGCTTTATTGTTTGAGTTAGTTAATTCATAGCTAGATGATGTAGATCTAGGCTATGACGTTAGGATGTGGCGACTCCTTGTCTATGGGGATCCCATAACCTACGTCATAGACTTAGTATTTATTCATGAATCTGTATGGCTTAATTAATGCGTATCTATGTTAGTTTATATGAATGCTTTACGAATTACTGTTTAATCCGTTATGTATGATGAAACGCTGAGAGATACGTTCAGGGATGTAATGCGGGGACGAAATTGATTCGGGTGACCGAATGAGTTCACTCGGTCGACCGAGCCCACCTATTCGGTCGACCGAGCCCCTGTTTTATCCGTTAAATAGCCACGTCTTTATGGTTAGGTTAACTTAATAGAATTTATTATCTCGGTAGGTATGGCTATGGCTACGTTACTCGCTTAGTTTAATTAAAATGTGTAAAAAGGAAATACCAATATAAAACTCTTAGGTAGGCTTATGAATTGATCTTCGGACGTTCGGCGTTATCTAGGTAGGTTTATATTTGGGGATTGCTAGCACACGATTATACATACGTCGTAGATTAGCATGAGACTATAACTTGGTAATTGCTAGTTGGACGAGAGCTTGAGTAATCGTTTAGGAAGTACGCCTAACCATAGGAATGTTGCCTGGACGAGGTGTACGGTTAATATCGGCATCCTTAGAGTCGTAAGCGTGTGAGTTATATGAGATGGAGGCACTAAAAGGCGAAGTCACGTAACAATACCACGGTGATCTAGTGACTACCGGTGCTAAGTCAAGTTAAAGAGGATGACTCCCGTAGCCAATCTAAGATAGATACAAACGGATTGACAAGTTAATAAGTTCGAGTTTATTATATAAATTATCTAGGTCCAAACGATAAAGACTATAATTGGGGAGGTTAATTACGTTGTGTCGAGTCGTGTCTTTACTTTTCTTGTCTTATGTTGGTCGTAGACCGCCTCTATGTCCTTGACATGTTTGATTAATTGTTTATATATGAAATGATCCACAATTGGTTCCCTGTGGGATCGACCTTGATTCACTAGAGCTATACTACGATGGGCCTAGTCCTCTTGCTAGTATTGGTTTATGGTGGTCAAGTATATTATAACCTGATTGACCCCGTCATCAGATATCCTTTATATGCATCTAAGAAACCAAAAACTTCAAAATCAATGGTTGAATCTACTAACCTGTCGATTTTGGGCAGCGGATACGAGTCTTTCGGGCATGCTTTGTTAAGGTCTGTAAAGTCCACACACATGCGCCAACTACCATCAGGCTTCTTGACTAAAACCGGGTTAGCTAGCCATTCCGGATATAATACCTCTTTTACTAACTTGGCTGCTAGTAGCTTGCCGACCTCTAACTCAATAGCTTTAAGTCGATCTGACGCAAAACTTCTCTTCTTCTGTTTGACTGGCCTTTTAGCCTGGTCAATCTCGAGCTTATGAACCGCGATGTCGGTGGACAGTCCCGGCATGTCGGTGGCTTTCCAGGCAAAAATGTCCCTGAACTCGATTAAGAGCTCGACCAGTAGCTGTTTTTCTTTTTCTGGGATCCAAATCCCGACTAAGACTTGTTGAACCGCCATCTTCCCATTCATGACAACAGAGTTACAACTCCGAGCGACTTCAACGTCTCCTTTTACTTCGTGGGAACCGTTCCTAGTGGGAAACTTCATACTATTATGAAAAGTTGATATGATAGCACGCAGGTCGAAGAGCGCAGGTCGCCCTAGGATAACATTGTACGCAGAGGGAGCCTTGACCACCACATAGCTTAATTCAAGTGTCCTTCCTTTCTCGCCATCCCCAACTGTCGTGAGTAACTTTATCGAGCCCATAGGATGGACTGCTTGCCCTGTAAATCCAAACAGGGGAGACGCTATGGGGGCTAGATCCTTCTCTTTCAACTTCATCGCTTGAAACGCCGAGTGATATATGATGTTCACTGCACTCCCGTTATCGATACAGACTCTCGATACATGGGCTCGGCTAATAATTGCCTCAATAACTAACCCTTCGCTATGAATCCTCGACTTGGGGATATCATCTCGAGGGCCGTATCCGACTTCTGTCGTGAATCTGAGCTGCTTGCGCTCTCTCGAGCTACTAGGTGGCTCTTCACTGGTCTGATCCTTATCACTTTCATCTGGACCAAAGATCGTATTGACATAGTTTACAGGTCGATTTTCCTCGTATCTGTCCCGACCAAAGTTATCTCTCGTTGTTTCCTTCCCGACACGGGGATCGATTCCTACGAGGTGACCGATCCCTTCGTCTCTCGGGCATCTCGACCTCGGTTCTGTCTAGATCGGAGTTTTTCCTCTTAAATTCCCCACGCCCTCTGGACCCATCATACCGAGATCTGTCAACAACTTCGTCTAGCTTTCCTTCCTGAATGCAGACGTCGATATCTCTCTTCAGGTCGATACAATCCTCAGTTGTATGGCCTATGTCCTCGTGAAAATCACAGTATTTGCTTGCGTTCCTCTTTTCCCGAGGTTTCTTCAACGGTGGCGGTTTCCTCGCCAAGTTTTTTGAAAGCATAATCGACAACACCTCAGATCGAGGTCGATTGAGTGGGATAAAGTCCTTATCACGTGAGGGTCCCTTCTTGCCCCCACGGTCTGAGGTGGACGTGTCGATACGGTCCCAGACCGATGGCTTACTTTCGATATCCTGCCTCTTGGACTGATTCTGTTCGGACCTCGGGTGTCCTTCTTGGATTCCATCCAGTCGGATTGGGTGTGCCGCCGCACTGCCTCTTCCCCTTGACAGAATCTATGCACCACATTGACACATTCGTCCATGGTATGGGGAACGTCTCTGCTCAACTTCATGTACAACTTAGTATTACGCAGCCCCCCTACGAACGATGTGATCAGAAGTCGGTCATCTGCGTCCTTGACCTGCATGGCCTCGAGATTAAACCTCTTCAAATACTCCATTACTGTCTCATCTTTTTGCTGCCTCACGTTCATGAGGTGCGTGGCACTCAGATGAAACTTCTTATTGACTATAAATGCATCTCGGAACTTTCGAGCGAGCATGGCAAAACTGGAGATCGACCCTGGTCGTAGCTTCGTGAACCATTCTCTTGCTCGACCCACGAGTAGCGTCTCGAATGCCCGACAGCGCATTGCATTGGGTGCCCCATCCAACCTCATTTGAGATAGATACCTGTGGAGATGGTCCTCCGGGTCGGTGGTGCCATCATAAGGTTCTATCTTTGGTATCTTAAACCATTTGGGTTTAGGAAAGCTCTCGATCTCTTTGTGAAGGGAGACTCGAGCCACAACGACACCTGACTCTTTCCCAAAATTGCATTCAGCTCTTCCCTAGCGCTATCATCATCCCTCTCTGGTGTTTTTGGTGGATCTCACGTCTCTTCCTTTCCACTGAGCTAGATGATGCGCTTATTTCGTCCCCAGGAGTCTGTTTAGGCTTGTCCACTATATCTTTCTGACCGCCTTCCGCCATAGCTTCTTTCTGGGCGGCGTCCGCCTGCCTTCGCGCCGTAACCGCCTCGGCTATTATCCTGGACATTACCTCCAAATCTGCCCCTGCCAACTGATCCGCAAGCACCCGATATTCTGGAGCAAGGGCTTGCTTTTCTGGTTGGTGGGTCTCCTGGACAGGGTTCAAGGCTGGATCTTTTTCCCCCTGTTTCTGCGGAGGATCGTGCTTGAATAAGATCCAAGACGGGATCTTCGTCTCCTTGCATATCGGGATCGATCGGCTCGTTCATCCGGGAGCCTTGATCGGCGCTTTGGATGCGATTTTGGATGCGTTTTCTTGGGAGGCATCGTGTTTCTTGCGTCTTCAATCAATAGAAGGCCCTCCTTCTAGCGCCAATGACGATGACAAATTATGTCACCTTAATGATTTAAGCCCTAACTTAATCTAGTGATGAACACACAAGAACCCTAATGCCAAGAAGAGGAGTGAGGGGGTGGATTTTATGTATGCGGCTGAGTCCAAGACTGTATCTTGGATTGCCTACGTATCCTGTTCTGTTCCAGGAATCAAGCCTTACGTAGTTCCTGGATTGGGGTATTTATAATGACAACACTTGCCTAAACCCTAAGGTTAAGTCGGCTTGTATTATTGTCACCTTTACCCTTAAATGGGCCTTAAACCCTTGCCCAAGCTATCGCTGTGGGTGGGCCTGGATAGCTGGCGCAGACTCTGTCCTCGGTGTCGATACTGCCGACTTGCGGTGATCGACCCTAGACTCATTGTCCTACACTGCTAGCTGGTGTGGACTCTATCCTTATGGACTTGTCATCTCACACTGCTCGGTCGTCGACAGTCGATAGTCGTAGCCTGGCTTTTATATGATGGCCTTGGCCTCGAGCCTGGGCATCGACATGAATATACTGGCGTTATTTTATAATGTGATGACCAACCAATAGACGACACGTGGAGGGAGTAAAACCCTGTATCGTCAACTATCATCATGCATGATGCTAATAGACATTATCTCTCTGTTTTTGTTCAAGCATTGTTCAAGTGTCATATATGATTGCTAATAGAAGACTTGCTAATGGCATTCATATATGATTGTTGATGTCACTGCATAAATTGTTGATGTCATTCATATATGATTGCTGATATCACTGCATAAAATGTTGATGTCACTGCATATCTGATTGTTGATGTCACTACATAAATTGTTGATGTCACGCATATATGATTGCCGATGTCACTGCATAAAATGTTGATATCACGGATCTCTTTTTCTTAAAAGTTTGGTAACTTTGTAAAATAAGTATATTTTCTCACAAAGCCAATTAAGGAGAAAATATACCGACACTTGATGGTGAATATACGACTGTTGTGATTGCATTCACACTAAATACGATGGTGTCACTTCGTAGGGTGTCACTTAATAAAATATTGTTGTCATTGAGTGTCACTTCATAAAATGTTCGTGTCATTGAGTATCATTGCATAAGGTGTCACTTAATAAAATGAGATATCAAAATAAAGAGACCGAAAAATTATGAATTAAGGTGAAAGATTTATGTTGATCGTAGTTTTATATCAAAAGATATAGACATTTGAAGTCGATTTTATGAAGAAAAGAAATCGATTTTAAAAAATTAAGTCGGGAAAATATCAAAAGTCATCACGGTGTTACTTCATCAAATGTCACTGCATCCCAGTGATCACTGCATCCCGATGGTCTCTGCATCGCGGTGTCTCTGCATCGGGGTGGTCACTGCATCGCGGTGTCTCAGCATCGGGGGTGGTCCGTGCATCGCGGTGTCTCTGCATCGGGGGTGGCCACTGCATCGCGGTGTCTCTGCATCGGGGATGGCTACTGCATCACGGTGTTCAATGGATATTGGGTGGTCAATGCATCGCGGTGTCACTTTATTGCGCTGTCTCGTATTGCAGTGTCTGCATCGCGGTGTCTCTGCATCTGGGGTGGTCACTGCATCGGGATGGTCAATGCATCGCGGTTGTCAATGCTTCGGGGTGGTCAATACAACACAGTGTCTCTGCATCGTGTCGACGAAAATCATTGTCACTGCATAAATTGTTGTCACTTCAGAATAATGTTGTATGAGCAAACATCAAATGTCACTGCATAAATCGTTGCAAATGTTCTTGTCACTACATCACGGTGGTCAGTGCATCGAGGTGGTCACTGCATCACAGTGGTTAATTAATCGGGGGTGGTCACAGCATCGCGGTGGCTAATGCATCGTGTTGGGAAATGCATCGCGGTGACCAATGCATTACGGTGGTCAATGCATCGCGGCGGTCACTGCATCGGGATGGGCACTGCATGGCGGTGGTCACTGCATCGAGGTGGTCACTACATCTTTTTGGTCAACGCATCGCGGTAGTCAATGCATCACAGTGTCTCTACATCGTGTCGACGAAAATCGTTGTCACTGCATAAATCGTTGTCACTTCAGAAATAATGTTGTATGAGCAAAATCAAATGTCACTGCATAAATCGTTGCAAATGTTCTTGTCACTGCATCGTGGTGGTCAGTGCATTGATGTGGTCACTGCATCACAGTGGTTAATTAATCGGGAGTGGTGACTGCATCGCGGTGGTCAATGCATCAGGGGTGGTCAATGCATCGGGTTGGGCAATGCATCAGGGGTGGTCAATGCATTGGGTTGGGCAATGCATCGCGGTGGCCAATGCATCGCGGTGGTCAGTGCATCGCGGTGACATTTCATCGCGGTGTCTCTGTATCGCGGTAGTCACTGCATCGCGGTGGTTATTGCAACGCAGTTGTCAGTGCATCGCGGTGGTCACTGCATCGTGGTGTCACTTCATCGCGGTGCTCAATACATCATGGTGGTCAATGCATCAGGGTGATTAATGCATCGCGGTGGTCAATTCATCGGGGCAGTCAATGCATCACGGTGGTCAATGAAAAAAAGAAAAAATAAACTTTCACCGTCTACACAAAAAAAAAATAACTTTCAACGTCCAGAAACAGGAAAGAAAAAAAACAAACAGCAGCGTCTGTTCAAAATACAAATAAATAAATAAACATTAAAGTAGCGTGCCTGATTCCCATTTCTTTCTCTTTTTTTCTTCATTAAGGGTATTTGGGTCTCTCTATCTAATTTGTGTCCTTATAACTAAGTGTTTGTTTTGGGTGTCCTTTTTGTCTAATTAAGTCCAATATGCGTCCTTTTGGATAATTGTCCCTATATATATATATATATATATATATATATATATATATATATATATATATATATATATATATATATATATATATATATATATATATATATATTACTTATATAAAATTATCCGAGATTTGCAAAGCGAGTGTACACGGAGAAGAGATATTATGCAGCAGTGATTGATGGGTGATACCAAGTGGAGGGGTGAGATGTGTCCAATTCACCCCTACACACTCCTACTATGTGAGAGACAGTGTAAAAAACACATCTCAACCCTCCACTTGGTATCACCCATAAAATCACTGTTGTATAATAACTTTTCTCTTGTACACGTCGCTTGTTTCTTCCATTTTTATTCCGTTTGGGCTTTTGTTTAATATGAACTGTCTTTCTTTTTTAGCATTTACTACGCATTCAGTATTTAAGAACCAAATGTTTAAGAATGTGTTTTGTGTTCTACATTCTCCTCTATCTTTTTTCTTTAATCTTCTTAAACAATAACATACTTTGTTTTTCTTCCAACATTTACGGTAATTTTTAAGGTGGAATTGGCAGTGCAGATATGTATTTATTTGTTGTTTTTTTTTGTGTGTCGTTAGGTTTATACATTTCTCTCTCTTCTCTTATCATGATGTGATATGTATTTATTTGCTTTTGTGTTGGTTGTGTGATTTTTTTTTGTGTGTCGTTAGGTTTATACATTTCTCTCTCTTCTCTTATCATGATGTGTTTTCTTCCTTATGGATGTTGTTTGTTAGATTCAACGTTTTTGTATTGGACTACGGGATGGTGAGGCGTACTTCTTAGATGCCGATTCAATCTATATCCTAAGTAACAATCACTTTTTGAGTTTCATGTTAAATTATGATGACGAATAATTAAGTTGATCGAGTTTAATTACTCGTTTAAATTCCAAATCGAGAGAATCGACGTAGTCGAAGCCGATCATAATATTGCCTACACATCACCACACTCGGTCGACCGAACGACGCACTCGGGCGACCGAGTGACATGTCTAGGTCGACCGAACACGCTTCGTGCCGGAACAAATCATGATTACTTCTTAACGTTTCTAACCTAAGCACATGGGTTCGTAAATAAATCTACATCACGCAATCAATACAAATAAAACTACTCCATAATAAAATATATCGATCTACAAATAAAGATTGCATAATTGAATAGTCATACCCTCGAAGACGAGAGTGACTCCCACTCTTTAATGCGCTCCCTAATCGGAGAATCCGACGAATCCACAATGAACGAACATAAAGAAAATAAAACTTGTGTTGTTACTTTTAGTAGTTGTGCTTCTTTAAGATCTTACTTATTATCTGTGATCTTTGTTGTTCTTGGCTGCTGCTAAGCTCTTTTTTATACCAAGTTTGTATATATCTCTGTTTGCTCTTGTCATGCTGTGCTTCTTCCTTACAAATGTTGTTTCTTGTCTTCTGTTTATGTATTTGCTATGTTGTTTTAGTGCCTAGACGTTCACTTCATTATAGTAATCCTGCTTGGTTAAGTTTTTCAACATTTGCCTTCCAGCTCTAAACATGGATTGTTTATAGCTAGGTTTGCCTTAACTATCATTGTTTAGTCTTTATTCATTATCTGGGGTTGTTCTTACAGAGCTTCTTTTGTGTTTTATTCTTCTGGTGCCTTAGCCTATTTTGATTTCACTTATCCTCCTTGTTGATTTTTCTCTTTTGGGCTTCTAGCTCTTGCCATTTATTACTTTTGGTTTGCCTTGAGCTGGCTATCATTGTTTGGTCATTATTTGTTGCCTTAGGCGGTACTTGCTCAGCTTTCTTTGTGTCCTGTTGTTAGGTGTCTACATATGTGTGCTCAGTAGTTAACAGAGTGTCTTCATATGTGTGCTCAGTAGTTATTGTTGTCTAAGGTTTTGTAGTGAAGGTTCAACTTACCTGTTGTGGTTTTGCTTATCTATTTTTGCTTGTTCTTCACACATATGTTATGAGTTTATTTACCTTTAGTTACACACATGTTCTGTTTAATTATTCATTACAAATACAACACTACTACTGTGATGTTAAAAGCAGCAATGACAATAGCATCTAAAAGACAACTCTCATAAATTTCTAAGGTCACTACAAATTTGAAGTTGTGGACAGTTGCGGTCCAGGTTGTGGAAAGTCACAGGTTCCAAGTAAGCATTGGTAGGCGTGATGGAGTATCTAAAACGTACAACAGATACTTACTGGTTGATGAACATGTGATTTCTATAACATAACATAATTTACTTCCTACCATAACTTACATTTATGAATAGTAGTAATTCCATGCATGGAAATAATTTCTTAGCATGGAACAAAAGTGTATGGAATTGTTTATGAAAACGGCATCCGCTACTTCTCAACATCACTTCAGCCTTTCAAACACTACATGATTTCTAATGCTACATTAACTCCTGTTTTTTCTTTCTTCAAAGTGGGTCCATATGATTTTTCTTGGGTTATCACTAACGACATTCCAGTTGAACTAATTGACGAACCTTCCAATCCAGTGCTTCCATTCTCATACGATGTGTGTGCATTTAACAGATTCAGCCATCATGCTGATAAAGATACTGGATTCAGTAGGTCACTAACTTTAAATTGTCTTTTTTAAAAAAAAAAACCTTCTGTTGTTCTAAACTTATACGATTTTGCGCAGATGTAAAGGGACTGGCGATACATGCCTTCCCACGCAGACAAGTTAATGCTAAATCAAGCAATCGGGAAATTGTGTTGATAGATGTAAGGTGGTTATTGATGAGACCGTATTTTATGGGATTTAATGTGCTTATTTTACATCTATTTTGTCGGGAGATGCTTTTTTCCGGGTATGTTTTGGATGATTTTCAGGTTTTATGAGCTCGTGAGCGGTGATGGAAGATTTCCGGACTTATAGAGCATTTTTGGAAGTTTTGTGGGAGATTGGAGAAAAACGGCTCTTAAAAAATTCAGAATTTCAGTTTTCGCCTATATCGTGATCCCGACTAATGACATGAGGATAAAGTCTATTAAAGCCAATATTGGATTTTTCCTCTTTTATTTCACATTAGGATTTTATTTTATTTTTATTTATTATATATTGTCTATAGAAAATAAAAATAAGGTTGGGCTTTTACCTTTGAGGCCATTCTGAATAATTAGTACGTGAGAGGAGGATATTAGACATATTAGGTTTGGCTGGCGCTAATATGCTTGGAGCGGATAATTGAAATATGCTTTTCGGCAAAAAACTATAGACCGCGGAAGCAGAAAGTTGTACAACTCTACCATTATGTCAATTTTAAACTTCCGTTCATTGCCGTTTCCGTTCCCTTTCTTAACTGTCACCATACTTCTCAGCGCGTGATTTACTTTTTATTTTTTATTTTTAATAACCAACGTGTAGTGTTATATTAATTACGTATCCTATTAGTTCTCAGGCAAATAGACATCATTATTTTATTTAGTATTAATATACTCTCATCCATTTTGTTTAATTATTTATCTCTCTCTCAAATAAAAATAAAATTATCTCTATAAAACAAATAAATTATTTTGACTTTCAAAAAATAGAGTATATCCCAATGTATAATAGTGTTTATTTTTTATCAAAGTTATTTTATTTGGTTATTCTCCATAAAAAATTTACCGGTAATTTCTTCATGAACATCATTATACCAGAAACCGTCTAATTAGCTGGTCAAATTATACGAAAAAAACATCCCATTAGCAAATCTCAATAAATAATCTGGAAAAAACAAATTAGGACACGTCACATATTAACTTAATTCAGGAAAAAAAAAACGATTCCTATACTACAAATTCATGTATCAATGAAATGAAAAGGCAACGTACTCCATAATGCATACACAAAATAACTAAAAAAGATAAGCTTGAAGTAGTCTCGTGACAAAATTGTTAGAGAAATCAAAACCAACGCTACAACAGCCAAGAAAAACATCGATCAATGCATTTGCTTTTTGGGTTAATTCAAAGATCTCAACGAGCTACCTGCAAAATATAACAGAAAAAGGTTTAGATATTAACTAAAGAATGAAATCAATGTACAAGATATATAAATAATCAACGGCTTTGTTGAACCATAAAATTTCCTAATTATATAAAGCCATGCAAATGCAAGTTCTTCTTCGAAGCATTAACATACATCTTCTCAGTACAACTATTATGTAAACCATTGGCTTCAAAATGAATGAGATGGCAAAAGAAATTGAGGAACTGACTTATAAATAATACACTAAATGGTAAAAGAAAAGAATAGAGCTAGAAAATTAATATCAAACATTGTTCAGGTTGACATTTCCTTGTTCATTCTAATGAAAACCGGAAGAATTATACTGCAAAATTAAGAGAAAGGAATAAATGGATGTCAAATGTTAGTCCAAATACAAGAAAAGAGACACAAGGAAGCCTATAGATGCAAGCAAATAAATTGGAAGCAAGAAGTTAAATGAAAAAAATTAATCACACCTTAACTGGTTATATATATATATATATATATATATTTTTTTTTTTTTTGAGGAACCTTAACTACTGGTTATAAGGAAGCTGCAAAATGGCGAAGAAAAAAATTTACAATTCAAACCAGAAATATACTTCTGCATCAGGTTAGAAAAAAAAAAAGAGCATAATGCCTTAAGCATATTCACCTGGAAAAAGGAGAATAAAGAAACAAAAATTATATATACAAATGTATAATTTATAAGAAAAGATACCGAAAAATAAGATAAAAGACTTACAATCCCATTGTACTCCATAAGGAATCGTCATTAGGTTCAATATTCATGTTCAAATCAATCCATGGTATAGATATTTTGTCTTCTACCAGACTTGAGCTTGGATCAGTGACAAATAAGAGAAAAAAATACAATACAAAAGCTGAAGCTAACAAAAACTATTATCCCTTCAACACTCCTATTAGTGACCAAAACTATCAAAGCAACTCAAAAAAAAAATAATAAAAACACCAGCCATCAAATGTACGCCCCTAGTAAACTTTTTAGCAGCAGGTGAAAGGGGAAAAAACAAGAACTGAATGGACAATATCAATGCTAGCAACCAAGAGGAATGGCTTCTCCCAAAATGAAGGTGATAGCAGCACACAACAAACCAAGCTATGGCAACAATGGTGACACAAACAACAAAACAATTACATTAAAGATACAGATAAACAAGAATTGAAGAATCAACAAAACAATATGCTAAGGTGGCACCTATACAAGCATATTATGACGATAAAAACATAAATCGTTTGAGATTATTGGAACCCTTTACCAGAATAAATAAACCCTTCTTTACGTTATTGATCGGTCAAAAAAGAAGCAGCCTTTAAGAAAAAAATCATACCGCTACTATTGTTAGGTTTAGTATGCCATGGATCGGCTGCAATCTGAGTTGTTTATGAAGATGAAAGGGTGATTTTTTTTTCGGCTGTGGAAACCGATTTAGTCGTGGCTCAGTAGAAAGGTAAAAGATTTGAAAAGAAAAAAAAAAAAAAAGAAGAAGAAAAGAAGAAGGCAATCACGCGCTGAAAAATATGGGAAAAGTAAGTATGTAAGGAGAAACGGCAATGAACGGAAGTTTGTAATTGACATAAGGGTAGAGTTGTCCAACTGCTCTGGATTTAGCATATTTGCTCTGTCATTAGCGTCAGCCATTAGGTTTGCTATCAAAGGACAGGAACTGGGAAAGAAAAAGAAGAACAAGAACAAAGCTGCGCACACCATGTTGCCGGAAACTTTATTTTGATTTTTTTTTCCATTTTGTATGGTACATGAGTATATCTAATTTCTTCTTTTGCTTTTTATTATTTTATTTATTATGAATAGTTAGTTTTTCGTTCTAGTGATTAATTGTTAATCCCTCGATTGCTATAGATTGTGAGATCGAATTGTTCGTTCTACTCGATTAAATTGTTAGTATTTACTAATTTTCTGGTTTATCTGTTGATGATTAGATTGTTCGTTTAGTTATTTGAGCACGATAATTAGATGAATTTTCTAGTCTAGCACCAAAAATCGAATCAGGTCGATTGTCATAAATGTTTGATTTTAAGTGGTAAACAACACATTGTGTACCGGTTCGTAACCCGTAGGTTTCCCTATTGTGAAAATAAGTGATCTAGGTTAAAGTTAACCTGATGTGCGTTAATACCTAGAATTGAGTTTTTCTGATCGTTAATGCAATTGTTCTCACCAAACCTCTGGCGATTGTTGAGATGTGTGCTACACAGTTAGAGAATAAGTAGTGGTGATTGTCTTGCTTATCAAACATATGAAAAACTGGTTGCTTGGCGATTGTCGACAACTATAACTAATTTATTAATAATTTAACGAGTCATCTTTGCATCAATGATTATTCGTAGGAATTGAGGTGGAAACAATTATTTAGCTGGAGCTTTTCTTGTTTTTCTTGATATATTCTATTTTGTTTTTTTTTTTTTTTTACTCTTACGAAGTAGTTATAAAAACCAAAATAATTTTTTCGTATTACAAATTTTAGAAGAAATAAATCTACCGTTCTCTGTGGGTTCGACCCCTACTTCCGCTATACTAGTTATAAAGGTAGTAGGTGAATTATTTTTTATGGTTTGACGACCCACCAAATTTTGGCGCCATTGCCGGAGAACGGTGCTAAGTGATTTATTTCTTTTGGAATTTTGTAAATAGTTCTTTTTGTGTTGTTTTGCGTTTTCCTTGTTTGCAAACATGTCAGGTTATCACTACGCAACTCCTATGGCGAATCGTGATGTTTATGGATACCGGGTGAATAATTCATATGAGGAGAGATGTTATCCTAGCGAGCCGAGTTATCCGGATTTGAGCTACAATTCATATCCACAGATTTCCAATCCAGGGTGGACTGACCAATCAAACCACTATTATGGTGACTCACATGTGTCTCATGATAGGTCCAATTCTCAGCCATCTATTGAACTTAAAAGTCCGATTCTTGATTCAAATGAATCTCGTGAAGCCATGATGCAGTCTCTTATGAGAAATATAACTCAAATGATCCAAATAGCTAATGTAGAGTTTCTACAAGAAATTGGACAAGAGATTTCACAGTTCAGAGTAGAGCAAAGCGCATGGTTCAGAATATGCAAGGGAAAATTGATGAGCCGAAAACGGATGTGGATCGACTGAAAGAACAAAGGTTAAAAACATCCTCCCCTCCTATATGGTATGATGATAAGATGATTGTCCCATGATTGATCCAACACCAAAGATTGATGACGATGATGACCAAGAATATATATGGTGAAGAAATTCACTCGGGTTGGAGAAGTTAGCGGATGATGTGTCCAATCAAGAGGAAAGTCACCCGAAGGCAATCATAATTGTAGAGCCATTGGTTCCTAGAGTTGTTGCGATGACCGTGGACGTGTAAGTGAACGGGAAAGAAGTAGTCTTCCCCCTTGATCACTACATAATGTACTTGGATGTGGATGTCACGACCCAAAATCCCACATTGCTAGCTTGTGGGAATTGGGATTAGTATTTAAGAGTGAGGGAATAATGGATTTGATAACTTGGGTTAACCATTTTAGACCAAGCGAGGACGACGGTCTAAGTAGTTACCAGGTCCATTATGCCCCAAGTAGCGCACCCAGGCCCGCAGTTTTTGGGGCGTTACAGTTGGTATCAGAGCCGACTACCAGACGGATCTAAGTGCCACACCCTTAGAGTTGGTGAGGGCCACCTCAGATACCTTTGGTAGGATCTGGCGAGGACGCCAGTCCTTTAAGGGGGGAAGAATGTCACGACCCAAAATCCCACATTGCTAGCTTGTGGGAATTGGGATTAGTATTTAAGAGTGAGGGAATAATGGATTTGATAACTTGGGTTAACCATTTTAAACCAAGCGAGGACGACGGTCTAAGTAGTTACCAGGTCCATTATGCCCCAAGTAGCGCACCCAGGCCCGCAGTTTCTGGGGCGTTACAGTGGAGGTCCTTAATGCGGTTCAGATTTTCTTGGAACTTCATAAAAGTGCCTAGAGCCAAGGCACAGCTGATTCTTCCTGAAGATGAGATGGATGGCTCGATTTCCAAATATTCAAGGAAGAATCATGAAAGAAAAACAATTTCATTTGATAATCTGAAGATGAGATGGATGGCTCGATTTCCAAATATTCAAGGAAGAATCATGAAAGAAAAACAATTTCATTTGATAATGGATAGTGAGGTAAGCGTGTCTAGCCAAAGACATCAAAGAAAGACGCTTGTTGGGATGCAACCCAATGAAAATAATTTTTTTTTCTTTATTCCATTTAAATTTTAGGATAATAAGTGAAAAAAAAGAGGGAGATTTGCAATTTTGGTAGAGACTTTTGTCCGTTTTGCAGGTGAAGGGCTGAATTCTATAAAGGAATAGGAAGCGTTTTTTTTTTTTTTTTTTTTTTTTTTTTTTTTTTTTTTTTTTTTTTTTCGAACTTCATGTGAGGAGGCACATGCTTAGGGAGCTTGTTCAAGAAATATGAATTTCACTTTCCCATGAAGTCGGAATCCCAAGATAATCGGGAGGGGTTCTCAAAAAAAAAAAAAAAAAAAAAAGAAAAAAAAGAGAGAAGATTATGCTCACTTTGGGATCCCATTTTTGGTGATGAATGGGACATGATCCCTCGTCTTTTTGTTCACCATTGCACCAATAAAAAATATTTATTAAATAGATAAAAGGAAGTGATCCCAACGTTAGTGATGATTGGGAATGGTCCTCTCGGCCACTTTCACCTAGTCTATATCTTTGTAAAAAAGCACAAAAAACAAAAAAATTAAACAGAAAAAAAAAAACTATATCTTTAATTTTCTTCTATTATTATTTTTATTTTTATTTTCTTTATTTCCCTTCCCCTATTTTCGTTATTTTTAAATGCCTCTCCCACCCACTATTTTGACTTTCCACCCCGGCTTCTACTACCGCCCACCTCCCACATTTCCACCCATTATCTCCTTCATCTACAAGTGTCATTAGCGAGTCCGGAATCATTCCTACACACTTTCCCTCCCGCGCCACCCCGGATGTCATTGACTATACGGCAATCAAGATGGATTCCCACACGGTCCGATTTGTAAATTATTCTCATCATTTTTATTTTATTTTATTTCATATTGGATTAGTACTTTTTGCATTTCATGCATACCATATTCGCTACATTTATGGCATTCTTCCTTCCATTTTACCATACATTGGGGACAATATATGATTTAAGTGTGGGGGGGGGGGGGGGGGGGCTTTTAATGCATCGCACATTAGAATTGCATCTGTAGGACATTTTAGGATTTCATTAGCACCGAGTAGACCTTTGATGACACTTTACCAACTTTTTCATGTAAATCTTGTGTGAAGTAATAATAATCAAATGGTAAACAACCAATGCAAGCACACACTTTTGTTGATACACACCCACCTTAGGTCACTTGTTTGTGAACTTTGGAGGTAAAATAATTGAGCCCTAAGAAAAAACCACTTAAAAGTGAGGATTTCACCTAGCCAAAGAGCGCACTCGCTCATTTTTTCTTTTGAGTGGTTGACAGGACGTTTTCTAGGCTATCAATCCTTACCGTCAGTGTACCGGGTCAAATTGTAGTGCTTAGTACGGTGAGTCGGAGTCGTATCCTCGGGGAAATGAAGGCATAATTCAAAGTGTGGTTAAACACCAAGAAGCTATTATTAACTCGATCTAAGTCGCAGCTTTTACCATTTTCCTCGGGTTAGATAGTTAGATTAGTTAAATTGTTAGTAAAGCAAGTAAATAAATATATAAATATAAAAATAGATAAATATATATATTTTTGGATCTAGCAAGAATACTTTATCGAATCAATATCTTTTTGTAGTGAAATTGAATGAGACAGATCTTTTCCTTGATGCAAGGAGGTCAATTATATATGAACCGGTGTACTCTAAAGTTTAGACAACTCCTCCTCACACGAGCGTATGAAATTGTCATACGTCTAGTCATCCGTCCAATGTCATCTTAAGCATGGGTCACTCCCGTTTTGTCATTCGGCCAATTTTAAGATTGATTCATTAAACATGTGATTTTAAAGTAATAATATCGTGAGCACAATTTTAATAAGATTTATCTCTCCCAAGATAAATCTGCCCCCGGGTAGAAAATCGGATTCCGTTGTCACGTTTTCACTCGGCCAATTTTACCCTCCGGTCTTTCTATTACGATCTCGTATTCTAATCGCGAGTTGTCAATTCATTAGATTACGTTTCTATTAAAAATCGAGTGGCTAATTCAATTTTTACTTTCATTATGTGCAAATAGAAAGAGATTTATTATAATTGGTTTTAATCATTATTACCAGAGTCGATCATTCATTTTACCAAAAAGATTAACTAATTCAGATTCATATCTTGGCTAGATATATTTTTAGCTTAACATAATTAACATATATAAATAGAAATAGAAATAGTAAACATAATAATATTAGAATATATTACCGATTCGAATTCATTTGAATCGGGGTCGTTTCCACCGGATGTAGTATAACAAAACTTCGATTTTAACAATCTTCGATAATTATTCCGCCATTACTGACGTACTATAACTACTTTATTTATATATATAAAAACATATATATACATACATACGTATGTATATATAAGAGGCCCCAAAAAATAAAAATAAAAGAAAATAGATGAAATATAAATATATATATATATATATATATATATATATATATATATATATATATATATATATATATATATATATATATGGATGTATATATATATTTTGGGACGTGTGTGTGTGTATATATATATAGATATATATATACAAGTGAAAAAATAAAAAGAAGAAGGAAGGGGACGAGAAGAAGGAAATGGGTAAGAAGAGGGGGAAAGAAAGAAAAGAAAGGGGGCCCTTTATTACTCTTATTTAGCATGTATATATAGGCTGCAAAAGGGGGGGGGGGGGGGGGGGGACTGGGCCGGGTAAGAGCCGGACCGGGCCGGGCTAATGATTGTATTCATCCCCCTTAATTATCCGATTTTCGGATATAATTTTATATTTTCTTAAAATATAAAATTCATATCTTGAGTTCTAGATCTCCAAATGACATGATTCAAGAGGCATTGGAAAGCTCGTTGAATGATCTACAACTTTCATGAAGGACTCTTCTTCAGAAAATGTCTTTTTGATGGGCCATTCGTTTGTCGAAGATATTTCTCGATTTCCACTAAATCGAATCGATTGACCACTTGACCACTAGACTTAGTGATACTCTCGTATAACCTTCATAAGATATGATCATGACTTCAAAAATAAATGTCGTTACTCGGGGTCTTGGTTTATCATAAATCTGCAATAAAAATACCACAAATACCCGTGTAAATCTGACATGACACTCCGGTTACTAAACCGGTACAAAACTTTTAAAAACTTATAAAAATACGACAATTTTTATAATAACCACTATTTATATATTTGGATAAAATTAAGTAATTATTGACTTAAATTGGTACAATAATGCTCAAAGTGGTATCAATATTAGGGTAAAATGTCGTAATAATGATCATTAATTTGTCTCTCATCACAACTCCCCACTTAGCTTTTGGTCGTCCTCGAGCAAAACAAGCGATAAAACAAAATGAATGAGAGATAAATTCATGAAGATATAAGATATAAGGGACAACCGAGATCCGCAACCATTAGAATTACAACAGGCGTTAACCTCAATATAGATGTATAACGAGTGTGTGTGTGACAAGTCTTTTCAATTTCCACTATCCTCTCTTGAATAATTCAAGCAAACGCACAAATATCCATTCAGACAGTCCTAATGACTTTCCTAGGTATAGGCAGTAACATTTCCACACAAAGTCCTTCCGTGTACTTATTAGGATAATCCCTAAAGCATATCATTCAGTTTATACTGGGGATAGTCAGAAGATAACTAAGTTTTCAACCATATTTCCATATTGTCAATTTTTATTTTTTTTATTTTATTTTTTATTTTATTTTTTTATATTTAAATTTTCACATTTGTAGCATATGCCTTCATTCCCAGCAATAGGACGTTTCGTGATAACACCCTAGCTGGACTACTATCATCAGGCAGTCGGGAGCTTTTAAACCTCATAGTGATATAGGACGTTTCGTGATAACGCCCTACTGCACTCAAATCATTGATAGCTACAACCGACATATAGATAGTTCATCTTAATTTGGTATTCTTCTTTAACTTATATCCTTCCTATCACATTCAAACCTTCGATATTCACAAGTACACATTCAAAAGTTAGGTACTAAGTTACTGCAATTATCTATAGAATAACCACTAGGATACTGAATGGATACAGTTTAAAATTTTCCGCTTCAATATCAAAGGCTTTACGTGAAGGAATTCATGTTACACAAATATATTTGGAATTACAATGCACTTACGGTTCACGTCGGTTATACACATCCAAATTGATCATTATATCTTCAAATCCATGAAATATATACCTTATACAATTTATTTTAATCAACTAAATAATGCTCGAAAAAAATCGAAAACTAAGGGATTTATTGATACAAAATAAACATTAATTCCATTGCTAGACCAACGACTCCACTCCCCACTTACGAACTTACATTGTCCTCAATGTAAAGTGAGTGTAAATAAGTTGTTGGGAAAGCAATGATGCACTAAAACAAGTCAAAACAAATACTCGGATGATATTAAAGGGTGGGTGGGTGGGTTAAAGTTATGACCTCCTCAATTCCATATTATTTGAACTAATACATGTCACACGTTATTTGAAATTTAAAACAGACTAGATCATGATATGAAATATGTGACAAAGTATTAACTCTAAGTTTTTTATACCCAGATCCTCAAGGATTATTTCAAATCGTTCGAACAACCTAAGTCCAAGAAATGACGCATTTGAATTTTTCTCTTTTTTCTCCATCGGGATTTTCGGATAACCACCTAATCATTCCCTTTTTTAATGACATTCAAACATTCATCCTAAGACTTGGTGAAACAAAATGAAAATCAATCCGAAGTATTCGCAAAGTATCATCCAAAGTATGAGTAATTATTATATTTAACATTTTTGCGGGCTGCCTCCCGGTAGCGCTTTTGGTTAACGTCGTTTGCTCGACAAACTTAAACAACCAAAATGATGATGATTAACTAATATACTAAAATAAAATAGGATACTTCTAACATTTACTCACAAAAGCATGTAACAATTAAGCACACGAATCAACTAGAAATAAATGCTTAATGAGTAAATAGGAATGATAGTACCATGTTTTTACTATATTTATAGTCTATAGCTAGACTTTCTGCTCCGGTTTTCTAATGTACTGGTGGTGAGTCATCCTCATGCACCACATCCTTCTTCAATACCGGTTTCCAACAGAGGTTAGACAATTTCCACCAATCCAAACGATTCTTGACCTTTTCCTTTGATTTTCGAGCCTTCGGTTTGTGAGCTTTTACATTATTGCTGAAGTCATCTTCTTCAATTACCTGCGTGTTAGTACGATCCACAACAAGGGGACACAAAGTGTCCATACAAGAACAAGATTCTAGTGTAGTTCATGGATATTTCAATGAATTGTAAATGTTAAAGACAACGCGCTCATCATTAATTCCCAAACTAAGCTCTCTCTTATAAACATCGATGAAAGGGCTATTAATTGTTAAGTGCCGAAAAGTGTCAAGAAAATGTGCATACTTCTTATCCAACTTCATCTCTTTGATTTCCTTTTTCGGGGAATGGGGGAGTAATTCAAGATCAATTAAATTAGGGTTAGAATGTATACTTCCCTTACCCTTGTCGTTAAATGAAGATGGTAAAGCTTCCTGGAATGATTGTGCCTTTTGAGGACACTGTGTGTCATCATTCTGTACCTTTTTCTTCAAAATATGCATTGGATATGGTGCTTCCCTATCAGATTGAACCGAGGTGAATTTGGGTTGAGCCGGATAAGGTTCGGTTTGAATTGGCCTTTCCAAACTTGATTCCTTCTCAACATGATCATTGGTCAAGGTCCTACTCATTCTTGGATTTTTCAATATTCTAGGAACCTTGACCCATTCCTCATTCTCACTTTTAGGTTCAATATATTTGTTTTGTCTTAGGAAATCTTCAATAATGTCCTCTTCCTCTTTAGATTCCATGTTTTTCTCATATTTACCATCTAAATCATTCTCTACTTCATTAATTCTGATGTTTTCTAATCCATTACTTCCATAGATCCTTCCACTTCTAGTAATAATGCTAGTTACCTCTTTCGGGTTTCTTTCGGTATTACTTGCGACTCTCCGGAGGTTTCTCGTTTTTACGTTCCTCTTCTCTACTCAAATGATATTCCAAATTCCGTAATGAAGCTTCTACAATTCTCATTACGGTATCATGTCCACTTATAGATGTTTTCAACGTACTCATATCCTTAGTGACTGTACCTATAGAAGTCATCATGGTTTCCATATTTTGAGCTTGAGTAGACATCACACCCATCATATTTTCGATTAATTTCTCCAATTTATCAACTCCTTCAGGTTGAGTTGAACTTTGGGTGACTGGTATGCTTTGAGTGGTATGTTGTGGATACGGTCTAGGTAATGATTGTAGGTTCTGATTCGAGGTATCTCCTTGATAAACTTGATTATTATATGGATTTTCGTATTGAACTGGATACGGTGGTTGTCCTTGCTTACTAGGGTTTCCAGACCAACGAAAAGTAGGGTGATAGCATTAAAAGAGTTTGAATATGCATCGTTCAAATTCCTATGCTGTTGCAAAAAATTCACCTTTTCCCTTGAATGTCCTTTTGGTTCTTCCATCCCTAATGACACATTATCATGATTTGAGTATTCATTTGGTAAGATATTTTCTGAGTTTATAGTTTTACTGGCTAATAAGCCGTCAAATTTCCTACTCAAATTCTCCAAGTGTGCTAGGACTTCTGTATTCGATGTACATTCTCCTGCAAATGCTACTTTTCTTGTGCTAGAACCGGTTTCCCACATTCTGTTATTTTTGGAAATCTGTTCTATAGCATCGTAAACTATTTGGGCTTCACTCATCATTAACGAACCACCACATGCATGATCCACATCTGCACGTGAGTCTCTCCTTAATTTTCGACAGAAAAGTTGGATTTGCATTTCTAAGGAATAACCATGATCGGGACAAGCTCTTAGTAGCTTTTTAAATCTTTCCCACGCATTCCCAAACGTTTCTTCAGATCCTTGTCTAAAATTAGCAATCTCGACTATTAATTCCAATTTTCTACCAGGAGTAAAATATTGCTTTAAGAACTCGGTTTGAATATCCTCCCAACTAGTCAATGAATGATGTGGAAGTGACAAAAACCAATCTCGTGCTCTTCCTTTTAAAGAAAAAGGAAACAAAGACATCCTCGTTAATTCATAATGAGCACCTTGACTTTTGGCTGTATTACACAATTCTTCGAAAAGATAGAGGTGATGATGTGGATCCTCATCATCCTCTCCTAAAAATTGGGCTCTTGTGTCAATTAAACCAAAAAGATGAGATTTTATTTCGAAATTAATTGCTCCTTTATTGGGTAAAAGAATTGGATTATTAATCTGGTACCTTCTTACGGTCTGATCACATATAGGTCTCGGGTTAGGCTGGTTTCGACGAGTATGCTTATTCCGATTCTGATTATTTCTGTTATTCTGATTCTAGTTATTAGGTTGAGGTAAATTCTGATTAAGGTTTTGGCCATGCTCTTGAGCATGAGCAATCCCTTGTTCAGGTGTTTTACCAACGGTTTCGACCATTTTCGTAACTCGATTTGACAATTCTTGTGGAATAGAAAATATCGAATAGAAAATAACACGAAATCGATAAAAAAAACCACATTTTTTTTCTCTCGGTATTTACCGAGTGAATTTTTTTTTCATTTTTTTAATTGGTATGTTACCAATAGGTAGGTATCAACAAAAAAAAAACGAATCGCGTTTACTTTCTACTATCGAAAATAGAAAATAACTCGAAATTGGTAGAAGAAGAAAATTGGTAACTAAAAGAAGGTAGATACCAATGGAAAATAAAAATAGAAATGTGATAAGAAGAGTGTTGACTTATCCTCAAGAATTTTGAGCTAATACAAGTAGTAACCATAGACACAATGAATTAGCGTCGTTTCCCCGGCAACGGCGCCAGAAAGCTGACATGACGTTTTCTAGGCTATCAATCCTTACCGGCAGTGTATCGGGTCAAATTGTAGTGCTAGTCTGGTGAGTCAGGTCGTATCCTCAGGGAAATGAAGGCATAATTCAAAGTGTGGTTAAAAACCAAGAAGCTATTATTAACTCGATCTAAGTCGCAGTTTTTACCATTTTCCTCGGGTTAGATAGTTAGATTAGTTAAATTGTTAGTAAAGCAGTAAATAAATATATAAATATAAAAATAGATAATATATATATATTTTTGGATCTAGCCAAGAATACTTTACTGAATCAATATCTTTTTGTAGTGAAATTGAATGAGACAGATCTTTTCCTTGATGCAAGGAGGTCAATTATATATGAACCGGTGTACTCCTAAGCTAGACAACTCCTCCTCACACGAGCGTATGAAATTGTCATACGTCTAGTCATCTGTCCAATGTCATCTTAAGCATGGGTCACTCCCGTTTTGTCATTCGGCCAATTTTAAGATTGATTCATTAAACAAAGGTGATTTTAACGTAATAATATCGTGAGCACAATTTTAATAAGATTTATCTCTCCCAAGATAAATCTGGCCCCGGGTAGGAAATCGGATTCCGTTGTCACGTTTTCACTCGGCCAATTTTACCCTCCGGTCTTTCTATTACGATCTCGTATTCTAATCGCGAGTTGTCAATTCATTAGATTACGTTTCTAGTAAAAATCGAGTGGCTAATTCAATTTTTACTTTCAATATGTGCAAATAGAAAGAGATTTATTATAATTGGTTTTAATCATTATTACCAGAGTCGATCATTCATTTTACCAAAAAGATTAACTAAAGATTCATATCTTGGCTAGATATATTTTTAGCTTAACATAATTAACATATATAAATAGAAATAGAAATAGAAATAGTAAACATAATAATATTAGAATATATTACCGATTATTCTTGAATCGGGGTCGTTTCCACCGGATGTAGTATAACAAAACTTCGATTTTAACAATCTTCGATAATTATTCCGCCATTACAACGTACTATAACTACTTTATTTATATATATAAAAACATATATATACATACATGTACATACGTATATATAAGCGCCCCAAAAAATAAAAATAAAAGAAGAAAGATGAAATATATATATATATATATATATATATATATATATATATATATATGGATGTATATATATATTTTGGGACGTGTGTGTGTGTATATATATATAGATATATATATACAAGTGAAAAAATAAAAAGAAGAAGGAAGGAGACGAGAAGAAGGAAATGGGGAAGAAGAGGGGGAAAGAAAGAAAAGAAAGGGGGCCCTTTATTACTCTTATTTAGCATGTATATATAGGCTGCAAAAGGAGGGGGGGGGGGGGGGGCGGACTGGGCCGGGTAAGAGCCGGACCGGGCCGGGCTAATGATTGTATTCATCCCCCTTAATTATCCAATTTTCGTAAATAATTTTATATTTTGAAATAAAACTTCTAAAATTCATATCTTGAGTTCTAGATCTCCAAATGACATGATTCAAGAGGCATTGGAAAGCTCGTTGAATGATCTACAACTTTCATGAAGGACTCTTCTTCAGAAAATGTCTTTTTGATGGGCCATTCGTTCGTCGAAGATATTTCTCGATTTCCACTAAATCGAATCGATTGACCACTTGACCACTTGACTTAGTGACACTCTCGTATAACTTTCATAAGATATGATCATGACTTCAAAAATAAATGTCGTTACTCGGGGTCTTGGTTTATCATAAATCTGCAATAAAAATACCACAAATACCCGTGTAAATCTGACATGACACTCCGGTTACTAAACCGGTACAAAACTTATAAAAACTTATAAAAATACGATAATTTATATAATAACCACTATTTATATATTTGGATAAAATTAAGTAATTATTGACTTAAATTGGTACAATAATGCTCAAAGTGGTATCAATATTGGGGTAAAATGTCGTAATAATGATCATTAATTTGTCTCTCATCAGTGGTATCCACACTTCCAATGTCATTCTAAAATTTGCATTGACATGCATGTCGAGACCACATTTTTTTTCTGGTTCAGTGCACTTAAGTGATTGAGGCACCTAGGATTTAACCCCTTCTAGACCCACTTTTGTTGGCCTTCCTGTATTTAATACCCCCAAGTGAGCCTCGTCTAGCTTGACCCTTTCTTTTGACAAACTCAAGAAATTAAACTCATGGCATTTTCTTACGATATCCCCTCTTTTGTTGACCCCATTGTCATGAGATTGTATGAATAATTGCATGAAATTTTGGAGAAGTACCTAGAAGTGAATATCTAGAGAAGTATGGCTCGAGATTATGTTATGAAGGTGTATATCAAGATCTTTACAAAAAGTTGAATGTTAAAAAAAAAGATAAAAAAATAAATAAAAATAAAAGAGAAAAAAAGAGCTTACATTGAAGTAGTGTTTTATATATTGAATAAGAAGTTTGTTTCCGAGCTCAATTTTTGCAAGCTTCATTGGAAAGTATTGTTTGCACTTCTATTCTGAGTAATGAGATGTGATGTTTTGGAGCCATGTTGTCCGTTTCAGTTGGATTTAGCCCCTATATTTCCTTTTTTCCAACATTGTTTTCAGTCCCTAGCCCCGTTACAGCCTTTATAAAGACCTCTTTGTACATTGAATTTTGAATGAATAGTGGTGGAGATTTGATAGATATGCAAACCTATGGTAATGCTTGGTTGTGTGTTTATTTTTAAGTGAGTGTGAATTGTCCCTATGCATTATATCGAGATTTTTATCCGTGAGTGAAGAAGATAATGACTCAAATGGTTCAAAAGCAATTCAAAACAATTCAGATAAAGTATGAATTAAAGATAAAGGAGCAATAGCAAGAGACTTATCTCATGCCAGCAGCAGCATCCATTGAGGAGTCTTTGAAGAAGCAATCCTAGCAAGGAACGGCACAATATTAGGGCTTAGCATAATTATCCCCAAATGTTTTTAAATGGCTTTTAAAATTAGTTGTATTTATTTATGTTTATCCGAAAATGCTGAATGTTGGGCATATATGCTCCAGAGCAGTGGTATTGTGATTTGAAGCATTTGATGAAATAAAATTTATTTCTTTATAGTATCAGAGCGAGGTTATGATCAGACTATTAAGGCACAATAGGCTGAACAGAAACAATTGGCTGATCAAACATAGGCCTACCTCACTCAGAGAGGGAGAGGAAGAGGTAGAAGAGCAGGAGGAAGAGGTTACTTCAACTCTGGAGGCCGTGGTTTTGCACCAACGAGAAGAACAAAAGCAAATCCTAAATAACAAGAAGGAGATGACAAAAGGACTGACTCAAAATCCAATGGGCAATCAAACACCACTGCTCCTGAGCAAACATGCTAGATCTGTGGCAGAGTTAATCATATAGCTCTGGAGTGCTGGTACATGTTTGATTACACATATCAGTTAGAAGAAGTTCCCAAGGCCCTGGCAGCTATGAATCTATCTGAAAGTCGGGACCCTACCTTTTATGCAGATACTGGTGCTACAACCCATATAACCCATGATGAAGGTAACCTCCATACTAAAAGAAAATACTCTGGTAATGATAAAATTTATATTGGAAATGGAACTGGTTTGGATATTACACACACGGGAGATGCATATGTTGGAAATTTAAAACATAAGGATGTTTTAGTTGTTCCTTCTTTAACTAAGAACTTGATGTCAGTCGGAAAGTATGCAGCTGATAATCAATGTGTGTTTGAATTTACTGACTTTGGTTTTTTGATTAAGGATCAAAGTCAGCGGATCATTGCCAAGGTACATAGGAAAGGAAAACTATATGGAGTAAATGAGGATTTGGAGAAAGCCTTGAGTGCTGTGAAGTCGTGAAAGGCACCTGCTGCTGTTTGACATGAGAGACTGGGCCACCCTCATGACAAATTAGTTTCTATTTTAAATAAAAACTCTCTTATTCATGTTAGGAATTGGTTTCAGGAATCTAGGGTTTGTGCTAGCTGCCAAATGGGCAAAAGTTGTAAACTTCCATTTAGCAGAAGTAATAAAATAATTGTTTTGCCTTTAGAAAAGGTCTATTGTGATCTATGGGGACCTGCACCCATAGCATCAAATCAGGGATATAGATATTATGCTATATTTATTGATGATTTTACACGTTTTTCATGGTTGTATCCACTTAAATGAAAATCAGAATTTTATGATTGCTTTCTAAAGTTCCAAAGCCTGACTGAAAACCAATTGAATCACAAGATTAAAACCTTTCAGTGTGATGGAGGGGGAGAATTTAAACTCATTGCCTTCCAAAATCACCTTGCAGATTGTGGAATTACATTACAGGTGTCATGGCCCCACACTCCCGAACAAAATGGAGTGGATGAATGTAAGCACAGACAGGTGGTAGAAACTGGACTAACCCTAATGTTTCATGCCAATGTTCCTCAACATCTGTGGGTTGAGGCCTTTCTGACAGCACTCTATCTTATCGACATGCTGCCATCATCTTCTTTAAATTTTGAAACACCATACTTTAAGCTGTTCAAAAGGAATCCAGATTATACAGGGTTAAGAATCTTTGGCTTCCAGTGTTTTCCCACTCTAAGGCACTATGATTAGTCCAAATTTGCAAAAAGAAGTGTACCCTGCGTATTTCTGGGGTACATCCCCATGCACAAAGGCTACAAGTGTCTGGATCCTCAGACAAAAAGAGTATATATCTCTAGACATGTTGTTTTTAATGAAAGTGTGTTTCCTTTCAAACCATTGCCAATGCAGGTACCACAGGCAACATCAGAACTAATCAACTATCCTACAACAGATGAATGGCAACAAACACACCTGAACAACACCCCTACAACAGATCCTATTGATCATGCAGCACCACATCCACCATCTACTGATTGTTGTCCTATAGAAAGTTCAATTCATTAAATTGAACCAGGGCAAAACCATCTGGAGGAAACTGCAGACATACCAGAAAATGAAAAGGTTCAACATCCAGAGGAACCAGATGAGGCAGAAACACCAGTTTCCCCTGAGCAAGATGTTCCAAAACAACCATAGGCTCAACAGAACACCAGGCCACTCAGAGATAGAAGACCACCATCTTATTTGCAAGATTATACACTGGAAGCAACATATCAGGCTATTATACCTGAACCAAAATCCATCAAGACAACTTTAAAACAACCTCAATGGGTCCAGGCAATGCAAAAAGAATTAACCGCTTTAAAGTAAAACAATACTTGGATTCTTGTTCCTAGACCTAGTAACACAAATGTGGTTGGGTCCAAGTGGGTGTTCAGAGTGAAGACTAAAGAAGATGGCAGCCTTGAGAGGTATAAAGCAAGGCTAATGGCTCAAGGTTGCACACAGCAACCTAGGATAGATTTTGAAGAAACCTTCAGTCCAGTTATTAAACCTACCACCATCAGACTGGTCCTCGCTTTGGCAGTCTCCTATGGTTGGACAATGAGGCAATTGGAGGTGAAAAATGTCCTCTTGTTGGAACCTTTAAGGAGGTAGTATATATGGAGCAACCACCAGGCTTCCAAGACTCAAAAAGACCGGACCATGTATGTTTATTGCAAAGATCACTATATGGACTAAAACAAGCTCCAAGAGCTTGGTTTGACAGACTCTCACAGTGCCTTTTACAACTCAATTTCATGTGCAGTAGAGCAGATTCGTCTATGTTTTTTCTTAAAGATCAGGGCATCATTGTGATCATGCTAGTTTATAGAGATGATATAATCATCACAGGGAATAATTCAAGGTTCATCTCAGGTCTTACTCATAAACTTGGCCAAGAATATTCCTTGAAGGATTTGGACAGACTGAGCTACTTCCTGGGTGTTGAAATAAAACCCACAACAACAGGGATTATTCTCACTCAACAAAAGTACACTCAAGACTTACTTGTTAGGACTCAGATACTTAGTTGCAGTCCCATCGCTACTCCTGCAGCAATCAAGGTACAATCTAAGCCTATATACTCTGACCCCATTGATGCTTTTACATTCAGAAGCATAGTAGGAGGCCTGCAATATCTGACCTTCACTAGGCCAGATATCACTCATGCTGTCAACAAAGTCTGTCAACACTTTGCCAACCCTACGCTAGGAGACTTCAAAGAAGTTAACTGTATTCTGAGGTTTGTCAAAGGAACCGTTGATTCTGGTTTGCATTATCTAAAGCAAAGTCCACATGTCTTGTATGCCTACAATGATGCTGATTGGGCTGGATGTCCCACAACTCGAAGAAGTACTGGTGGTTATTGTGTGTTTTTTAGGGCGAACTGTATCTCTTAGAGCTCCAAGAAACAGCCCACGGTGGCTAGGTCAAGTTCTGAAGCTGAGTACAGTTCTATGGCCTCTACTACTGCAGAACTTATGTGGATCACTCATTTGCTTCGTGACATTGAGGTTCAACTGACTACACCTCCTCAGCTATATGTGATAATCTAAGTTCTCTATATATGACCATAAATCCTATGTTTCACAGTCGATCTAAACACTTTGAAATTGATTATCATTTTGTTCGGGAAAAAGTGGCCGTTAAACATCTTATTACTCGTTTTGTGCCCTCTCATAAGCAGTTAACTGACGTGTTTACTAAACCTTTGTCAAAGGTGCGATTTTTGGAGTTACGGAACAATCTCTGTGTCCAATCCATTTCCCACGTTCGATTGAGGGGGGATGAAGAAGATAATGACTCAAATGGTTCAGAAGCAATTCAAAACAATTCAGATAAAGTACGAATTAAAGATAAAGGAGCAATAGCAAGAGACTTATCTCATTCCAGCAGCATCATCCATTGAGGAGTCTTCGAAGAAGCAATCCTAGCAAGGAACGGCACAAAATTAAGGCTTAGCATAATTATCCCCAAATGTTTTTAAGTGGCTTTTATAATTAGTTGTATTTATTTATGTTTATCCGAAAATGCTGAATATTGGGTATATATACTCCGGAGCAGTGGTATTGTAACTTGAAGCATTTGATGAAATAAAATTTATTTCTTTTAATTTATTTATTTAGTGATGACAAGTTGAGACTCTTCTATTTTGTCGCTTTAAAGTTAATGATCAAGTGAGTTAAAGTTGGTTGTATTAACACTTGTGTGTGGTGTGCCTTATTTGAGTACCATTTGATTTGCATTATGGAATATGAGGTTGATGAGACAGTTGGACGGGCGTCACTATCGGAATTCGTTTGGCGCTTTGCATTCATGTAGTATTAGGTCATTCATATAGGATTTTGGTTCATGCATTTTTCTTTTCTTATTTGAGGGGATGAGAGTGCATTGCTTGAGGACAAGCAATACTCTAAGTGTGGGGGAGTGATGAGACCGTGTTTTATGGGTTTTAATGTGCTTATTTTACATCTATTTTGTCGGGAGATGTTTTTTCCGGGTATGTTTTGGATGATTTTCAAGTTTTAAGAGCTCGTGAGTGGTGATGGAAGATTTCCGAACTTATAGAGCATTTTTGGAAGTTTTGTGGGAGATTGATGAAAAGCGGCTCTTAAAGAATTCAGAGTTTCAGTTTTCGCCTATATCGTATCCCGACTAATGACCTGAGGACAAAGTCTATTAAAGCCAATACTGGATTTTTCCTCTTTTATTTCACATTAGAATTTTATTTTATTTTTATTTATTATATATTGTCTTTAATTAGAAAATAAAAATAAGGTTGGGCTTTTACCTTTGAGGCCCAAGATAGCATTCTGAATAATTAGCACGTGAGGGAGGAGGATATTACATATTAGGTTCGCTATCAAAGGACGGAAACTCGGAAAGAAAGAAGAACAAAGCTGCGCAACTTTATTTTGATTTTTTATCCAATTTGTATGGTACTTCTATTTTCTTCTTTTGTTTTTTATTATTATTTTATTTATTATGAATAGTAAGGTTTTCCTTCCAGTGATTAATTGTTAATCTCTCGATTGCTATAGATTGGGAGATCGAATTGTTCGTTCTGCTCGATTAAATTGTTAGTATTTACTTATTTACTGGTTTCTCTATTGATGATTAGATTGTTAGTTTGGTTATTTGTGCACGATAATTAGATGAATTTCTAGTCTAGCACCAAAAATCGAATCGAGTCGATTGTCATAAAGGTTTGATTTTAAGTGGTAAACAACACATTGTCTACAGGTTCGTAGCCCGTAGGATTCCCTGTTGTGAAGATCTAGGTTAAAGTTAACCCGATGTGCGTTAATACCTAGAATTGGGTTTTTCTGATCATTAATGCAATTGTTCTCACCAAATCTCTGGCGATTGTTGAGAGGTGTGCTACACAGTTAGAGAATAAGTAGTGGTGATTGTCCTGCTTATCGAACATAGGAAAAACTGGTTGTTTGGTGATTGTCGGCAACTATAGCTAATTTATTAATAATTTAACGAGTCATCTTTGCATCAATGATCAGTTGTAGGAATTGAGGTGGAAACAATTAATTAGCTGGAGCTTTTCTTGATTTTCTTGATATATTCTATTTTTTTTTACTCTTAGGAAGTAGTTATAAAAACCAAAATATTTTTTTCGTTTTACAAATTGTAGAAGAAATAAATTCACCGTTCTCTGTGGGTTCGACACCTATTTCCGCTATACTAGCTATAAAGGTAGTAGTTGAATTATTTTTTGTGGTTTGACGACCCACCAGTTACCAATTCAATTATCATGTTTATTGCCTCTTTTTTTTTTGTTAACATGTTTCTGTTTGTTATAAAACGGATGGAGATAACTTCAGATGCAAGAAACAGAAATAGAAGCAATCAAACATAAACAATCAAAGGAGATAACAGAAACAAGAAGAACACAGATTTAACGTGGAAAACCCCTCGGTGGGAGAGGTAAAAAAACCACGGCGTAAAAGATATATTTTATTATGCACCGAATTTTACGATTTCAACACACTCGGATAATGAGACAACAACCGTATTTATAGGCACAAATCCCTAAACCCTAGCCGCCAGGAATCTTTGTACGATCTCGCCATAAATACCCTTACATGTGTCATCCTTTTAATGACACCGTATAGTCGTCACGTCACATACGTAATTAACGGATGTGGGACCCCGTCGTATTCCAAGTACACGCGGACTATCACCCCGCCGATAATTACCCCCGCCGACGAAGCTCGCAAACTCCACCCTACCGATGCACGTAATTGAATACACCTCTCACCGTCCATCACACACCGAGTCTTTCGATTGGTTCCACCGGATGTAGAGTTTAAGTCACTTTACCGACAAATCTCCACCTTGACTTCAACTCTCACTAGAGTCAAACAGATTGCATAACCGGATGTACTTGTACCGGATGCATTCGTCAATGCCGGATGTACTTGTACCGGACTATCTCCACAAAGATCCACTCCACCGATCCGCCTCGGCAAAGTTTCCGAAACGCATTATAAGCTTTGAATATTCGGTAAGTCCAGGCAAAGCCGAAACTTACTCTATTCGAACTGGTTTAGTGAACATATCGGCCAGGATTCTCCTTTGTGCCAATCTTCTTCACCACAACCCTCTTCTCATTCCTCAAGAAATGATACCGACATCAATATGCTTGGTTCTCTCATGATGAACCGATCCTTGGCTAAACATATTGCACTAAGACTGTCACAATATATATCACCGATCCCGATGCAACCCCAAATCACCGACTAGCCCCTTCAACCGGATACCCTCCTTAGCCGCTTCGGTAAGAGCCATGTATCTCGCTTCGTAGTTGATAAGGCTACCGTAGCCCGAAGAGTAGCTTTCCACCGACCACCGCATTTCCCAAAGTAAACACATAACCGGTCATTGATTTCCTACCGTCAACATCACCGCATAATCGCATCACAAGAACTCCGTGACCGGACCGATATCACCTCCATAAATGAGACCAATATCGGTTGTACCTCTCGGGTACCCGAATATCCTTTTAACGACTTTCCGGTGTTCCTTTCCAGGTTGAGCCATAAACCCTCGACAACACCGACTGCCTGAGCCAGATCAGGCCTAGTGCAAACCATGGCATACATCAGACTACCAACTGCACTAGCATAGGGAACTTTTGACATATACTCCTTCTCTTCAGCTGACTGTGAAGCATAGACAGATAAATGAATATTTGATGCCATAGGAGTATCTATTGGTTTTGCAGCAGACATCCCAAACTTGGCCAATATCTTCTGCACATAACCCTGCTGAGACAAGAACAACTTCTTTTGACCCTATCTCTCCGGATCTCCATCCCCAAGATTTTCTTGGCCGCACCCAAATCCTTCATTTCAAATTCAAGACTAAGAAGGTTCTTCGATTTTGAACATCGACTTTCTTGCAAAGAAGCAATCAACATGTCATCCACATACAGAACAAGATAGATATATGATCCATCTTTCAGCAGACTGTGGTATACACAACAGTCATAAGGACTTCTGTTGTAACCCTGCTGAAGCATAAAACCGTCAAACCTTTTATACCACTGCCTTGGAGCTTGCTTCAAACCATACAATGATTTCTTTAACTTGCAAACATAATTTTCTTTTCCAGGAACTTGAAAACCCCCAGGCTGTATCATGTATATCTCCTTATCCACCTCACCATGTAGGAAAGCAGTTTTCACATCTAATTGCTCAAGTTCCAGATCCTGATGTGCCACCATTGCTAGTAACACCCTGATTGAAGTATGTCTGACCACTGGTGAAAATATTTCATCTAAGTCAACCCCTTCCTTTTGACTGAATCCTCTTGCAACCAAACGTGCATTATACCTGACCCCTTCTGCCTTTGTTATTCCTTCCTTTTTCTTGAAAATCCATTTACAAGTCACGCCTCCCTTGTCGGTAGGTCGTTTGACCAATTCCCAAGTCTCGATTCTCCAACAATGACTCCATTTCATCTCCCATGGCCGCATGCCACCGGGATGCTTCGTACATGTCATCGCTTCCCCGTAAGTAGTTGGTTCAAAGCAACCTCTACTTCTTCAAAGAACTTGGAGTGCATATCCACCAAATCATCATACCCATATCTCCTTGGAGGTATCCCAACATTAGATCTTCTAGGCCTCGCCGGCGTAGACTCGCCGATCAATGTTTGTATGACGCCCTCTTGAAGTCTCGGCAGGCCGGCTTGGATCGATTCGATTCATTATCCGGATCGTATAGTGTTGATTTGGATCCACCGATTGTTGCATATCGTAGACTCCACGAAGCTCCACCGTTTCTCAACACTATCGATTCAAGACTAGTTTCAGACTTAGTAGACCTCTCCACTGATGAGTTTAACATAGAATTTTCATCAAACACAACGTCCCTACTGAGGATTACTCTGGACTCTGCTGATGACCAAATCCTATATCCTTTCACTCCATCACCATACCCCACAAACACTCCCTTCTTGGCTCTTGGCTCCAACTTCCCTTCACTAACATGATAGTAAGCCGTACTTCCAAAAACCCTTAGGCGAGTAGTCGACGGGCTTGCACGACCACATCTCAAATGGTGACTTGAGATTGATCCCCTGTGTGAGGACTCCTATTGATTAAGTAGCAAGTCGTTTTAACGACCTACGCCCAAAATCTTCTTGATAAACCGACTTGAGAAAGCATACATCTTGCCCTCTCCAAGTAGAGTTTGATTCATCCTTTCGCCTACACCATTCCGCCGAGGTGTATTCCTTACAAGTATGATGTCCGGCAATACCCTCATTTGCACAAAATGAATCAAAATCCGTCCGGCAGAATTCCGGACCATTATCCGTACGAAGCTTCTTGATTTTCTTGCCTAAGCGATTCTCCACTAGGGCCTTCCTCGCTTGAAGTTATTGAATGCATCACTTTTGTTCTTCATCATCACCACCCAAGTCATCCTTGAATAGTCATCTATGAATGACACAAAATATCCGTGACCACCCAATGACTCAACTTTTGATGGACCCAAAGAAGTATGAATGGATATAATCAAGTGATGCCTTTGTGTTGTGCAACCCTGCTGAGAACTTACTTCTATGCAACTTCCCAAACACACAATGTTCACAAAAGTCCAGATTCTTGATCTTATATCCCCCAAGAAAACCTGCTGAAGAAAGAACCTGCATACCCCTTTCACCCATGTGACCAAGTCTCATGTGCCACGGTGAGTCGTCGAGACCGGTGAACCGCCGAGGATGCAACAACAAGCGGTGCGGATACGTAGATCCTTGTAATATATACAAGGTTCCCCTCTTGATGCCTTTGAGGACTACAACCGAATCTTTGAAGACATTCACCGTCCACCTTCACCCTTGAAATTGAACCCCTTGTCGTCCGATAGGGCGAGAGATACCAAATTCTTGGTCATCGTGGAACATGTCTTACATCCTTCGGTGTACAAAATTTACCATCCTCTCGTCCTTAACTTTACCGAGCCAATTCCCACAACTTTGCAAACCTTGCTTTGTTGGCCATATAGATTTGACCACCATCTATATCGCTCATAAGTAGAAAACCACTCCCCTGTTTGGACAAATATGGTAGGATGCTCCAGAATCAAGTATCCACACATCATTGTGGTGTGTAGAATCTCCCGCAACTAGAACCGGATCCTCATCGATTGCTCGGTAGCCAAAGCCGCCGTGCCGAATTGCCTTCCGTCGTTTCTTCTTCCTTGGACAATTGGACTTCCAATGTCCCCGGTCCTTACAAGTAATTATAGACATCGGTAGACTTAGGACCTTTGGACACCGACTTCTTTTTCTTCTTTCGTCCATATCCTTTTCCACTATTGTCGCTAGCTACTAGCCCACAGAACTCGATTGTCCGTCCCGGCGGCCTTGTGTCTCGGCTCCCGGCATGTAAGGCGGACCTCACATCCTCTAAAGCTACCGTATCCTTCCCAACTATGAAAGGCGCACAAAGTTTTCATATGATGCCGGCAATGACACCAACGGGATTAGGGCTGCATCTTCATCTTCAATTTTAACATCAATATTCCTTAAATCGAGTAATATTGTGTTCAATTTCGGTCAAGATGTTCCCTCGGTGGACTCCCTTCATGCATCTTCAAACCGAACAACCTCTCGTTTCAATAACAACTTGTTGGTCGGTGACTTGGTCATATACGGGCTTTCAAGCTTCTTCCACAACTTGGCGCGGTGTCTTCCTCGGCAACCTCGGTGATAACATCATCGATAAGCACAACATGATGGTTGAATGTGCTTTCTCTTCCAGCATCGGCATAATCTTCGCACTTGTATTTGGTTTGTCGGATAAAGGATTCCACAAACCCCGCTTTGTTTCAACAAGTGCACGCATCTTGATTTGCCACGGACCAAAACTCGTTCCTTCCCGTAAATTTATCGATTTTTACGTTTACCGCCGACATCTTTTCTTGCTAAAGATCACAACTTTATCACGGATCCTAGCACCTTCTTTGAAGGTCTTGGTGAAGATGAAGTTGATCGTACGATTGTTTTCTCCGGAACCTTTCTACGATACCACTTGTTATAAAACGGATGGAGATAACTTCGGATGAAAGAAATAGAAACGAGAAGCAATCAAACATAAACAATCAAAGGAGATAACGAAACAAGAAGAACACGATTTAACGTGGAAAACCCCTCGGTGGGAGAGGTAAAAAACCACGGGCGTAAAAGAGATATTTTATTATGCACCGAATTTTACTGATTTCAACACACTCGGATAATGAGACAACAAGCGTATTTATAGGCACAAATCCCTAAACCCTAGCCGCCGGGAATCTTTGTCGATCCGCCATAAATACCCTTACACGTGTCCTCCTTTTAATGACACCGTATAGCCGTCACATAACGTAATTAACGGATGTGGGACCCGTCGTATTCCAAGACACGCGGACTATCACCCCGCCGATAGTTACCCTGCGACGAAGCTCGGTAGACTCCACCCTACCGATGCACGTAATTGAATACACCTCTCAGCTGTCCATCACACAGCTGAGTCTTCTGATTGGTTCCACCAGATGTAGAGTTTAAGTCACTTTACTGACACTGTTGTCCATATTGCAGCAAGGTTCCCATTATTATTACACTGTGGAATTCGTTTGGAGACGTTGAAGGGAATATCATAGCAAACAATTTAAGTAATCTGCCGGTCATCATTGCGATTAATGTGAAAGCAACAACCTTCCATGGTAGTTAGCTTTTCTATTGACAGCTACATAAAAAGAATGCAATGCTGAAAATATTTACATTATCTAATATCTCCATTTTTTCATCTACATGAAAGACTTTCGTTGGGCTCTAGGATGTTCTCTTACTTCTTGATCGATCCACTGGTGACGATCCTTCACTCGAGGAATGGTAATGGAAACAGTCTATTCAACTTTTTTTATCTCTTGCTAAAACACATGACTTAATATGTATGCTTTTAACTTTGCAAATAGGTTCAATGCCAACAAATCTGAAATCACACAGATACTGCGCACCGAGGCATGCAAACGGACCTCTTGTTACCACCTACTACCGTAGATAACACGATAGACGTACCAACAACAGTTTCTACGCTCACTATGGTAAGATTAAAATAATACTTTATCACATTCTACCTATAAATTGTTAAACTCACATGTCTTTCATTTTCTAGATCAATACTTTTTGGGTTGTTGGTCAGATACAAGTCACGGCTACAAAACAACAGTACTACTTGAGTGCTTACGAGAATTGCCACAAAACTGCAAGGGCTGGTCTTGATTGGTTTCTTCGCTGCTCTTCTTGTGGTGAACATATGGATATTCAGCTCAGGTATATAATATGTGGGGCTTCTTGCGGAATAGTCATAACTCCACAGTTTTGTCACACTATTTTTTTTTAAATATTTGGTTGATCTAGGTGTCGTGTACATTTGGAACTCACTTGAGGAAACAAGTCATTGCCTGTTATAATGACTTCTCCAGACATCGAACAAATGACTAAAATTATTGCCAAACAACTTAGAGATTCTCATGAATTTGTATGTCTGCTAGACTAACCATTTATTCCTGTTCATGTCTCTTCAATATAATCCCACCTGATTTTTTTCTTTCTTCTTTTTTATTTCTAAACAATGCATTTCCAAAGGATTTGGGTGTGGAAGATGATCGTCAGGCTGCATTAGATAATCTTCAGGTGGTGTGTTTTGTTAAGAAATATGACCGAAACACAATGGGTAGCCCTTGTTGTCCAGGACTTCGCTACACCGTTGTGAAAACGTATACTGTGGATGCTATTAAGCCAGATCCCACAGTGCCTGCTTTTCTACTAGCTACACCACAACGACCCATGTCTACTGATGATCATAGCCGGCCCTATAGTGAGGCCAGAGAGACCGCGGTCTTAAGCCCAACGGTGCCGGGAGGGCCCAACGGTACATGTTTCGTTAAAAGAAAAAAAAATTCGTGTAGATTCAATCCGATCCAACCTAATATAATATGTTTTTTTTTCATAAAGGCCCAAATTTTTGTTCTGATTATGCTTTCAAACTTGTGTAAAATTCATATGCATACTATGCCTTTTTATAGGCTGAAGGAAGCCCAATTCGAACCGAGGTGTTCCTACACGAAAAGGTAAGGGTTATCACCATTCGCATGCAGAGGTGCATCAGTTCGAAATTCAGAATCTAAAAAGAAGCATGGATTCGAAAATGCATATCCCTTCATGAACTGATAACATTAATTCGTACGGCAACTCGTATGCAAACGATAATCAAAACATTTATTTATAAAAAAATATCTAACAGTTTTGTGTATACGTATGAATTTGGTTTTTGTTTCTAAATATGCTAGAAAATACTACTTTGTAGGTATTTTTGAGGCTATCAATAGATTGAATTTTGTATTTACGGATGTTAAAAACACGATAAGTATGTTTTTATAAAAAAAAAAACAACTTCAACTAAAAGGCCCAATTCGGGAACTTGGCCTTAAGACCAAAGGGCCGGCCCTGTTGATGATGCTCAGTTCTTCAACCCAAACACTAAAAGAGTGTTGAAAGAGATTGAAACTGTAACCGAAAGCGACAAAACCGAACAGTCAAATCCACCAGCAAAAAGAAGCCTGGACTTTATATCCGTGCATACTAAAGTTGAAGAAATTGGTGAAAAAATGATGGCTAACAAAGGAGCTGCTGACATTCTTCCAAGTACAAGTGAGCCTGAAAGGCTGTTGAAAGTCCTGTGAAGAAAGGAAAAGAGGAGCTGAGACTAAACTAATGTCTTGGTACTTCAAAAACTTGCTTTTGGCTTGATCATGTTTTGTAATATTATGTAAACTGCTTTTGTGATGATAACTATTTCCTATTTTGTGTATTGCATTTTGTAAGCCATTATTTTCTTCTAAGATTGTAATGATTTGACAATATGCCTTTTCATCCTATCGTTTCTTATGTTGGATAAACAGTAAATTAGGCCCAGAATGTATGCCGGTGATGTAATATTTGGTTATTCTGTACTAAGGCACTGGTTTACATCATTATGCCTCTTTTATGTAACTTACTTAAAGGTTCTAGCTTTTGCTTGTGTAATATAAACCATTGCAGCTTTTCTGCATGTTGTTTCTACTCATAATTTTAACTGTTTGTAAGCCTCTTTGCACGTTCTGGACATGCTACGCACATTTTCCTTTATGGTCCAAACATTTTTATTGTCTCATACATGAATTCAACTTCTGCCTCATGATGTAAACCTTTTGCTTCTTTGTCGTGATATGTTTCATCGTAATTTCTTTCCAGGGCCGTTTATCGCCTTGCCTTTCACGGCAAACACCACTAGATATTAAATTCAAAAAAAAATCGAGTTTTACTTAAACACAACAATGATTGAATGGAAACACAAAACCACATATATCATTAATCATCATTAATCATTAACTATATTAAAATGAGTTTCCCCTCAAAAGTGTTTCCCCTCAAAAGTGTTTCCTTGAGTGTTTCCCCTAAAAAAAAAAAAATTTAATAATAATAATAATAATAATATTAGGATAAACAACAAAAATCAAATATAGAAATATATATAAAAAAAACATACTTAGCCAAATTACTATAAAAAATTCCATAGTTTGTTTTATTATTATTTTTAGGAAAACAATCCATAATTAGACAAAGGAAACTACAGTGTAATCTCTATCGGGATCTGTGAAAGAAATAATAATAATAATAATAATAATAATAATAATAATAATAATAATAATAATAATAATAATAAAATGATCGTTTCCTAAAAAAATGTTCACCATGAAAAATATAATTCTCCTTAATAATAATACAAAGGAAAGGATAAAGATCGACATTAAAAAAGACCGTAGTAGTAGTAATAATAATAATAATAATAATAATAATAATAATACAATGGAGAGGATAAAGATCAACATTAATAAAGACCATTCATATGTAGGAAACTAAATTCTTATTGAAAGAAAAATAAAAACCGAAAGTGAAACAGAAAAAAAAAAATAGTAATAAAAAATTATAAATACTCCATCCTTCCCGACAAAAATTCTTTACTCATATCGAAAGTTCCATACAATAATTCATCCGGTGGCGGAAAAAATTATGGGGTGGAGTCGGTTTGGTCTTTACTACAAACTACTCCATTGTTCCCGGCACCCCAAAAAAATTCTTGCTCAAAAAAAATTACTTGCTCATACCAAAAGGTCATGGAAATATTCATCATACAACAATGAATTTGTTTTCAAATGAGCAAAAAATTTACGAAAGATAAAACAAACAAAGTGGCATGAATGGTAATTTTTTACATACATGTATGTCTATCTCGATGAAAATTGACACCACTAACACACGCTCACCTATCCAAACCCACTATTCACACCCACTTACCCTACCCACAGGGGCGGTTGCAGGAATTCTGGAACACGGGTCGAGAATCAAGAACGGCACATCATAATAAAGTTTATAGACATTATTTTTAAAAATCAAAGTAGGATTCCGGCTCAAAGGTCAATTTTTAAAAAGGAAATGTCTTTTCACACAGTCATTTGTCTTATTGCACAGTAATTAATATCCAATTTTACCCTTAAATTTTTTTCATTTACGCGCCTACATTCTGACCGGAATTCGGTCAGAATGTGAAACATTATACCTACCCAGATATGATCAGAAAAATTTAGTTCATTAATTATGACCCAAATGTGGTCAGGAAAAATTACATGTTCGGCCTCTAAAATGGTCTGATACGTTTCCGGAAATTTCATAGCGCTTTGGATATATTCTGACTTGAAATAAGATTATACCTACCCAAATTAGGTCAAAACAATTTAACTTATTCTGACCCGAACGTGGTCAGAAAAACATTACATGTTCGGCCTCTAAAATGGTCCAATACGTTTTCGAAATTTTCATAGCGCCGTGGTTATATCCTGACTTGAAATAGGTGCGGAAAATGTTATTTTTCGGCCTGTAAAGTGGTCTGTATTGTTTCCCAAGCATACATAACAATGTCTTTTTATTCAGCCCAAACAGTGGTCCGGAAAACATAATGTTATTGGCCTGGAACATGGTCTGAATAATATACAATTTCTGACTCACTTTGGGTCAGAATGATATGAATGTTAAATCTCAAAACGAACCCCACCCTCGCCATTGACATTTGTAAAACATGTTTAGTGTAAAACATGAGTCATAATGGGTGATGTAAGAGTGTATGTCATAAGGATGGGTTGTGGGTGAGGGGTAGAGGTAGGTATGAGTAAGATGGGTAGGCATAGGGGATAAAGGTTGAGATATGATTTGGTGTTTCTCATTGTTTTTTTTTACTATACTGATAAAATTCAATCATACATTCATAAATCGACATTTTGACCACATATATTGTTATTTTCTTGTAAATTTTCACGTCGTAAAAAGTATATGTTCAAATTTTAGTCAATTAAAATAGTTTGTTGATTCATGTGAAAAACGTGCGAGTAACTTGAAATTTCTAATAGCTAAATCCAGTTATGATTTAATTTTTTTGTAACTATGTCAATATTATTACACGTTCAGACTCAAGATTTCTAGCATTGCATATGTTGTTGAATTTCAACATCATGCATCTAACAATTACAGGACCAATAAAAAAAAGTGATCAACCGTACTTCCTCAATGCTCAGATTAGGATAATGAACTCTGAAGGTAACTTATATGATGCTATTTTATAGACAATGCTTTGACCAACTAGAAATTTCATTACTCGATCAACTTCTTTTTGAATAGTGAGACCACTTATGAGACAAAATTATTGGAACGAAATCATTTGTAGAAAATAAAAATTTATGTCACTGCAACGTAAAAGGATTTGAGTTTGAATCTTCTACATTTTTCTACGATAAGGTAGAGATAAAATTATCCTCAAATATGTCCCTGATGCATTATATGTTTTATTAATTTCACAACTAGAATCATGTAAAGAATCTCAAAAAAATATCTGAGCATACAACAATATGTGTTCATTTAAATCTTTTGGAGGCAAAATAGACAAGGATTTGGCATCTGGTAGACGTGGAGTATACACGTTTTGAGTTCAAGGACAAATTTATCACAATCCACCAAGTATTGTCCTAGAACATAACACACCAATGTACTTTCAACTATATTTCTATGACACTCAAAATGAAGTTCAAAATCGCATGAGTGAATTTTCGGATTCAAATTTAAAGGAAGTAATTTTAGAACAGTTGATGAAACTTTTAGATAGAAATCCTTATGCTAATTTTTTTAAGAAGTTGAAAGAGTATAGTTCCCTCGAGGATTTATAGTTTCAAATTGCAAAAGATGTGAAGTTAGATCAGAGAGTGTACAATTCACCTCCAGTAGAACAAGTTGCTGCAATTTGGATTGAACGAAATGATCCCAATGTTCCTTTAAACGACAATACATCCACCGGTTATTTGTCTTCAACTTCATCTACCCGGAAAAATTTGTATTTCATATTGGAAGAATCAGAATCTTGAAGATCTCATACGAAACGGAAATGCCTCAAAAACAATACTGACGGAATTTTTCACCCTGTGTCGATCAAATGAAATTCCAGAATTTTTCGTATGGAAGAGCACACAAAAATATTGGATCAAAGAGGAAAGAAAAAGTTGTGATTGGCTGTATAAATGGTGCAAATCCATCAGAAGAAGAAAGGTATTATCTTAGATCGGTACTTAATCATGTTAGAGGAACAACATCATTTGAAGATTTACTAAAGGTAAACAACAACAATTACACCAGTTTCAAAGAAGCTGCAAAGAAAATAGGTTTGTTAGAATCCGACCAGAGCATCTCGGAATGCTTAAATGAAGCCATTGCCTTTCAAATGCCTAATGAATTGAGAAGATTGTTTGTAGCTCTATTAGTTAACTGCCAACCAACAACATTTGACAACTATGGGATACATATTGGGAACCAATGTCGGAAGATTTCAAGAGATATCGTACAAAGTCAGTCGAATCAATTATTTCCAAAACTTTGGAATCCATAAATTATATTCTGGAAAGCATGTGTAAAGACTTGACATCTTACGACTTGTAAAGTATACAAGAAGACTACAACAACATTGTAGAAAACATACAAAGAGAAATTCGTGATGAATTGTCTATAGAAGAAAGACTTAATCTTGAACAACAAAGTATACTGAGAACCTGTGGGACGGCTTACAATTCATGCCATAAAGTAGCCGGAATCATGGAGCCATTATTGTGACAGATATAGTCAGCTAAATGACCTGACCGCTCATGTTAGAAACCCGAAGTCGGCGATGATGATTTGCCCTAAACCGAGAGTTCAAGACCGAGGTGATCCTGCACCATATCGCTAGAACGAGGGTTATGAGGCATTGCATATCGGACTGTGACATATTCATCAAAGTTATCTAGAGTATAAGGCTTTAAAATAAGCTGAACTTCTATGGCCCATATGGTAAGAGGATTTGATGTAGCACATTAGGTGCCACATATGTGATGTCGGGTCATACCCACATCAAAAGTCCCACATTATGTTGTTTAGATTTTGTTTATATTGGTGTTTATTATACAATTGAATTTACATTAAAACAACCAACTTATACAAAGTTATCATTATTCATTATACTATTATTTTATAAATTAAACACATACTTAACAATGTTATGTTAAATTACGCTGTTAAAATTTTCATTTAAATATATAAATTTAAGCAACACGTGCAACGCACGTATATTTTTATATATATATATATATATATATATATATATATATATATATATATATATTCTTTTGGCTTTTGAACATACTTTCTGCTGGTCTTCAGCTAAAGACACAATTACAAAGATATGATTGAGACACTAAGATTTGAAATGAAGAGTAATGATATAGGCATATTCAAACGTTGTGTCATAACGAGTAATATAACGGTTAACTACACCATTAAATATTATCTAGATCTACATATATACACTTATTATAATCAACGATATAGATTATCGTTATATCAGAGATTATGACAGAACAGTTGTTCAATATCATTACTCAAATGTTACTCAAATCACAATACAATAACACGAATATATTTGTATGCGTTTGTCTTAATTTGCATGGCTTTTACGTTGTCCAGGTCATCGGACAAAGACCAGAAACTTTGATATCAAGTTGTAAACCAACAACTACTAAATAATAGTCAATTCACAACTTGTTCTCTCTCTCCGTAATATATATATATATATTATATATTTTTTTTTTTTTAACGCCTCCAGACCCCGAGCCTAGTAGCGTTAAATGAGTTATAAATGTCAGGTCAACTGTTTAGACCGTCGTCCTCGCTTGGTCTAAAAGGGTTAACCCGAGTTGACAAGACATTTATGTCTCACACTTATATGGAGGTGGGCATTCTACTATTTTTCCTATGTGGGACATTACATTCTCACCCCCTTATAAGGGACTGGCGTCCTCGCCAGGACGGCCAAGACTATTCCCGGATCGTCCCTACCAGAGGTAACTAGAGGCTATCCTTACACCGTCTTCTTGTACGGTGCAGCGCATAATTTCGTCTGATAGTCGGCTCTGAATACCATTCTGTAACGCCCCCAGACCCCGGGCCTGGTAGCGCTAAATGAGTCATAAATGTCTGGTCAACTGCTTAGACCGCCGTCCTCGCTTGGTCTAAAAGGGCTAACCCGAGTTGACAAGACATTTATGTCTCACACTTATATGGAGGTGGGCATTCTACTATTTTTCCTATGTGGGACATTACATTTTCACCCCCTTATAAGGGACTGGCGTCCTCGCCAGGACGGCCAAGACTATTCCCGGATCGTCCCTACCAGAGGTAACTAGAGGACATCCTTACACCGACTTCTTGTACGTACGGTGCAGCGCATAATTCCGTCTGATAGTCGGCTCTGAATACCATTCGGTAACGCCCCCAGACCCCGGGCCTGGTAGCGCTAAATGAGTCATAAATGTCCGGTTAACTGCTTAGACCGCCGTCCTCGCTTGGTCTAAAAGGGCTAACCCGAGTTGACAAGACATTTATGTCTCACACTTATATGGAGGTGGGCATTCTACTATTTTTCCTATGTGGGACATTACATTCTCACCCCCTTATAAGGGACTGGCGTCCTCGCCAGGACGGCTAAGACTATTCCCGGATCGTCCCTACCAGAGGTAACTAGAGGCCATCCTAACACCGTCTTCTTGTACGGTGCAGCGCATAATTCCGTCTGATAATCGGCTCTGAATACCATTCTGTAACGCCCCCAGACCCCGGGCCTGGTAGCACTAAATGAGTCATAAATGTCCGGTCAACTGCTTAGACCGCCGTCCTCGCTTGGTCTAAAAGGGCTAATCCGAGTTGACAAGACATTTATGTCTCACACTTATATGGAGGTGGGCATTCTACTATTTTTCCTATGTGGGACAATACATTTTTGCCCTAAGAGAAGTAGCTAGTTTTATAATGTCAAATCTGCCAAGCAAGCAAAGAGCATATTACGAGGCAGAGAGCACCAATTACAACGGAACGCGATCCCCTACGGTACAAAGTGGTGGGGTGCGGTACGGTGCTGTGCACCCGAAACGGCGTCGTTTCGGAAAACGACGCCGTTTTGACTGTGTTTTTTCTTCTTTTTTTTAGATCGGAACCAAACGGCGTCGTTGCGGACCCAAACGGCGTCGTTGCGGACCGAAACGGCGTCGTTTTGGTGCACAGCACGCCGCGCTGTGCACCTTTGTACCGTAGGGGATCGGCCCCCCCAATTACAACGCCCGGCCAAAGCTAACAAATGTGTCGATCGGGTAATTACAGGATCTTGCTTGTGTTGAAACACACAGAAGAGACTTGCAGTTTAAGAAAGATAAATAACAGATAGCAATGCAAACATAAAGTATGACGTAATTGATGAAACACAGAAACAAATAGAACATAGTGATTTAACGTGGTTTCCGGCGTTGTGCCGACTACTCCACGGAAAGAAAATGAGATATTTTATTATGCACATAATTACAAGGTTTTCACAAGTGTGTGAACAACACTCTTGAAAGACACACATTGCATTGATTACATCATTGGTATTTATAGGTACAAATCCCTAACCCTAACCGCCATAAGATCTCTGTCGGAATTGTCATAAATACCCCAGATGTGGACCCAGCTCCAGCTGTTATCCACCAGATGAAACTCAGTTCAGAACTGACTCTCCCAGACTTGTAATCAACTGCTCAGATGTAGAACTCAGCTATACTCAGCAAAACTCAGCAGACCGAAATTGATTGCTGACTTCAGAAGAAACTCAGTTGCATTTCATCAAACAGATTTTCACAGAACAGAATATACTTATTGTAAGGGTGACTTAAACTATGCTACTGAGTTTGGTCTGCTGAGTGTGGCATTCAGCAAAGTCTGTGGGAAATTGTGGTGGTCAGCAGAGCATGAAGCAAAGAAACAAAATCCTAACAACCTAAAGAAAGTAGGTTGCCTCCCATAAGCGCCTTTGTTTATTGTCATTGGCTCGAATGATTAAAAAACTAAAAGAAAACAAAGAAGCACGAATGTAAAGAAAAAAACAAACTACCTAAAACATTCTAAGTTTAAAGTCCTTAGCTCGACTTTCTACCCCCAATAATTCTAAGGATAGTTATACAAAAGGAGAGAGAACCGTTGCGTCTCCCTACATAAATCATAAGAATTGAGCACCCCGTCAAAATGGCAAAAGAAAGACAAATGTCCCAATCCCCTCCACCAAGATTGGTTCAAGACATTCATCGTGCAGCACAACGAATTCACTTTCCCCGAAACAGAGCATATGCCAATTAGGAGTGATTCAAGCACCATGTAGTAACAAGTTGGCTCAACAAAAACATCAAAATACTTGAAAGGACTCACCTGCACCAATGTCTCAACAGGGGTCTGTCACGGATTTTATCTAACAAAGCAAACAAGTAATAAAATTTATAAATCCGGTATTCCCCAAGTGTAGGGATCGTAGTACAGCGATTAATACCGGAGTCGGTCACAGGGAATCGGGGTATCTAGTTCATTAATTCTCCTAAGGTTGATACAATTATTCCTAAACCTAAACTAAAACGGAAAATAAATTGGACAGAGGATTGTCAGTCCAAAGCCAGGAAAATATCGTTGCGAACAAAAGCAAATAAAATAAAACTACAACTAAGAAAACAATAAAACTGACTATCATGATAATGATTAAAGCAAATCAACATAGAACAAAATGATCCACCATCCCGAAACCCTTAATTCTTCCCTAGATTATCTTATGATAATTCAATCAAAGTTGTGGTTCACCTAATCAAAGGTATGAATTCCTACTTCCGTAAGTAATCCGTCTATCAATCTCATCATCTTCCGATCTATAGAGATTAACGCTCTCAAAACAAGGTGCAAGATTTATTAGATCTAACAACCTAGAAATCTAACCTATCAACTTCCGTTATGTCAAGGTTAAAAGTCTAATCTTTCCTATGGTGATCTAAGGTTTACACCGATTTCCATCATACGGTAAACATCAAATAGCAATACATCTTCCGATATCGATTGCATAAACAAATAAACAAAGGAAAGATACAAACTTTAAATAAAATCACTCACAAGATTATCCAAGAGAGAAATCAAAAACGCTGCTGAAAAGTACCATGGATGCTCCAGTTCACAGCTTGAAGGCCATCAGCATGGACGAACAAGAACAGAAAAAAAAACGAAAATAAAACCTAATCTAACCGCCACCCCAGCCTCCCAAAAGGGGGCTGGGGCCGCCTAGGGTTTTCTCCTAATGATTGTGTATCAATAGGTCTCAATAATGTATTATTTAGGTTGAAATCGCGCTGCTATTTATAGGGAAACTAAGTCGGTTTTCAGCATGTCGGCCGTGGACGCCCGTCCGCTCCTCTGGACGCTCGTCCAGCTGCTCTGGACGCTAGGGCAGACGCTCGTTCACTCAGCGTCCAAACTCTCTGTTCAACTTTCTTCTCCTGGACGCCAGTCCAATATTCTGGACGCCAGTCCAGGCTGGACGGGACTTGGACGCCAGTTCAGCTAGATCCAAATTTGAAATCTTCAACTCTATCTCTTTTCTTCTAGCCAATTCCATCCTTATCTCTTTTTCATCAATTAAATCCGACTCTTATCTCTTTCTGATCTTCATTTGAGCATCAAACACGTACCTACAACACATCAAAACATTGCAAAATGTAATATCTTCCAAATCAATATAAAACCATCAATTTTACACATAAATCATACAATTTTGCAACTAACCCATTAAAAACATCACTTGCTCAATACTTCAATATAAAGCTCGATTTCTATGAAAAACATCCAAATATGGGGGAAATTGATATAAAATATATCCTTATAAAACGTATAAAATCACCCTTAACAGGGTCACTGAAGAAGGAATTGATAATTCAATGGGGACAATATTCATACCTTCTTCATGGCATTCCTCATGCGTGATTACCTCAGGGAGAGACGGTGGAGATTGCATACATTCTTCTTCTTCTTTAATGCTCTTCTCAAGCCTCCTCTTCTCAACCAACTGCCCTACCCGGCTTTCCAGATCAACCACCTCAGATTCCAAGCAGTGCTGAGAATCCTTCAATTCTTTTAGATCCCGTCAAAGCTCTTGGAAAAACTCTCTCAGCTCTTGGTTGGACTCTCTCAGCTCTTGGTTGGACTCTTTAAGTTCCCAACTAAGTTGCTCGAACAAAACCATAGTTGTGCTCTTCGGCGGCGGAGTAACCTGTGGCAGCTGTGAGTATTGCGGATAGGCGTTGAGGTGCTGAAACATAGAACGTGGAGGACTCTCCCACTCATTGTTGTAGAGTGTTGTGTATGGGTTGAACTGACAATAGGTTTGTGGTCCAAAACCCATACCACATAAATTAAATCCTCCAATTGAGTGAGGGAAGTAGCCTCATTGGGCATAAGGATCCATACTTTGCAATTCAAAGAAAAAACAAGAAAACAATCAAGGTATCAAGCCAATACCACTACCGAAGTAGGTGGTGTGACTCTTCAACAAAACATCAAAATAAAAATATAAAAATAAAAAAGACGTAATCCTAAATACTCCTGTGATTTTCTGATATTAACCGATTTCCCGGCAACGGCGCCATAAAATGTTATGGCCAAATTATAGTCAACCAACTTTGACCGGCAGAGTACCGGGTCGGTTGAACTACAATGGCGTGCAAAGTCATATCCCACGAGGAATCCGTCAAGTACCACAATCACTTTTGTATCTAGTTTAAGCTCACAATAAGGGTGAAAATAATTATAACTAGAAAAAAAATAAAAATTATAACTTTAAAATATATGATAAACTGAATAGCTAAACTATGATCAAGAACACTACTCTTAACACCTTTACCGAATCACTAAGGTTGAGTTTTAACCTACCAACCAACCAATAGCTTTTAATGAATGTGTTGTGGGTGCAATCTCCTAAACTGGTCCCTAGGCGCTAATACCACAACCTAGTTACCCTATATTCGGTTCAACAGTCTCCTCTATGAGATTTAATTGACCTAATATGATGAAAAAATGAGACGCTCCGCATCCACCGAGTTCACGGCTTAGCTAGGAAGGCCTTACCAAGGAACATGCTGCGAAAAACTCCATTAGTTCATGCATTGCAATCCTAAAATCCTATTTCGCACAACCCCTCGTAAAATACATTTATAAAGTTTGTGTGTGGAATCATGAATCAAGTAATCAGTTTAATTCAAGTATTAAGATCAAATTTTAGGACACAACAATTCAAAAGATTTAATTTTTATGTCCTACTCATCCCTAGATCATCGTTTATGCATTAATTTCGTAGTTCCATCACATAATTTAGCTATAATAAAAGTAGCTTCTCATAATATAAATAAAAGCACCAGAATTCATGAAGAAATCAACAATAGACATGATAAAAAGGTTGAAATAAAATTACCAAAAGAAACCGTAGCAATCTCCACTCGAATCGTCACTTCGTTGTGTTTCAATCGCAAAATAAAAAGAAAATAGTGCTGCTGTTCTTGAAGAAAATTGCAGAGAAAAAAAAAAGAAAAAAAACCTAGATCTATTTTTAAAGGTAAGAAAAAATTATGCTGCAGAAAAATAAAATTATGGTGTAAAAAATTGTGTTAAAATTTGACCTAGGTGACTTTTATATAAACTAACAGCCGACGTAAATTCCATAAAAATAAAATAATAAGGCGTCCTGTTTTTTTTTTTTTTTTTTTTTTTTTTTTTTTTTTTTTTGGCTAATTAAATGATTGTACCAGCATGGGCCCTCCTCCCACGCATGTGCGCCTTTTTGATGTTTTACTTAATTTTTTTTTCTCTTTTGTACAATAGTTTCGAATAAATACTTAGGGCATTCTTATTAGAGGCCCTAAATTTTATCTCTAAAATAATATAAAATAATATATATCTTTATTTTACAAAATTTAATTCAAAACCTCCACAACAGCATCATTATCCTTATCCCTATAACATTTCAAATAATATTAAATAATACATATTCTACCCCACAACCCTATTTATAGACATTAAATATTTATTATTTCACTCCAGCAGCATCCCTATCTCAATCCCTATAATTTTTAATAATTAAATATGTTTAGGGCGTGAATAGTGCATCCCCAAAAGTAGGGATGCACTGTTCATATCCCTAAAAATAAATAGGGATAGAGACTCTGCTGCTATGGAAGCTATTTTGGGGTAAACTCTATTTTTTATCTTCATTTTAGGGATAGGGCACCATATAGGTTTTCTGCTACGAATGCCCTTAGACCTCTTTTCCCAATCAACACCAGTTTTGGGATCCCACAAAAACAACACTAATAATTTAATTATTTTTTCTTTTTTTATTCGATCATCAAACTTAAAGTTCGCGCCATTTCATTGTACGAACTCGTTTTGGACGAGTTTCGTACCGTTGTGATCTTCGTCACGTGATCTATCACGCTGTGTCTATAACAAAAATAAACTACATACCCAAGCGTGACAAATGCCAATAAAACGCACACAATTCACCCTAAAATCTGGAGATTTTGGACGTAAACGTTTTATCGTCTCGTGATTCAACCTGTGGTGAAATGTGCCTATAAAAACCACTTAACTACCCCAAAATCATATCGAATAGGCTACAAACAGGGGGTAAAATGCACACGAAATGATAGCAAAGTTGACTCTTATCAGGGTTGACTCGTTTAATTTCATTATGTGTCATTAGGAAGACTTTGTGGGTATTTGTGATACGTGTGATATTGCGCTTGTTTGTTTTCCCAGATGGATCCAATCGCACTCTAATGATGAAAACTCAATATCTCTCAAAGAAATTCATATGAATTTGAAGAACTACGGCTATTATTGCTAAATTCGCATCTCTAGCGGTTTTTGAGTCAAAAAAATGTCATCCCCCTTATGGCTCTAGACCGTTTCTAATATAAAGTAATAAGAAAATAGAATTCGACCCAATAACTGCAGCCTTGAAATTAAAAGCTTCCGTTTCTCGGGCAGAATGTACTCTAAAAAAATTGTCTTTTTCGAAGTTTTGGCTTTGGGCTCAGAAGTTGCAGCTTCTAAGGCAGTTTCTCCAAAATTTAATTTTTTATTCTTTCCTTTGGCTTCCAACTTTGAAATTGTCTTGTATCCTCATGAACTCTTCGATCACCGGTTCCAAATAACTTAAAACCTACAAGACAGGAAATAGATACTACGCATAACTCCTGAAAGATAAAATAGGCAATGAAATATGTTATAGTTCACCTAAAATGATGAGATTTCCGGATTAATTTCCCTTGACCTCGTAGTGAGTGTAATGGTGAAAACACATCATAAAACCACCAATTATTCCAAAAAAACATATCAAATAAGTCATCAACATGGTTTAAATCATAAGTAAATTGATAACACGGTTGACTCTCATCAGTTGGATAGTGAGGAAAACCATGTTGTGGTGGCCTCTCCAAAGATGCCATATGTGCCACTATATCATTGTATGTTGGTTTGCCTCGATCAATACGTCTTGTATTTGTTGATTAGATCTCCCCGCATTCCATTGCCTATCGTTTTCAGCACACATCTCTCGATATTAACGTAAGAAACATGGGGTGTTAAGCTTCTGATATATCCTCCACTTTCCGAGTCCAAGATAATTCTTGAAACATCCCTCAACCTGTAGTAAAAAGTTACACTAGTAATCATATCTTATTCCCATGATGGGGACATTTTCTTAGCGAAGCCTTGTTGTAGAAAGTTTGCATATGCAATAGCTAGCATCCCTTATCTCCAATTTTTCCCAAGGAGGAAACACAAATTTTAGGTTGGTCATGAACCAAATCCTACATGGTGTACCCTATCCAATGGGAATTATTTCTTTTAAATTGGGCCTCTACTTGTAATAGAAATCTACCAATGATTTTTCAGCAAAGTGATGACATGGTGGTCCAAAACTTGCACCTGGACCTAGGGGCGGACCCAACATGGTAGGGGTGGGGTGCATGGACCCCACTCAAATTTCCGGACGATGTTACTAATATACCCCTCTAATAATATTAAAACTGTGTATGTATATTATTTCAGACAATTCTTAATTCAATTCTCTATTTAGCTCAATTGGTTGGAAGTTTGAATTCATATTCTAAGATCATGAGTTCAAAACTTGACTCTTGCATCTTTTTCTAACTTTTTTTTTGGAATTTGGCCCTACTGGAAAAAATTTCAGGGTCCGCCACTGTCTGGACCACCCTAAAATTTGTCAGGAGGAAAATACTTTAACATAAACCTTTGCTTGATTTTTTTAGAACAAGCCAAAAAGAAATTTTATCGAGAGAGGCAACACCAACGAGAGGATGTAGATGTTTAGATGACTACAACAACAAGAAGAAAAGGTCCTAAGTGCAAGCCACAAAAGACAAAAGACAGACAAACACAAACAAAGCAAAGATCAAAGACAATTTAACCAACCAAAAAAAGACAATGCCCAAAAGCCAAAGAGTCGACCAATTGACACATCTTTGCTTGAAATAAAGTAAAAATATTAATTATCAGTATTCTAATCACTTCAAGATTTTGAGAGAGATAATACTTTAAATGGTATCAGAACGGAAAACCTTGAGTTCAAACCCTGCTGCCAACTTTATTTTCTCATTTATATTGCGCAAGTATTGTGCCTCTTTGTTGTTGGCCTTTGTGTGCCTAGTTGGCTAAACATTGTTATAGGCCTACACTCGAGTGACGTGTTAAAGTGTGTAAAATGTTAATTATCAATATCTTTATCAGCTTAAGCGTCACTTGAGGGGACGTGTTAAAATGTGTAAAATATTAATTATCAGTATCTTCATCATCTTAACGCCACTTGTGAGAGCATGTTAAAGTGTGTAAAATGTTCATTATCAATATCTTCATTAGCTTAAGCGCTTTTAGAGAGATGGTAGTTCAACATACAAAAGTAAAGTGCATGATATATCTATAGTACATATCTAACATGACTATTCGAGTTGCCAGCCCAACAATAGACAACTCGATTAGTTAATTTGAAACGCATGGAGTATAACTGTTGCATGACAACTTAATTGATTTTTTATTTTATTTATCAAAATCACTTCATTCTCCCCTCAAAAAAAAAAAAAAAAAAAAAAAAATCACTTCATTCTAATTGTGTCGCTTCCTCTTTATTCTATCATTCGCCAACTTACTAGAACCTCTTCTTTATGTATATTTGTATAAATATATATGCATTTGACGCGTTCATGGCTCAATAAAATAGTGTCAAATGAATTATAAATAATAAACTGAGTCAAATATTAAAAACAACACCTTTCTTTTCATGCATAATGCCTCTTATACTATTGATAGAAACTATAATGTGTTGTGTTAATTTTGACGTGGACAAAGCATTAATATTCACCCATATAAATTGATCTCAAATCTGTTTGTTAAACTCACAATCATTTCACAGCAAAATAACAACTATCAAATTCAAAGAAGATGGCTTCGAAGATTTATTATTCTCCGCTCATTATTGTTTGCATTATTGCAGGTTCGTTCAAACCCTTTTTTTCTCTTCCATACGAAGGACATGTTTTTTTTTTTTTTCCCATCACAATTACTGAAATTTCAGGACACATAATGTTTTCTGAAGCAGCAAATGCCATACGCCCAAGAAATTCATCGGTTCAAAGCGAATTCACTCCATTGAGGAAGCATCTGATGCAAATTCCCTGTGAAAGCGTTTACGGGGATGGATCGTGCATCATCTTTCAAGATTGCCTATATAGTGTATGCCGTTGTGTCCCGGTTATAGCACCAGACTATAATGAATGCATGGAGCTCAAGGTGGAGGAGTAATCTTATTGCCATAATCATTATTATCATGTTATTACAATTGAAATAACACTTCTTCGTATAATTGATGTGATAGGACATATGAATCAATAAGTCTTATATTATGATCAATGTTGTACGGAAGAGTTTCTTGTAACAAATGTTTTAATTAAACATATTTAAGATGTTGAAAAATTCAATTGAGTGGTATATATGGTATTAACAGCCACAATTAAAAACATTTTACAAGCAGTAAGCTGGCGGTCTAACCTTCCCAGTAATCATAAATGGACCGACATACCTGGGACTTAATTTCTTTTTCTGGCTAAACCTCCTCATGCCTTTCATAGGCGAAGCTTGCAAATAAACTCTTTCTCCCATACCAATCTCCAAGATCAAGTAGGAAAACAAATTTGCATAAGCGGATTATTTCTCCACATCGTCCAATCTAAACTAATATTTGTATTCCTGCATATGATCCCAGTGAAACGACTTTGAATATATGCAAAGACATCTTCGGCTATCGAAACCTGTTAGAATTGTGGCCCAAAGGCCCACAATCGAAATAAACTCTCAATTGTTTTAGCTCTTTGGCTATTGTTTTTAGGCTTCAGGAGAGTTGTATCTTTTGTAATAATCCTCTATAGTAAAATTTTCTATTTCGCCCGTGGACTAGTCGGCACATTGCCGGAAACCATGTAAATTTGGTGTTTTGTCTTTTTTTTTTTTCCGTTTGTTATATTGTGTTACCGTTGTTAAGGGCTATCGCTCGGTTTGTTTTTCCTAACAAACTGGTATCAGAGCCTAGGTTATTTTTGAGGTGTTTTTCGAGAGACGAGGTTTTACGAGCCTGGGTTTTTTGTTGAGATTTTTCGAGGCTTTGAAAATTAGCCACCATCACGGTAACTAAGTATTATTTTGAGAAGTTCGATCGATGCGTCAACTTCGGTATGTGGCAGTTGAAGATGGAGGTCATGCTGATTCAGGAGGACTTCGATATTGCGCTGCTTGAAAAGGAGAAAAGGAGAAAATGTCAGATGAGGAGTTTGATGGTCTCGACGAAGGCCAGATCATGTATCATCTTGTGTCTTTCTAATGAGGTTTTAAGAGATGTAGCCACTGAGATTACTGCTAAGGATTTGTGGAAAAATTAAAATCCTTATATATGAAGAAAACCGTTGAGAATAGTCTTTATTTAAAGTAGAGTTTGTATATGCTTCGTATGTTTGAAGGGTCGTCCATATTATCGTATTTAGATAAATTTGATTCCCTGTTTATGGATTTGAGTAATATAGATGCTAAGATTGATGATGAAAATCAGGCACTGTTGTTATTGTGTTCGCTTCCACAGTCGTTTATGCATTTTAGGGAGACGATGCTTTATGGTAAGGAGTGTCTCGATCGGTGTTGTGAATTAGATCTGACGATCTGAAGAAAAGGGGAAAAATACTCCGGAAACTGCGAGCATGCTCCTCGCAACTGAGAAAACCGAAAATATTTTTTCATCCTGTTTTTCCTGCGTTTCGGATCCTGATTAAGGTTTCTATATATCCAACAATTTCTAGCCAACCAAAAGCATCAAAGACCAACCCTCTTTATAAACCCCAAACCCAAGGAATTTGAAGAGCACTAGCAGAATTATCTATATGAGCTATAATAAAATTAGCTATTCATGATTGAGACAACCATCAAAGATAAAACACAAATCAAAATCATTATGGTTTATGAAATATAAAAGAAAACATTATAAATTGCAAGAAATTGAAGAAAAGTTGATCCTTTCGACAACCCCGTTACTAAGTTGTGAAGAATCATCAAAGAATTGATCCCAAGGTTCTAAGAGCTTTCAACTAAATTAAGAGAAATTGAATATACATCAAAGGAAATAGCAATCCCAAGGTTCTAAGAGCTAAAAGTCGCCTAAGAGGGGGTTGGAATGTGCCAAAATACTGTAAAGAACTTTTTTATAGGAGCCCCAAAGTCAAAAATAAATAGAAAAAACACGTTTGTGGCCCTTTTTCAAGTCAGGCATGGGCATCTAAAGACTCATGCGCACGTATGAAGACGCTGATGTCGACAACGCTAATATGTTCTTTACTAAGTCGACGATATCTTTGTGCGTAGGGCTCCAATTTGAGTGATTCAAGATGTTTGGAATGCTCATTTAATTCCCTAACAACTTTATTGAAGATGAAAAGTCTCGAAAATGCCTCCAAGGCGGACATAAATTACAGATGCAGTGACTTTAGGGTGAAAACATTAAAGTTTCTTGATCCGTTTCACCTCTTTGTCTACGAGCACATGTTTCTATCTCTCAAAATCGTCTTTGCATCAACCATGCTTCTTCTCCCGGGATCGCAATCAACCTACATCTTGAAAATATCAACATCAATGCCGCGCATAACTTACGCAAGAGAAAATAGCCCATAAAATATGCAATAATTCACCAAAAATGACGAGATTCCCGGACTAATTGCCCTTCACCTCATAGTGAGTGTAATTCTGAAAATGCATCATAAATCAAATAAACTACCCCTAAAGTGCATCAAATGAGTCATAAACGAGGGTAAAATTATATTATAAATGATAGCAATATTGACTCTAATCACCTTCGACTCGGTAAATTGGGCATTCCTTGATTCCAATATGATATAGTTGAACTTTGGGGATACTTTTAAGGATTCGATCAAGGGATGTCTAACGTCTTCCAGAATCTTTGTCCTCATTAAAGGTATCCCAACTAGTGAATTTTCTATGGAGAGATGGCTGAGGCAGGGGATCTTATTTCCCCTACCCTTTTTTTTTCATTGGTGAAGATCTTAACATTATGATGAATAATTTGATTCAGAAAGGTCCTATGAAAGGCATTAATATTGGAAAAGATGATCCGGCTTTAACTCATCTTCAATTTGCGGATGATGCGATCTTCTTCGGTTAGTGGAATCCCGATAATATTTATGATCTTGGTAAGATTTTAAAGGTCTTTCCTTGTGTTTCAGGCCTAAAGATTAATATAGGAACATGGAAGTTGTTTGGGATAATGGGGATATGGTTTAATTGCTAAGAAGCGCTAATCTTCTTCGATGTAATCCGGGTGCACTCCCTTTCTTCTATCTTGGGCTACGTGTGGGTTGAATATGAACATAATATCTTCATGACAACCGGTTGTGGATAACACAAAGCTTAAATTTCAAGGGTGGAAAGCTAAACTTCTATCCGTCGGGGGAAGACTTACACTTTTAAATTCTGTTTGTGGGAGCCTTCCAACGTACTATTTTTTTTTTTATCTTTCGTGCACCAAATGCTATAATTGAGTGTATTGTGTGTTTAAGGTCAAACTTTTTGGGGGGGGGGGGGGGGGGGGGAGTAGGGGCGGGAGGAAAATATATTTGATCTCATGGTCAGGTCTACCATTCTTAAGCATTGAATTGGGGGTCTTTGGGGTACAAAATGTGGTGTTGCTTGGGAAGTGGTGGTGAAGATTCAAAGTGGAGGAATGGACTTTATGGAGGAATGTGGTGCATACTAATTTATGGCGATAAGGGTGGTTTTGAGGAAGGAAGAGCTTGTAAGGATAAAATGAGGGTTTGACAGGGTATCATTTCGCTCATCTATTGAAAAAGTAGGAAATCACATGTCCTCTTCCCTCATTATGAAGGTAGGGGATGGGAAGCTCAATAAATTTTGATTGGATACTTGGGTAGGAGAGGAAAACTTGGCTTGGCTTTTCTTTGGTTCTTTAGAATTGTGTGTCACAAGGAGATTACGTTGTGTGATTCAAAGTGAGTTTAGGAAGGAGGATGGGTGTGGAAGGTAGCTTGAAGGAGGGAGTTTAAGGGCAGGGAGGAGTCGGACTTTACAGTTTTTTGCTCGTTTTTATCAGGTGCTTTCTTGCGGAATGGAGCCCATGATACTTTTTGCTGGCCACATCAGCAGTATAATAACAATCACAGTACACTATGATAAAACATTGAGTATCACCTTCATAAACGAGTCTAATATAAGATGTACCCCCAAGGTGCCTAAACATCATCTTCACAGTTTTCCAATGTTTCTTCCCAAATCGAGCCATAAACCTGCTGACAACACTGACTGTCTGAGCCAAATCAGGCCTAGTACCAACCATGGCATACATTAGTCTGCCCACTGCACTAGCATATATGGAACTCTTGACATGTATTCTTCCTCCTCAGTTGACTGTGGATCAACCACAACAGACTTATGTGGATTTTGTGCCATTGGAGTGTCTATAGGCTTGGCTGCTGACATGTCAAAGTTGGATAATATCTTTTCAATATACCCTTGCTGAGACAAGAACAACATCCCCTGCTTCCTATCTCTATAGATCTCTATCACTAGAATTTTCTTTGCATTCTAATGAGAGTCAACTTTGTAATAATTCATGTGCACTTTATCCCCTATTTGACCTTGATGCCAATCAACCTTGCATTCTAATGTAAGTCACATCAATCAATGACATTGAGTCATTCCCAATAATAAAGGACTGCACAAAGTTCTCATGTAATGCAGACAATGACATTAGTAGGATCAGTGCTGCATCCTTATCTTCAATCTTCACATCACTATTCCTTAGGTCCAGCAATATTGTGTTCAGCTGATCATGATGATCCCTCAGCTGAGTACCCTCTGCATCCTTAAACTGAACAGATGCTGCTTCAGCAACAACTTATTGGTTAGTGATTTTGTCATATACGGACTCTCAAGCTTGGACCACAGCTTATCTGTTGTGTCCTCTGATGAGAGTCAACTTTACTATGCTTCAGTGCGTGTTTTAACCCTTATTTATGACACTTTGGACTTATATTGGGTAGTTTTAGACCATTTATAGGGTAAAAACACATTGAGCACTCACTTTGAGGTGAACCGTCACATTGATGGAAAACCTCGGCATTTTACGATGTTTTTGACCATTTTCGAGACCTATTTATCTTGTGGAATTATGGTCGGTATGTGTTTGAATGTTGTGATACAGGAAATAGGTGACTCGTGAACCCAGAAGTTAAGGCACGAGGCTTAGAAAGACGAAACCGAAGCCCGGGAATGGAAAGTGATCAAAAATAGTTGTTGCTTTCACCATACGTTCACTTCATCAGCCATTTTATCCCTGGTACAAGTATTTTCTGGAATTATGGTCTTCGTGAAAGTTGTATATAATTGAATTATCTTTCCAACGCACTTTGGATCACTCAAATCGGAGCTCTACACGAAAAGATATTTCTAAATTACTGAAGGCCGTCAATGCTGAAAGTTGCAGAATTCCAGAGAGGTTTCCGGCGTGCGCCGAGACACCTCCGTTGCACGCCGGGACATCACGAAAATCAGATTTTTTTTTTTCAGCTTTTAAACAGGATTTCAGATCTATTTTTTGGGAGAACGGATTCCATCCTCTTCCACCTCTCTCCTAGGTCGACCCCCTTCCTTTTTACTCCTCTAAATCCTTCCTAATCCTAATTTCCCTTAGATTAGACTTAAAATTAGTTTAGTTTCTAGCTCAAATCTCTTCTCTACTCTTGGTTTGTATCAATTTGGGTCATCTTCTTCATCTTTGGACATGGATGTTGAATCAACTTGATGCAACCCGACTTTTATCACGATTTTGGTAACTAATTTATTTTCTTTTCTTGTTTTATGGTTTTAATCTTCTCTTTGTTTGTTGTTTCATGCTTTGTAATGAGTAGCTAATTACTGATAGAATAGCTGTATATTCATAATTATATTTGTAATTAATTAGGAGATATTAGCATTCATTCTCCCTTATTTGTAGCAATCAGTCTTCCACGTTTATTGCCAAAAGACTAGCAAGTCTTGCACATTGTAATGGTTTATATTGTAACAATACAGCATAGTGAAAGGCAAGGAAATTATTATCTTTCATGGTATCACGAGACTAAGGTTTCGATACTCGCTTCCGCATCCAATCTCACTCGCCTTTCTTCCTCCTCTACTCCGGTGACCTCCCTCCTCCTCCCATGGCCGAAAACACAAAATTTCATCGCGCTTTGGCGATAACCAACGTGAAGGCTCTCCTTCCCATCACGTTAGATTTGGATAGCAGCCAATATCATTCTTGGGCGGAGCTTTTCAAGGTCCAAGCACGGGTTCATGATGTTCTTGGGCACAACATCCCACCCACCGATGAAAAAGAGTTGGAAGCCTACAACAAGGCAAAGGCCGATAATCTCCCATTATGGAAACGGCTTGATGCCGCCGTTTTACAGTGGATCTACGCCACTGTCTCCTCCGATATCCTCACATCTATCCTAGTTGATGATACTGCGGAAGAGGCTTGGCAACGTGTCGCGGAACTTTTTCATGACAATCAGAATTCACGAGCAATGTACCTGAATAAAGAATTCACCAACACCACTCTGGCGGATTTCTCCATGACGAACGCATATTGCAATCGCCTAAAGGGGTTAGCCGATCAACTCAAAAATGTTGGAGCTCTGGTCACCGATCACACCTTGGTGTTGAAACTCCTTCAGGGCCTAACCGAACCTTATGCAAATTTTGTCACTGTCCTCCAAAATAAGAAATCCATCCCGTCGTTTGCTACCGCACGGTCCAAGCTCGCATTGGAAGAAACTACAATTCAAGAAAGAGCTAAAATGGAATCCTCCTCCACCGTGCTTACAGCCGCCGATGATGGCACCACTGCCAATTCAGCCCAGAACAGCGGCACTCGTGGGAATGCACAACCCCACCGCAATAGAAATAATAACAAACGCAACAATAAAAATGGTGGTGGCCGTGGTCAATCGAATGGGGGTGGCAACGGACAGGGCAATAATGGACAGGGAAGCGGAGGCCGTGGTGGAAATGGCGGACATGGTGCTCCGCATACAGGTGGAAATCAGCAGGTCAGACCTCAGGGGATGCAGCCCCCATGGTGGGCAATGATGCAGCCTCCCTGGGCGGCGCCTCCGTGCCCTTATCCCTCTCAGCCGTGGGCAAGGCCGCAGCACAAATCTCCGCCGGGAATTCTTGGTTCTCGTCCCCAAGTGCCACATCAGGGACAACAGGCCTATACGGGTTCGTGGACACCAACGGACATTGAGGCCACAATGCACACCATGTCCCTCAATCCACCGGACCCCAATTGGTACATGGACACCGGGGCTACCTCGCATATGACATCGACACCAGGTAATCTTTCGTCTTACTATAATTTGAGCAAAAATAATGGAATTACTGTTGGTAGCGGTCACTCTATTCCTATTCATGGTTGTGGTAATACTTTTTTACCTCCCCCGAACCCCCCATGTCGTTAACCAATGTCCTCCATGCCCCCCACCTCATCAAAAATTTAGTATCCGTACGAAAATTTACCATTGATAATAATGTATATGTGGTGTTTGATCCGTTTGGTTTCTCTGTGCATGATATACAGACGGGGACACGTTTAATGAGATGTGATAGCACCGGTGATCTCTATCCCGTTACGCCCACCAGTTCAAATAAAAGCCTACCTCCTGCTGCTTTGCTCGCGTCCACACTTTGGCATGACCGTTTAGGTCACCCAGGCTCATCTATTTTAAATTCTCTTAAGCATAATAATTTGATCGAGTGTAGTGGTGTCTCTTGATCTAAGGTGTGTCAGTCTTGTATTCTGGGAAAGCATGTTAAGTTGCCTTTTGTTATTTCAAACTCTGTGACTTTTTATCCGTTCGATATTATTCATAGCGATTTATGGACATCTCCGGTTTTAAGCTCTTTGAGCCATCGTTATTACGTTCTTTTTTGGATGATTTCTCAAAGTATTTATGGACTATTCCCATTGCCAATAAATCCCAAGTCTTGCCCATTTTTACTACTCTAAAAGCCCACATTCGTACTCAGTTCAAACTTGACATTAAAAATATTCAACGTGACAATGGGGGGAATTTGACAATAACCGCTTTCGGGAATTTTGTGCGTCAAATGGTATTACGTTCCTTTTTTCGTGTCCACATACTTCATCCCAAAATGGTATCGCTGAGAGAAAAATCCGCTCTATAAATAATATAATGCGAACGCTTTTATTACATGCGTCGATGCCCCCGGCGTTTTGGCCTCACGCCTTGAAAATGGCAACATACCTGCTTAATATTCTTCCGAGTCGGTTATTAAATAATGACTCTTCTCTCAAAGTCTTATACCAAAAGAACCCTCATATTCGCACATTCGTGTTTTTGGTTGTTTGTGTTATCCGTTATTTCCCTCCACTACAATAAACAAACTCCAAGCACGGTCCAGTACTCCGTGTGTTTTTTTGGGTCTTCCGTCTTGTTGGAAATAAAATTTATGTTTTGATGATAATTCATCATATTTATTCAAAGTATTATCTTAACCTCATTGATGAAGTGCTGAAGCCAGTTGTTATAGTGAAAAGCTAAAAGATGTCTAGAACTGAATGTTTAGGTTTTACTAGAGTATGATATTTTTATAAGTTACATCAGACAAGCACTGTAATAGTTAGTGTGTCGTAAAACTGAAAACTGGAAGTCATCTAGAAAACTGGAAATCACTAAGACAAACAAACTGACTCAGAATACACTAGTATTGAACTGAAGAAAATAAGTTCGCTGAAGGACACAGACTCAGTTGGCTTATCTAGAAGATTGAAGAACTGAGGGTTCAAACTCAGTTATTGAAGATTGAAGAACTGAGGGTTCAAACTCAGTTATGAAGATTACAAGTCGAGACTATGAAGTTAGACTTCAGGCAAGTTTGTGGTGACCTAAACTGACTTTATGGATCTTGTATGAAGACCTAAGATTCATAAGGACAATGAATTCTTAGAAGATATTTTCTTTTGGTGTACTCTGATTAAGTCAATTATAATCAGATGTAAACTGGAGTACTGATATTTGAAGAAGAGTAAAAATCTCAATTAATGCTCCAAGTCAGTCAAGAAACTGGCAACTGATAAACTCAGTATAAAACTGATCAGGAAACTCAGTTTTACATGTCAGCCATCAAACAAACTGATAGTACAGTCGAACGTTTAAAAGGAAGCGATTTTATTGGATGAGTTACTGACAGATCAGAACGGTCAGAAATTATAGCCGTTGCAAGATAGACGTTGATACAATTCGAATTCAAGCCAGATGAATGTTGGATCTCACACTATAAATAGAGGAATTTGCACCAAGGATTAAAGAGATTACAATACGAAGATTTAACCGATTTACAAGCATATTTGTGCATTAGTCTTTTTATTCGAATTGCTATCATCTCAGTACTATAACAAGATCACATCTAGAATTTCTTCAAGTGTTCAAGCTACACAGAATTTATCCAGATTCAGACATTTTGAAGAACCACAAACAAGAATCAATTTATTGATTCTCAGCCCAACATTGATTCTACATCAAAGGTTTAAACTGTGAAGCAAACCGGGAAGGTTTCACCAAGGACAGTTGTTACAAGCAGTCGGGTAGACTGTGTTTGTGGTGGTAGCCGGTGAAGAGGCATACGCAACCCTTCAAGGACCAGTGTTCAAGCAATTGAAGAGCATCAATTCTACCTGTTCTACAACTGTTTAGATAGTGAAGATAGGGATTAGCCAAGGACTATTGTTTAGGACTTTTTGTAACAGTTCACCTCAAGAAGTTCTAGTGGAATTTTCCTCCACACCACAGGGGAAGAGAGGACGTAAATGATTACACCACCTGGAACCTCTATAATATTTGCCTTATTTACTTTACACACTTATTTACTTACTCAGCATTTATCTACAGCATTTTGATAATTGATTGTTATACATTTCACAGTTCACAAACTGACATTCTTCAGAATTCAGTTTAACACACTCATCTTTCACATAGAATAACAAGATCAAGAAAAAGGCTAGAATTATATCCGCTGCCGGTTGACTCAGTTTTAAGCTTAAGTCAGTTTGACTTGAACTCAGCTTAGTCAGCTTAACTCCACACAAGTTTTAAATGTACCTTAATTTGTTTTAAATCCAGTTTTAGGGACAAGTTTATTCACACCCCCTCTAAACTTGTGTTAGCCTTTCCAAGGAACCAACAATTGGTATCGGAGTAGTGTTTCTTTAACAAGCCATTGTTAAAAGCTCATTTGCTCTAATCTCCTCTAGTTGTTCTCATAAGAAAGCTCAGTTTCCAGTTATTACACAATCAGTTTTCACTCACTAACAATGGATAACAATCAGTATGCAAGACAGATGCTTATGTGCAACATGGACAGATTTGATGAATATAAACGTCGAATGCAGGCTTTTCTGGTGGCTACTCATGACGAAATGATGGACGTACTCACTGATGGACCGATTCAGATCACTCACATGCAAACTGATGGTGATAGACAAGTACGAGTTCCGAAGCCTAAAGCCGAATGGACTAGTGATGATCGCAAGCGAAACAATCTCAACAATGTTGCTATGGAATTTATCCTCAGAACTCTTGATAGCAACATGTACTTAAAGGTGAAAGAATGCACAACTGCTAAAGAGATGTGGGACAAACTTCAGTTAGTTTGTGAAGGAACTGACTCAATCAAGGAGAACAAGATCTCAGTTGCAAAACAAAAGTTTGAGAATTTCAAGATGAAATCTGGAGAGACCATTGACCAGAGGGAGACAAGATTCAGTTTTATAATGGATGAATTAGATCTACTCAATATTGAATACTCAAAGAAAGTTATCAATACAAGAATCTTGAAGGCATTACCAATGTGCTGGAAGATGAAAGTCACTGCTATGGAAGAATCTAGAAGACTTGACATAGAGGACTCATTTAAAATCTTTTCAGATTTGAAAGCCTATGAATTCAGTGAAGATTTTACAAGTACAGCTGCAATAATTAATGCTCTGGAAGAACCAAAAACCACAGCACTTGCAGCAGCATCAAATGACTCTCAAGAAACATCCACAAATAATCTTCAACAGTTGGATGAAATGGAGGAACAAATGGCTCTTATGATGAGCAGAATCAGAAGGATGAAGAATGGTCATCCTGTGACCTAGAAGTTCATCAGGAAGACTCCTGAGAAAAGAAAAGATGATGAGTATCTTTGCTTCAACTGCAAGAAGCCAGGACATTACAAAGCTGAATGCCCAGAACTGACCAAGAAGACTCCGCCAAGAAGAGTTGGAAGGAGAGCACTCCTTGTTGGAGATGAGTCGGACTATGAAGCTGGTACTGAAAGACTATCAGATGACACAGCTTCAATGGCACACATGGAAGATACAAATGAGGTATGTGAATCCAATTCTAAATACTCTTCAGCTCAAATTTCCATGCAAAATGCATGTTCTTGGACTGCTGACTCCAATCCAAAAAATCTAGAATTAGAAGAAACACTTGATGAATTGATGAATCAGCTAATAACTATTCAAGCTGGTTATGAATCAATTAAAGCTGAGAAAGAGAATCTAATTCTTGAAGTTGAAAGATTGAAGTCTGAACTAAAAATGCATCAGCCTACTGCATCAGCAGCAGCAACTGAATCATTTGCTCAATCAAGTTCAGTTACTGGATTCAAATCAGGAAAGCCGTATGGAGACAAAACAGGCTTAGGATTTGATACACAACAATCTTCTAAGGATAGAACTAGCAAAGCAGCTGAACCTAATATCAAAACTGGTATTAAGTTTGTAGCTGAGCAACTTCCACAAACTGAGAAAAATGTTGAACCAATAAAGCTAGTATCACATAGGATAAATCAGTTTTCTAAGAAGACAACTGTATCTACCAACAAAGGTAAATCAAATGGTAGATCAGCTGTATCTAAAGAAAACCGAAATGGAAAATCAACTGCCAAATCCACAAAAACCAATCAAGTCAAGAACCAGAAAAATTACAATCAAGGTAAATCCAAGAATGTCAATCATTCAAAGATTCACACATTTAGGGGGAAAGGAAGATTATATCCCACTGATGATGATTGGAATTTTACTGCATCTATTAACAAAACTGATAATAACATTCATTCCAGACAGAAAACTTATCACAAGTTTCAGTCCAAAACTCAGCAGAGAGCTAATCTCAGTTCTCAGCAAAAGTACCAAGGTCAGTCCAGACCTCAGTTCAGAAGGAATGACGGTTATTATTCAAGCTTCAATAATAGAAAGCATCATGGAAATAAGTTTCAGTCAAAAGATCTGAGAGATCATATAAATAAGACACAGTCCAAACATAGATACTATGGTAGTGTGGCTTACATATATGAAAACAAGTGCAACGATATCCGAAGAATACCTAAAGGATATATTCCCAGAGTTGTACTAACAACTGACCCCCATGGACCCAAACAAAGTTGGGTACCTAAATTTTTTTAATTTTTATTGCAGGATGTATGGTATGTTGACAGTGGTTGCTCAAGGCATATGACGAAGAGCAAGGACTGTCTCAGTAATTTTATTGCAAAAGATGGACCAAAAGTTAATTTTGGAAGTAAAGACAAACCTGGATACACCAAAGGGTATGGTACCTTAATCAGGAATGGACTTACAATCAAGAATGTATCTTATGTAGAAGGATTACATTACAATCTACTCAGCACCAGTCAATTTTGTGATATGGGATACAAAGTTACTTTTGATAAAGACTTCTGCATTGTCGTCAGCGAAACAGCATTTCAAGTTGTTTTAGCCGGAAGAAGAAAAGAGAATATGTATGTAGTATATTGGACAACAACCGTTGCTGAAACCTGTTTCCTTGTGCATACCAAATCAGAAATCAGTTGGCTATGAGCCTATGGCACAAGAAACTAAGTCATCTAAACTTTGATGACATCAACACACTTGTCAAGAAACAGCTAGTCATTGGACTACCAGAAATCTTATATAAGAAGGACAGCTTATGTGATGCTTGTCAACAAGGAAAACAAACAAAAGCAAGTTTCATGACCAAGTCTCAGCATTCAACAACCAGAGTTCTTGAATTACTACATATGGATTTATTTGGACCTATTACACCAATTAGTATCAGTGGCAAGAAATATACATTGGTGGTGGTAGATGATTTTTCAAGATATACTTGGGTTATCTTCTTAACCAAGAAAAGTGAAGCCAAGCAAAGACTTACAAAATTACTTAAGAGACTTCAGAATCAGAAAGGAGTATCAGTTGTGAAGATAAGATCAGATAAAGGAACTGAATTCCTCAACACTGTGATTATTGAATATTGTGAAGAAAATGGTGTTTTACACCAACTTGCTGCCATAGGAACACCTCAACAAAATGGTGTAGCTGAAAGGAGAAACAGAACACTCAAAGAAGCAAGAAGGACGATGATCTGTGAAGCAAAACTACCTGAAAGATATTGGGCAGAAGCAGTTAACACAACTTGCTGTACACAGAACATAGCTCTCATGAATAAAAGGCATGAGAAGACCCCTTATGAAATTTGGAATGGAAGAAAACCAAATGTTTCTTACTTTCATGCTTTTGGAAGCAAACGCTTTATACACAATAATGGGAAAGATCAACTTCATGTCATTCAGCCCAAAGCTGATGAAGGAATCTTTCTAGGATACTCAAGTGTCAGCAAAGCCTTTAGAGTACTAAATAAAAGGACACTTAAGCATGAGGAATCAATTCATGTGGTGTTTGATGAACCAAAATTTCCTGGTGAAACAACTGAAGACAGACCAGAACCAGTTTCTCAGTCTCAATTACCAGTCTTGCCAGAATCAGTTTCTGTTGATATTGGAAGACTTCAAATTTCAGAATCTTCAGATCCAGATCAGTCTCAATTTCCAACTACTCAACAACTCACACCTGAACAACATGACTCTGATTTAGTTGAAGAAATTCAAGAACCAGTTCTTGTAGAACCAGTCGAACAAAATGCAAATCATTTGATGCAAGCACCAGTTCATCAATGGATGAGAGATCACCCTGAAGAACAAGTTATTGGTGATACTCAAACTGGCGTTGGAACATGACATAAACTAGATGCAATGATTGCATGTTTTCTATCTCATTCTGAACCTAAGGAAATTGAAGAAGCTTTGAAGGATCCAGACAGGATACTAGCTATGCAAGAAGAACTTAATGAATTTGAAAGAAATCAAGTATGGGAATTAGTTGAAAGACCAGATCATGTGAATATCATGGAACCAAATGGGTTTTCAGAAACAAACTTGATGAAGATGGGAATATCATCAGAAACAAAGCTAGACTTGTAGCTAAAGGATATTCTCAAGCAGAAGGCATAGAATTTGATGAAACTTATGCACCAGTTGCAAGATTGGAAGCAATCAGGCTATTTCTCGCATTTGCAGCTCACAAAAAGTTCAATGTATATCAGATGGACGTTAAAAGCGCATTTTTGAATGGAATTCTTGAAGAAGAAGTGTATGTTCAACAACCACCTGGATTCGAGATCAAAGATTAAGCTGATAAAGTTTTCAAACTAAGGAAAGCTCTTTATGGACTTAAACAAGCACCAAGAGCTTGGTATGAAACTCTATCTCAGTTTCTAGTGGATAATGGATTTATCAAAGGAACAATCGACAAAACATTATTCAGGATGAAAAATGGAGAGAGCACTCTACTTGTTCAGATCTATGTTGATGATATTATTTTTGGATCAGAAAATAAACTGTTATGTGAGAAATTTGCAAGTTTAATGAAGAGCAAATTTCAGATGAGTATGATGGGAGAATTGAATTATTTTCTTGGATTACAAGTTAAACAATTAGATGATGGAATTTTCATTCACCAAACCAAGTATACAAGAGAACTTATCAAAAAGTTTGGAATGGAAAAATCAACTGGAATTTCTACACCAATGGGGACCAACATCAGGCTAGATGAAGACAAAGAAGGCAAAGATGTTGATCAAACACTTTACAGAAGAATGATTGGAAGCTTACTCTATCTTATAGCAAGTAGGCCAGATATATCTTTTACTGTCGGTGTATGCGCAAGATTTTAGTCAAAACCAAAGGAAAGTCATCTCACAGTTGTAAAAAGAACCTTAAAGTATCTAAAGGATACATATGGAGTTGGAATTTGGTATTCAAAAGAAGGAGAATTCAAGCTGATATCTTACTCAGACTCAGATTATGCTGGATGCAAAGTGGACAGAAAGAGCACCTCAGGCACATGTCAGTTATTAGGAAATAGACTTGTGTCATGGTTTAGCAAAAAGAAAAATTCTATCTCAACTTCAACAGCTGAAGCAGAGTATATAGCAGCTGGAAGTTGTTGTGCTCAAGTATTATGGATTAGACAGCAATTAAGAGATTATGGGATAGAAGAAGGAACAATTCCCATAATATGTGATAACACAAGCGTAATTGCAATTACTGACAATCCAGTTTTACACTCAAGGACAAAGCACATTGATGTGCGTCACCACTTTATAAGAGATCATGCGGAGAAAAAGGATATTACAGTTCTTTATGTACCTGCTGAAGATCAGTTGGCCGATATCTTTACAAAGCCATTGGACAAAGAAAGATTTGCCAAACTAAGAACTGAATTGGGGAAAATCAAAGTCAGTTAAATCAGTTAAGCCAGAGATTCGTCAAGGGGATTAATCTTTGTTATGTTGCGTGCGCTCACTTAACAGACTAGTCATTGACATCAACAATCTCAAACTGATTAACTGAAAGTGAAAGTTTGACAGAACTGATAGTTCACTCTAAAACTGACCTCAGCATCAGTTTCTACTCCAGTCAACTTTAGTCAAAGGTTGATATTATAAAATCAACTGCAGTTATATCGCATTTAATTACTGCAGTTCTTTTGTCAGAATACATTACGTGTACACCCCACTATTGTCAGAATAATACATGCATCGGTTACCAAAACCATCATGGAATTTGAAAGGTTGTACTAATCAACCGCCAGTACATCCTACCTATTTATTCAACCTGCATTCACACTCTCCTCAATAAAAATTTCAAAATTATCAGTCTCTTTCCTAAAAATAAAATCAAACCCTTCGCAATCTTTTCATCTCAAAAATCAATTTTTGTGTTCACACCCATTTATGGCCACTTCAAAGAAATCACAAGAAGAAATATTGATCACAGAGTTAGATGAGTTTTCATTCAAAATTTATGAAGCAATGTGCAAAAACACTCTATTAGTAAGCTGGATCTATGATAAAATCCAGAAACAACCAGGTTTGAGAAACCTTCTGGAAGTTAAGTTCAACGAAGAACGTGATGTGGAAGGGATTTTGCAATTCTGGGAGAATATGTGTGTGGTACGAGACTCCCTAATCACTACAGTTCATGGAGATCGTATTATCATCAATGAACGAGTCATGAAGTCACTATTTGGTTTCACAAACTCATCTGTGACATCAATAGATTTGACTACTCTACCATAGAAAAAAGACGCTTTTCTTAAGCAACTTACTTTTTCTAAGGAACCAGTGGAAATTGATATTCATGTTGACAAACTCAAGCCAGAATTTGCGCATCTCAGCAGATGGCTCAGCAAACATGTCATTGGAAAATCCAAAGGAATCAGTACACTATCCGATGAAAACATTTATCTGATGAACATAATTTGGGATGAATTACAATTCAATTGGGTAGGATATGTAGTCAATCAGATAAAGAAGCAACACTTAGCTGAATTAGAAAGTGTACGAAGAGCTCAAGCTGAAGGTCAAGCAACTGTTGGCAGATTCCGACTAAAGAAGACACTTGATGGGAGTCAACTTCACTGCACTTTTGTATGTGATCTAGCCCCCGTTTATCACTTTATTGACATGTTTCGGGTAGATTTAGGCCTGTTTGAGAGTAATATCGAGATTTATGCACACGGAGAGTTAAGCTGTCATATCGATAGTAAACTCCACCTTTTTGACGATATTTGACTCTTTTCCGGGCACTTTTGTCTTGCGGAATTACGCATGGTATTTGTTCGTCTATGTTATTGCAGGACTTAGGTGACTCGAGGACCCGGAAGGCGATGTTTTGGAATGAGAGACATGTTCGTGGCACGAGAGTTGGATGAAAGTGGAAGAAAAGTCAAGTTTGGAGCAAAATCAAGGCAAACGGGCGTTTGCCCAACCCCAAACGGGCGTCTGCAGTAAGCCTGCCTCAAACGGGTGTTTTGGAAAAGTCAGATGGGCATCCACATAGTTAATACATCAGTCAAAAAGTTATGTTTTCAGCTGGACGAGCGTCCCAATGACCCCCGAACTGGCGTTTGGATGGGTTCAGCCCGAAGTAAAAAGCTCATACAAAGCAAACGAGCGTTCAAGACAGGCTAGACGCTCATTCAAATCTCAAGAACCCTAATCAAGAATCAGATTTCGAGGCAGACGGGCGTTTGACATGAGGCAGACGGGCGTTTGGCGCCGACAGCAGTATTTCACCATGCCTGTTCGTTAATATTTATTTTGACCTATCTTGGAGGCATTTTCTGGTCAAGTCGTCTTCATGAAAGTTGTAGGTAATTGAACGAGCTTTCCAACGCATCTTGAATCGTTCAAGTCGGAGCTCTACACAACAAGTTATCACCGATTTACTGAAGACGAGTTAAATGGGCCAAGTTGGTCGGCCCAACTAAGTCAATGTCGCGATTTTCTGCCTATTTAAGAGCAGCTAAACCTAAGAAAAAACATATTCTGACTTTTATTGGCCTAGACTGAGTTCGAGGCCGGCTTAGGTGCTCAACCCAGCCGCTTCGGCAGTTGTTATGACAGGTTGACATCTAAATAGCCGGATTAGAGCTCTGGACTAGGCCCCGTTTTTCAATTTCTTAGTTTAGATTTTTAAAACAGAGTAGAATACGATATTTGATCGTTAGCTTGGTGGAGTTCGTGCCTGGGATCATTGTATGAATTAAAGGTTGATATCTTTTGCTGATTTAGGATTCAAAAGTCTTGATCTACAATGTTTTGATCTTCATTATTGTGAGTTTCCTGATTTCGATTTGTTTTCTCTCAATATTGTTTTGATTGTGTAGATCATTATTTTGATGAAATTTACTCTAGATAAAAGTCTTGATTCATATCCTTGTGTATGTCGTGAAATAATAAAAGCTTCGATCTTTTGTCTTGTTCATATACTCTTTGTCCTCTGATTTTAACACAAGTTTTGTAATTGATTCAATCTCCTCGTGGGATCGACCTCGGACTCTGAACGCACTACCTACGATCGACCCGGTTCACTGCCGGTTAGAAAGTGAGTTTTGCCTAAGGTTTCGAGTTTTATAAATTGTATTTGATCGAGCCGGATTGCGAAATATCTACTTATCAACACTCAGTGGAATCATTCAATTTTATCTGGAGACACTCAAGGCAGGGAAGAAATAAAAACAAACTGCAGAGGAAATAGCAGTTGTCACAAGAACAACTTCCCAACCCGAAGTGGACGAAAAGCGTGTCTCAAACGGGGAAGGCGAAAACAAAGGCATCAAGCAGAAAGCTGACTCAGCAAAAGGAAGATCCGTTGTAAAATGTTTGTACCCAGGAACTTCAAGAGAGAAAGCACCAACTGGGGGGGAACAACAACAACTGACAACCGAAGTTTCCAAGGAAAATATCGCTGCTGACCATACTTCTCAATTACAAGACCAATCAAATCAGCAACCAGTCTCAGTTTTTGAAGCTGATAGAATCATCAAGCTGATGAAAATGAAGCTTGAACTTGAAGATTCTCGTGATGTCAGTCTATAGACTGAAGAGAAACTACTCTTGGAGAAATTGGAAATTAGAGACCTATCCACTCTGTTTCCTATATCAGAATTTCTTGAAAATTGCTTCAAAAGATTCACTGAACTAGCTAAAAGAAGAGAACCAGGCACATCATCCACCCCCAAAGTTATTTCAAAGGATGATGATGACCATGATGATTCAAGAAAAGAAGCTGATGTGACTACAAGTTTGCAGACAGATATCCAACCTCAACTTAAGGCAACGCAAACTGTAACACAACACGAAGATTTGCCTGTTGGAAATCAGACAACTGACAATCAGCAAGCAGCTGATGGAATTGATAATCAACAACTTATGATCATTGAAGATATCACTCAGTTTAAGGATCAAACATAAGCTACATATGACCCTTCTGATATCCTAACAAAGGATGAGTTGGCCAAAGTGCATGAGAACTTGAAGATCGTGCTCAGTCAAAGGGATATACAAAATGGCCCTTTATCAAACATCTCTGGATATCTAGATTATAGAACTAGAATAGATGTCTCAGTTCATGCAAGACTAGAGATGATTCATAAGTCAAGTTCAAGTTCTGCTTCAGAAATTTTGTTACTTAAACAAAAACTTGAGGACTCAACCGTAGTAGACCGGGAAACACATGCACAAGCTCACTGGCATATGAATCAGCACATCTACGGGTTAGAAACTCAGCTCAAAGAAGTACTTGCTTCTCAGCAACAAATCTCAGCCGATCAAAAGGCAACCCATGCTCTGGTAGATCAATTATATGATGCCAAAAAGAGGGAAGCTGAAGAAGAAAAGCTGAAGTTACTCAAGGAAAAGAAGCAACTTGAAGACGAGTTGGAAAGATACAAATCAGATCCAAAATTCTTACAGAAAGAATTAACTGATGAGCAGCTCATTGTAAAATATAGTCAACCTGGAGATCGGAGAGCTACTCTTACAAAGGATCTATGGTTAAAGTTTGTCAAAGATCATAATCCTATCAAAGCCAAGTACAAGGACAAGACTTTTGAAGAATCCTTGAACTACTTTCTATCTGATGAACTCTACAATCAGAAAATGGCACAATATAGAAAGTCCAAAAGGATCGAAGACAAACTGAAGATTAAAGACAAAACTGAATAGATGAAAGCTGATGTAGTAGAATTTGAGAAATACTACGTGAATGAATCAGCTTTACCAAAGTTAATCTTATAGAGGAAATGGAAAGAAGGAAGTCAAGTAGACTACAACAAGACCTTTTCTACGGAAGACTCCAAGCTAGAATATGATTATCGTCTACACGACAAAGAGATGAAGTTTATTTCAGTCACACAAAAAGCACAAAAAAAGGCTTAGTCTTTAGTCAAAATTCATTTGAACAAAATGTAACTATTCCAGTTTTTGCGTATTCTAATGAGATCCAGTTTCCAGTTTTACATTGTTTTGATCTTTAAGCTTTTCTTTTAGAGAGAGTTTTGGCATCATCAAAAAGGGGGAAATTTTTGGAAATAAAATTTATGTTTTGATGATAATTCATCATATTTATTCAAAGTATTATCTTAACCTCATTGATGAAGTGCTGAAGCCATCTGTTATAGTGAAAAGCTAAAATATATCTAACTGAATGTTTAGGTTTTACTAGAGTCTGATATTTGTATAAGTTACATCGACAAGCACCGTAATAGTTAGTGTGTCGTAAACCGAAAAGCGGAAGTCATCTAGAAAAGCGGAAATCACTAAGACAAACAACCGACTCGAATACACCAGTATTGAACTGAAGAAAATAAGTTCACTGAGGGACACAGACTCAGTTGGCTTATCTAGAAGATTGAAGAACTGAGGGTTCAAACTCAGTTATTGAAGATTGAAGAACTGAGGGTTCAAACTCAGTTATGAAGATTACAAGTCGAGACTATGAAGTTAGACTTCAGGCAAGTTTGTGGTGACCTAAACTGACTTTATGGATCTTGTATGAAGACCTAAGATTCATAAGGACAATGAATTCTTAGAAGATATTTGCTTTTGGTGTACTCTGATTAAGTAAATTATAATCAGATGTAATTAAACTGGAGTACTGATATTTGAAGAAGAGTAAAAATCTCAGTTAATGCTCCAAGTCAGTCAAGAAACCGGCAAACCGATAAACTCAGTATAAAACTGATCAGGAAACTCAGTTTTACATGTCAGCCATCCAACAAACTGATAGTACAGTCGAACGTTTAAAAGGAAGCGATTTTATTGGATGAGTTACTGACTGATCAGAAAGGTCAGAAATTATAGCCATTGCAAGATAGACGTTGATACAATTCGAATTCAAGCCAAATTAACGTTGGATCTCACACTATAAATAGAGGACTTTGCACCAAGGATTAAAGAGATTACAATACGAAGATTTAACCAATTTACAAGCATATTTGTGCATTAGTCTTTTTATTCGAATTGCTATCATCTGAGTGCTATAACAAGATCACATTTAGAATTTCTTCAAGTGTTCAAGCTACATAGAATTTATCTAGATTCAGACACTTTGAAGAACCACAAACAAGAATCAATTTATTGATTCTCAGCCCAACTTTGATTCTACATCAAAGGTTTAGACTGTGAAGCAAACCGGGAAGGTTTAGCCAATGACAGTTGTTACAAGCAGTCGGGTAGACTGTGTTTGTGGTGGTAGCCGGTGAAGAGGCATACGCAACCCTTCAAGGACCAGTGTTCAAGCAATTGAAGAGCAGCGATTCTACCTGTTCTACAACTGTTTAGATAGTGAAGCTAGGGATTAGCCAAGGACTATTGTTTAGGACTTTTTGTAACAGTTCACCTCAAGAAGTTCTTGTGGAATTTTCCTCCACACCACATGGGAAGAGAGGACGTAAAGGATTACACCACCTGAAACCTCTATAATATTTGCCTTATTTACTTTACACACTTATTTACTTACTCAGCATTTATCTACAACATTTTGATAATTGATTGTTATACATTTCACAGTTCACAAACTGACATTCTTCAGAATTCAATTTAACACACTCAGCTTTCACATAGAATAACAAGATCAAGAAAAAGGCTAGAATTATATCCGCTGCTGGTTGACTCCGTTTTAAGCTTAAGCCAGTTTGAATTGAACTCAGCTTAGTCAGCTTAACTCCACACAAGTTTTAACTGTACTTTAATTTGTTTTAAATCCAGTTTTAGGGAAAAGTTTATTCACCCCCCTCTAAACTTGTGTTAGCCTTTCCAAGGGACCAACACGTCTAATCCCCGTGGTTATAAGTGTTATGACTTGAGCAGTCGAAAAATAATCACTTGTCGTCATGTTCGTTTTGATGAGTCCGTGTTCCCGTTTGCATCGCTACATACCCCGTCCTGGTGCCTACGATTTTTTGGATAATGATCTGTCCCCCTATGTTGCCCAGCATCTGTATAACCAGCTGCCCAACTCAGCCCAACCCTCTGCCCAAAATCCACCAGAACTGGCCCAGTCCGATTCCCCTGCACCAAACCTAGTTCAGCCGCAACCACCTCCAATTCAGCCGCCTCCTTTACCGGCCCAAAGGCTTGTCACACGCAGCCTCCATGGAATCTTTAAACCCTACCCAAAATACAATTCTGAGCAGGCCCATTCTCACACGGTAAACAAATCTCCCCTTCCCCGTACCCCTTTGGTTGCCCTCCGCGACCCGAATTGGAAAATGGCTATGACTGACGAGTTTCATGCTCTTATTGAAAATTAGACGTGGGATTTGGTGCCCCGCCCCCCCGATGTTAATGTTATACATTCTATGTGGATTTTTAACCATAAAGAAAGGTCTGACGGTTCTTTTGAGCGGCATAAAGCCCGACCTGTAGGTGATGGTAAAACTCAATAGGTTGGCATTGATTGCGGCGACACATTCAGTCCGGTAGTAAAACCAGCTACAATCCGGATAGTTCTTAGCCTTGCAGTATCCAAGAAATGGTCCATCCATCAACTGGATGTCAAGAATACGTTCTTACATGGTGACCTTAAGGAAGTTGTCTATATGCATCAACCGATGGGTTTCCGAGACTCCACACATCCAGATTATGTATGCCTATTACGTAAGTCCCTGTATAGGCTTAAACTGGCCCCTCGTGCATGGTACAAGTGGTTTGCGGATTTTGTTTCACTTCTGGGATTCACAAATAGTAAATCTGATACATCGTTGTTCATTTACCGACAAGGGACCGATATGGCTTACCTACTCTTGTATGTTGATGATATTATATTGACATCTTCGTCTGATGGTCTCCGCCAAATGCTTATGGCTCACCTCAGTTCTAAGTTCGCTATGAAGGACCTTGGCCCGTTGAATTATTTTTTGGGTATTCGTGTCACCCGCCAACCGGATGGACTATTTTTGTCCCAACGTAAATATGCCACAGAGATTATTGACCGTGCTAGTATGGCCTCCTGTAAGCCGTCTCTTACTCCAGTTGATACTAAGCCCAAGGTCAGTGCTACGGCTGGGGAACCATATGAAGACCCGACCCACTATCGCAGTCTTGCCGGGGCTCTGCAGTATCTCACGTTTACCCGTCCGGATATCTCATATGCGGTTCAGCAATTTGCCTTCACATGCATGACCCGCGGGTTGAGCACATGCATGCCCTCAAACGTATTATACGCTATTTTCAGGGCACTCTACATCTAGGCCTGCATCTTTATCCCTCATCCATTGCCGATCTTGTTGCTTACACCGACGCGGATTGGGGTGGTTGTCCCGATACTCGACGTTCCATGTCCGGCTACTGTGTGTTTTTAGGGGATAATCTGATTTCTTGGTCGTCCAAACGCAAGCCCACTCTTTCCCGCTCTAGTGCAGAGGCGGAGTACCGCGGGGTGGCTAATGTGGTTTCTCAATCATGTTGGCTTCGTGATGAGCTTAAATTTACCCCTTCAAAAATACAATTTATAAAGGACTCGTAACCGTGGGTAAACCAACTCTCTAACCAGCAGAGTACCGGGTCGATTGTTAGGATAGCTACAGGAGTACGAGGTCGATCCCAAGAGAAATGTGGTTGTGAGTACCAAAGCGAACGTAGAAAAGGAGCGTGAGTCATATATTCTGCGGAACGCCGTTCAACTTAGTCTAGGCGATCAAAGTTTAGGTGGAGTGTTTATAACTAATGCAAAAAGTAAAGATTATTCTAACGAAATTAAAAAGCGCGCATAGCTGAGTTATGATCCAAATGATTAGTTTCAACCCCAAGGATAGACGAAACCGGGAATGTGCAAGCGAACTCTCGCATTCAATCTCACGGGTGCAAACTCCTAATCCCGGTGCTAAGGTCTGAACAACTCTCTCCTAACACTTTATGACATGTTAACTACCCTTCCCTTTAGAGGATTCACTAACAAGTCATGTTTTGCACTAGAGCTGCTTAAACGTAAAAACGAGTAACCTCACTTTGGGCCCGGGCTTAACAACTAAGCCGGGTCTACGCCGTGATCTTAGAACCCTTTTCCCACACCACACTCTCTCGAACAACTCTCAAAAGTGATATGTGTGATCTTTGACCTAGATAGCTAATCTAGTCCAAATCCATTATAACAAGTTTTAAGACGTGAAAAGTGCAAGATACAACAAAAAGCACTACACACCCCTTATTTCATCTTCCGAGGGTTGATTTCACCAAATTTCACATAATTCGGCTATGTATATATTTAGCTACCCATATAAACGGATTATGTCAACATGTCATGGATTAAAATGGCGGGAAATTTTACATAATAGCCTTCTGTCAATTATGGCAGAATTCTATTAAAACCAAATTAAAACCGAAATCCAATCATTTGTCAGATTCTCCTTTATACGGATACTACTACGGATACATATATATATATATATATATATATATATATATATATATATATATATATATATATATATATATATATAACGAGAATAAAAGAAACAAAAATGAAAGAAACAACAATGAAAAAAAACGAAAAAAAACAAGCTTACTATTATAACGGCGATATCAAAAGCTTGATATTACAACTATTTCAGCAACACCGAACTTCTGATAATTCCCCGAGCATTACAACGATACTAATATTACTAAATTTATTTCGGCATAAGGCCTTATTTACAACGTAAAAAACTAAAGAAAAGAGGACGGATATATATATATATATATATATATATATATATATATATATATAGATATATATATAAATATGGTGCATCTCATCTCGGCTCTGAATGCTTCCTTATATAGACAAAGTCAAGGGGCCGGACCAATCCTTGATGAGGCCGGACCAGTCCGGCCTAAATGATTGCATCCACTAGCTTGATCACTTCAGCATGTGCGTAGATATAATTATAATTATAATTATATATAACTTATAAAATTCATATCTCGAGTTCTGGACCTCCAAAAATCATGATTCAAGAGGCATCGGAAAGATCTCGGGAAAATCTACAACTTTCGTGAAGGACTCTTCTTCAGATAACGTCTTTTTGATGAGCCATTCGTTTGTTGAAGACATTTCTCGATTTCCATTAAATCGAATCGATTAGTCACTTGACCACTTAACTTAATGATACTTGAGTTGTAGAAGACCGATTGACTGCGTTGGAAAGCTCTTTCAAAGATCTACAACTTTCATTAAGGACACTTCTTCAGAAAATGCCATTTTAATGAGCTATTTGTCCGTCGAAGATATAATTCGTTAGTGGTACCACTAACCACTGAGCCACTTGACCACTTAAGTTAGTGGCACACTCTTATATCCCTAAAAATACCTCTTTTAGGCCTCAAAACGTGTCATTACTCGGGATTTTGGTCAACCTATAATTCTGCAATAAACCACCAAAATACCAAACGTAAATCCGACACGACACTCCGGTTACTAAACCGGTACAAAAACTAATAAAAACACATAAAAACACGATGTTTTATAAAATATTCATGACTTATATATTTTTATGAAATTTAGGAATTAAAGACTCGAAATGATACAAAAGTGCTCAAAATGATATCAGAAACGGGGTGAAATGTTATGAAAATAACTGTGAATTTTTCCCTCATCACAACCCCCCACTTAGCTTTTGGTCGTCCTCGAACAAAACAAGCGATAAAATAAAATGAATGAGGAAAAATTCATGAAGAGATAAGATGTAAGGGACAATCATATGATGAAACCATTCGAATCATAACCACACGTTAACCTCAATATAAATGTATAATAGAGTGCGTGTGTGAGAAGCCTTTTCAATTTCCACTATCCTCTCTTGAATAATTCAAGCAAACGCACAAGTATCCATTCAGACAGTCCTAATGACTTTCCTAGGTATAGGCAGTAACAGTTCCACACAAAGTCCTCCCATGTACTTATTAGGATAATCCCTAAAGCATATCATTCAGTTTATACTGGGGATAGTCAGAAGATAACTAAGTTTTCAACCATGCTTAATTCATTCCCAGCAATAGGTTGTTTCGTGATAACACCCTAGCTGGACTTAATTTCACATGTGTAGCATATGCCTTCATTTCCCGGCAATAGGATGTTTCGTGATAACACCCTAGCTGGACTACTATCATCAGGCAGTCGTGAGCTTTTAAACCTCATAGTGATATAGGACGTTTCGTGATAACGCCCTACTGCACTCAAATCATTGGTAGCTACAACCGACATATATATAGTTCATCTTTAGTTTTTTAGGTTGTAAATAAGGCCTTATGCCGAAATAAATTTAGTAATATTAGTATCGTTGTAATGCTCGGGGAATTATCAGAAGTTCGGTGTTACTGAAATAGTTGTAATATCAAGCTTTTGATATCGCCGTTATAATAGTAAGCTTGTTTTTTTTCGTTTTTTTTCATTGTTGTTTCTTTCATTTTTGTTTCTTTTATTCTCGTTATATATATATATATGTATCTGTAGTAGTATCCGTATAAAGGAGAATATGACAAATGATTGGATTTCGGTTTTAATTTGGTTTTAATAGAATTCGCCATAATTGACGAAGGCTATTATGTAAAATTTCCCGCCATTTTAATCCATGACATGTTGACAGAATCCGTTTATATGGGTAGCTAAATATATACATAGCCGAATTATGTGAAATTTGGTGAAATCAACCCTCGGAAGATGAAATAAGGGGTGTGTAGTGCTTTTTGTTGTATCTTGCACTTTTCACGTCTTAAAACTTGTTATAATGGATTTGGACTAGATTAGCTATCTAGGTCAAAGATCACACATATCACTTTTGAGAGTTGTTCAGAGAGAGTGGTGTGGGAAAAGGGTTCTAAGATCACGGCGTAGACCCGGCTTAGTTGTTAAGCCCGGGCCCAAAGTGAGGTTACTCGTTTTTACATTTAAGCAGCTCTAGTGCAAAACATGACTTGTTAGTGAATCTTCTAAAGGGAAGGGTAGTTACCCCATTTCTAATATCATTTTGAGCGTTATTATATCATTTCGAGTCATAAATTCCTTAGATTTATCTAAGTATGTTAGTAGTAGTTATTTTATAAAATATAGTGTTTTTATGTGTTTTTATTAGTTTTTGTACCGGTTTAGTAACCGGAGTGTCGTGTCAGATTTACGTTTGGTATTTTGGTGGTTTATTGCAGAATTATAGGTTGACCAAAATCCCGAGTAATGACATGTTTTGAGTCTAAAAGATGTATTTTGAGGGATAGGAGAAGATGCCATAAGCTAACGAGTTCAAACGGATTAATTGTCCGAAATGCATCTACCGTAACCAGTTTTCGACGGACATTTGACCCAACTTAGAGGCATTTTCTGAAGAAATGTCCTTAATTAAAGTTGTTGATCTTTGAAAGAGCTTTCCAACGCATTTTGAATCACGTCAATCAGACTTCTACAACTCAAGTATCATTAAGTCAAGTGGTCAAGTGGCTAATCGATTCGGTTTAGTGGAAATCCCGAAATGTCTTCGACAAACGAATGGCTCATCAAAACGACATTATCTGAAGAAGAGTCCTTCACGAAAGTTGTAGATTTTCCCGAGAGCTTTCCGATGCCTCTGGAATCATGATTTTTGGAGATCCAGAACTCGAGATATGAATTTTATAATTTATATATAATTATAATTATAATTATATATACGATGCACATGCTGAGTGATCAAATTGGTGGACATAATCATTGCACCGGACTGGTCCGGCCCTTACCCGGACTGGTCCGGCCCCTTGACTTTGTCTATATAAGGAAGCATTCAGAGCCGAGATGAGATGCACCATATATTATATATATATATATATATATATATATATATATATATATATATATATATATATATATATATATATATATATCTCCTTCCTCTTTTCTTTAGTTTTTTAGGTTGTAAATAAGGCCTTATGCCGAAATAAATTTAGTAATATTAGTATCGTTGTAATGTTCGGGGAATTATCGAAGTTCGGTGTTCTTTGAAATAGTTGTAATATCAAGATTTTGATATCGCCGTTATAATAGTAAGCTTGTTTTTTTTTCGTTTTTTTTTCATTGTTGTTTCTTTCATTTTTGTTTCTTTTATTCTCGTTATATATATATATATATATATATATATATATATATATATATATATATATATATATGTATCCGTAGTAGTATCCGTATAAAGGAGAATCGACAAATGATTGGATTTCGGTTTTAATTTGGTTTTAATAGAATTCGCCATAATTGATGAGAAGGCTATTATGTAAAATTTCCCGCCATTTTAATCTATGACATGTTGACGAGAATCCGTTTATATGGGTAGCTAAATATATACATAGCCGAATTATGTGAAATTTGGTGAAATCAACCCTCGGAATATGAAATAAGGGGTGTGTAGTGCTTTTTGTTGTATCTTGCACTTTTCACGTCTTAAAACTTGTTATAATGGATTTGGACTAGATTAGCTATCTAGGTCAAAGATCACACATATCACTTTTGAGAGTTGTTCAGAGAGAGTGGTGTGGGAAAAGGGTTCTAAGATCACGGCGTAGACCCGACTTAGTTGTTAAGCCCGGGCCCAAAGTGAGGTTACTCGTTTTTACGTTTAAGCAGCTCTAGTGCAAAACATGACTTGTTAGTGAATCCTCTAAAGGGAAGGGTAGTTAACATGGCGTAACGTGTAAGGAGAGAGTTGTTCAGACCTTAACACCGGGATTAGGAGTTTGCACCCGTGAGATTGAATGCGAGAGTTCGCTTGCACATTCCCGGTTTCGTCTATCCTTGGGGTTGAAACTAATCATTTGGATCATAACTCAGCTATGCTTTTTAATTTCGTTAGAATAATCTTTACTTTTCGCATTAGTTATAAACACCCCACCTAAACTTTGATCGCCTAGACTAAGTTCTACGTTCGCTTTGGTACTCACAACCACATTTCTCTTGGGATCGACCTCGTACTCCTGTAGTTATAAACACCCCTCTTCTCTCGATCTTCTTCTTTTCTTCTTTTTATTTTTTTGTTTTTTTGTATATATATATATATATATATATATATATATATATATATATATATATATATATATATATATATATATATATATATATATCTCCTTCATCTCTTCTCATCTTGGGCCCATATATATATATATGTCTATATATATATATATATATATATATATATATGTATATGTCTATATATATATATATATATATATATATATGTATATGTTTTTCATATATATAAATAAAGTAGTACCGTTGTAATGCTCGAGAGGATTATCCAAGAAAGTTGTATTGAAGAAGTTGCTATTGTCAGAGGATACGACTTAGATTTGCAATAAACGGGTAATTTTATCAAGTATTATGTTTGTTGTTTCTATATATATATATAAATAAAGTAGTTATAGTATCGTTATAATGATCGAATAATTATCGAAGATTGTTGATCTGGCGGAAATGACCCCGATTCAACAGTTGTAACCGGTAATATATTCTAATATTATTATGTTTACTATTTCTATTTCTATTTATATATTACTTATTATAACTATGTTAAGCTAAAAATATATCTAGCCAATATATGAATCTGAATTAGTTAATCTTTTTGGTAAAATGAATGATCGACTCTGGTAATAATGATTAAAACCAAGTATAATGAATCTCTTTCTATTTGCACTTAATGAAAGTAAAAATTGAATTAGCCACTCGATTTTTACTAGAAACGTAATCTAATGAATTGACAACTCGCGATTAGAATACGAGATCGTAATAGAAAGACCGGAGGGTAAAATTGGCCGTGCGAAAGCGTGACAACGGAATCCTATTTCCTACCCGGGGGCAGATTTGTCTTGGGAAAGATGAATCTTATTAAATTTTTGCTCAAGATCGTAATAATGTTAAAATCAACGGTTTAATTGAAACTAACACCGGAAAGTTAAATCGATCCGCCTGACAACCGGAGCCTTTTGAATAACATCGGCCGTCTGACAAACGGAATAACCTCTTTTATCCGGGGTAGATTTGTACTCGGTACCTGTTCAGACTAACTGAGATTAGCATGGGGTAGTTGTGGAGATTAAACTAATGACAATTTGACATATGAAAATTTAATACGCTCGTGTGAGGAGGAGTTGTCTAGCTTAGGAGTACACCGGTTCATATATAATTGACCTCCTTGCATCAAGGAAAAAATCTGTCTCATTCAATTTCAATACAAAAAGATATTGATTCAGTAAAGTATTCTTGGCTAGATCCAAAAATATATATATTATCTATTTTTATATTTATATATTTATTTATTGTTTTACTAACATCTAACTAATCTAACGATCTAACCCGATAAACCATCGATAAAACGATACTGCGACTTAGATCGAGTTAATAATAGCTTCTTGGTGTTTAACCACACTTTGAATTATGCCTTCATTTCCCTGAGGATACGACTTGACTCACCAGACTAGCACTACAATTTGACCCGGTACACTGCCGGTTAGGATTGATAACCTAGAAAAGGTCCGTCAGCTTTCTGGCGCCGTTGCCGGGGAAACGACGCTAATTCATTGTGTCTATGGTTACTACTTGTATTAGCTCAAAATTCTCGAGGATAAGTCAACACTCTTCTTATCACATTTCTATTTTTATTTTCCGTTGGTATCTACCTTCTTTTAGTTACCAATTTTCTTCTTCTACCAATTTCGAGTTATTTTCTATTTTCGATAGTAGAAAGTAAACGCGGTTCGTTTATTTTTGTTGGTACCTACCTATTGGTAAGATACCAATTTCGAAAAAAAAAATAAAAAAAAAAAAAAAAAATACACTCGGTAATTACCGAGAGAACAAAAAAATATGGTTTTTTTTATCGATTTCGTGTTATTTTCTATTCGATATTTTCTATTCCACAAGAATTGTCAAATCGAGTTACGAAAATGGTCGAAACCGTTGGTGAAACACCTGAACAAGGGATTGCTCATGCTCAAGGGCATGGCCAAAACCTTAATCAGAATTTACCTCAACCTAATAACCAGAATCAGAATAATAGAAATAATCAGAATCGGAATAAGCATACTCGTCGAAACCAGCCTAACCCGAGACCTATATGTGATCAGACCGTAAGAAGGTACCAGATTAATAATCCAATTCGTTTACCCAATAAAGGAGCAATTATTTTCGAAATAAAATCTCATCTTGTTGGTTTAATTGACACAAGAGCCCAATTTTTAGGAGAGGATGATGAGGATCCACATCATCACCTCTATCTTTTCGAAGAATTGTGTAATACAGCCAAAAGTCATGGTGCTCATCGGGAATTAACGAGGATGTCTTTGTTTCCTTTTTCTTTAAAAGGAAGAGCACGAGATTGGTTTCTGTCACTTCCACATCATTCATTGACTAGTTGGGAGGATATTCAAACCGAGTTCTTAAAGCAGTATTTTACTCCTGGTAAAAAATTGGAATTAATAGTCGAGATTGCTAATTTTAGACAAGGATCTGAAGAAACGTTTGGGAATGCGTGGGAAAGATTTAAAAAGCTATTAAGAGCTTGTCCCGATCATGGTTATTCCTTAGAAATGCAAATCCAACTTTTCTGTCGTAAATTAAGGAGAGACTCACGTGCAGATGTAGATCATGCATGTGGTGGTTCGTTAATGATGAGTGAAGCCCAAATAGTTTACGATGCTATAGAAAAGATTTCCAAAAACAATCGAATGTGGGAAACCGGTTCTAGCACAAGAAAAGTAGCATTTGCAGGAGAAAGTACATCGAATACAGAAGTCCTAGCACACTTGGAGAATTTGAGAATCATTATTATCAGAGTCGATCATCCATTTTACCAAAAAGATTAACTAATTCAGATTCACATCTTGGCTAGATATATTTTTAGCTTAACATAGTTATAATAAGTAATATATAAATAGAAATAGAAATAGAAAACATAATAATATTAGAATATATTACCGGTTACAACTGTTGAATCGGGGTCGTTTCCACCGGATGTAGTACAACAAATTAAGCTTCGATTTTAACAATCTTCGATAATTATTCCGTCATTACAACGGTACTATAACTACTTTATTTATATATATAAAAACATATATATACATACATAGACATATGTATATATAAGGGCCCAAAATAAAAATAAAAGAAGAAGAGAAAAAGAGAGGAAATATATATCTAAACGATACTAATATTACTAAATTTATTTCGGCATAAGGCCTTATATACAACCTAAAAATTAAAGAAAATAAGAAGGAGATATATATATATATATATATATATATATATATATATATATATATATATATATATATATATATATAATGGTGTATCTCATCTCGGCTCGAATGCTTCCATATATAGACAAAGTCAAGGGGCCGGACCAGTCCGGGTAAGGGCATATATATATACTATGTATATATATATATAATGGTGTATCTCATCTCGGCTCTGAATGCTTCCTTATATAGACAAAGTCAAGGGGCCGGACCAGTCCGGGTAAGGGCCGGACCAGTCCGGTGCAATGATTATGTCCACCAATTTGATCACTCAGTATGTGCATCGTATATATAATTATAATTATAATTATATATAACTTATAAAATTAATATCTCGAGTTCTGGATCTCCAAAAATCATGATTCAAGAAGCATAGGAAAGCTCTCGGGAAAATCTACAACTTTCGTGAAGGACTCTTCTTCAGATAATGTCGTTTTGATGAGCCATTCGTTTGTCGAAGACATTTCGGGATTTCCACTAAACCGAATCGATTAGCCACTTGACCACTTGACTTAATGATACTTGAGTTGTAGAAGTCTGATTGACGTGATTCAAAATGCGTTGGAAAGCTCTTTCAAAGATCTACAACTTTCATTAAGGACACTTTTTCAGAAAATGCCTCTAAGTTGGGTCAAATGTCCGTCGAAAACTGGTTACGGTAGATGCATTTCGGACAATTAATCCGTTTGAACTCGTTAGCTTATGGCATCTTCTCCTATCCCTCAAAATACATCTTTTGGACTCAAAACATTTCATTACTCGGGATTTTGGTCAACCTATAATTCTGCAATAAACCACCAAAATACCAAACGTAAATCTGACACGACACTCCGGTTACTAAACCGGTACAAAAACTAATAAAAACACATAAAAACACTATATTTTATAAAATAACTACTACTAACATACTTAGATAAATCTAAGGAATTTATGACTCGAAATGATATAATAACGCTCAAAATGATATTAGAAATGGGGTAAAATGTTATGAAAATAACTGTGAATTTTTCCGTCATCACAACCCCCCACTTAGCTTTTGGTCGTCCTCGAACAAAATAAGCGATAAAATAAAATGAATGACGAAAAATTCATGAAGATAAGATGTTAATGACAATCAGATGATGCAACCATTCGAATCATTACTACACGTTAACCTTAATATAAATGTATAACAGAGTGTGTGTGTGTGTCAAACCTTTTCAATTTCCACTATCCACTCTTGAATAATTCAAGCAAACGCACAAGTATCCATTCAGACAGTCCTAATGACTTTCCTAGGTATAGGCAGTAACAGTTCCACACAAAGTCCTCCCATGTACTTATTAGGATAATCCCTAAAGCATATCATTCAGTTTATACTGGGGATAGTCAGAAGATAACTAAGTTTTCAACCATGCTTAATTCATTCCCAGCAATAGGATGTTTCGTGATAACACCCTAGCTGGACTTAATTTCACATGTGTAGCATATGCCCTCATTCCCAGCAATAGGATGTTTCGTGATAACACCCTAGCTGGACTACTATCATCAGGCAGTCGGGAGCTTTTAAACCTCATAGTGATATAGGACGTTTCGTGATAACGCCCTACTGCACTCAAATCATTGGTAGCTACAACCGACATATATATAGTTTATCTTAATTTGGTATTTTTCTTTTCATTCCACTTAACTTATATCCTTTCTATCACATTCAAACCTTCAGATATTCACAGTACACGTTCAGAAGTTAGGTACTAAGTTACTGCAATTATCTCTAGAATAACCACTAGGATACTGAATGGATACAGTTTAAAATTTTCGCTTCAATATCAAAGGCTTACGTGAACAATAAATTCATGTTACACAAATAAACTTGGGGTTAAAATGCACTTACGGTTCACATTGGTTATATACATCCAAATCGATCATTACATCATCAAATCCATGAAATATATACCTTATACAATTTATTTTAATCAACTAAATAATGCTCGAAAAAGATCAAAAACTAAGGGATTTTCTGATACAAAATAAACACTAATGCCATTACTAGACCAACCTCGACTCTACCCTCCACTTACGAACTTGCAATGTCCTAAACGTGTGAATGAGATAGAGAGGAAGACTTAGCTTATAAACCTGGCAGAAAGGTGCTACCGAATCCCGTAACAGCCATGAGAAAGCACGACCCGAATCCCTATACAAAAATAACCAAAACAAAGCAAACACGGGACATGGTCCTCGTGCCAAGACATTGAATAGGGATATGGGAATAATAAGGAAATGGCCCTGTCACGTCAGAAAATTCGATAGGCAATATGTAGCACATCACATAATAGCTTTAGATGGAAAAATCACCTTCACAGGTTAAGCACAGAACATCTAAGCAACGAGCATAAAACATCAATTCATAGTCAGCTATTCCTAGATTCCTTTTATTACACACAGGCGGAAATACTCACCACTATACTACAACGACCTAGAAATTTGAAACAGACTAGATCATAAAATGAAATGTGTGAAAGAGTGTTGAGTCTTTTATTCCCAGATTCTCAAGGGTTCTGTCAAATTGTTCTAACAACCTAAGTCCTAGAAATGATGCATTTGAATTTTTTTTTTCGTATTCTACCTAGAGATTTTCGGATAACCACCTAATCGTTCTCTCTTAATGACATTCAAACACTCATCCTGAGACTTAGTTGTGCTTTGTGTTCAACTTCCATTATGATCATACTTTCCACAGATTCTACATTTCATTAAGACTAGTCTTATCCAAATTATTATTTAACGGGCTGCCTCCCGGTAGCGCTTTTGTTTAACGTCGTTTGCTCGACCAATAAAAACACATAAACAACTATTTAATTTCACCCAGATTTATTAAGGCGGGGTTGCCTCCCCCCAAGCTTCTTTGTTTTACGTCGTTGGCTCGACTGGCAAAAACAATCAACCAAAATCTGAACTCAAGAAGATCAATAGCTTAAGAAAAATTAACAATGCGAGAACCACAGAAATTGAATTGTCTAGAAACGTACCTCTTTTGGTTCTCGATGCCATCTTCTCCCAGCCAGAGAATCTTCTTTTATCAGCCTGTCGAACCATCTTCTTTGCTATTCCATAAAGTTCATCCATCGGGGAGTACGTAAACTGGACCGCAAAAAATTCATCCACACAGTGGGCGAATGTAGTAATCCGGGACCGTTATATCAAATAATACCAACTCTCCCGGTGGCTCTACCAAAGATGGCCGATCAATCTCATTAGGTTTTCTCATACACTCCTTATGGAAATCTCCACTTGGAAGTGATAGAGAAATGGGCGATCCCGTAGGCTCCTCAAACTCTGAAATCTTATTATAGAAAACTGAATCATCAACCTCACTCTCAACCTGAACTTCTTCAATGGTTACATCATCATCCTTAACCACCTCTATTGCACGTTTTTCCTGCTCAAACCCCATTATTTCAATCAATTGCACCACCCTATCTTGAAGATTTCTTATGGCGGAGTCAGTACTTATCTTGAACTCTTGCATGTACAGCAGTCACTCTTGCAAGACCTGGTCCAATCGCTCTAGTTGTTCTATTTGATTGTCGGTAAAACTTTCTTGTGGCGCGGGAACAAACTGATCATACTGACTTTGATTCATCGGAGGTGGGTAGCAGGTTTCTTGCCATTCCAGACACTAATCAGGTGGCTGAATATGGGTGAAGCTATCAACATGCTGAGTATGATCACCGTAATCCTGATAAGCACTAGGGTTCGAAGAACCCTCATAATATTGTGGCTCATAACTCAAATAACCATCATTTTGATCCTTGTGCGTACTAGGGCAATAATAGGACCAAGAACCTTGGTTATTCTGCTGTTGATATTGAAGCTGAGGCACGAACTGTTGTTGATAGCATTGTTCAGGTGCCTGAGGTTGGTAGGAGTATTGTTGTTCAGGTGAGTAGTATTGACTGAAAAATCCATCCATTTAAGCTCAAACTGCAAGATCTCAGAAAACAACAAGAAAACAATAAAAATTTTCTTTTTTTTTTTTTTTTTTTTATTATTTATATGATAGCCGAAGGCCCTAAGCCCCAGTTCTAGCTGGACTTACAAGATATCAACCTAATATAACTGATGTGTAACATTTATATGATAAAAATTACGATGTTTTATATACGTTATCGACTCTTTTTATATAAAATATAAGTAATTATAACAGATAATCTTATAAAATATTAATAGCTATGAATAAATCTAAATACTATAAAAATCTAGTAAAAATGATAAAAAGTTATAAATTTTGTACCGGGTTAATAACCGGAGTGTCGTGTCAGATTCACGTGGGTATTTTTGGTATTTTACAGACTTTAGGTAAACCAAGACCCCGAGTGATGACACTTTTTGGAGTAAAATCATATCTTTTGAAGGAATAAAGGAAGTGCCACGAGACTTAAAGTTCAAGTGGATCAATGGTTCGTGACGCCGTATCAAGTTATATTTTCAACGAACAAATGGCCCAGCAAAAAGGCATTTTCTGAAAAAGAAGTCTTCATGGAAGTTATAGATCTCCTCAAGAGCTTTCCAACGCATCTTGAATTATGTCATTTGGAGATCCGAGCTCAAGTTATGATTTTATCAAGTTTCGGATTAAGATTGGAAAAAATCTATCCGGATCGATCCGGATTTACTTCGGATCGATCCGAGGAAACATCATGATTATCCAGCATGTGGCCCTGCGAGAGAAAATCCTGGGATAAGATTTTTTATTCCCGGATCGATCCGGCCCTTTCTCGGATCGATCCGGCAAGGGAAAAATTGCCTATAAAAAGGGCAGCATTGCGAGCACAAAAGGGGTACCAAATATATTTTCTTCACCTCTCTTTAGTAGTAGTAGTATGTATATATATAGGCCTTATGCCATAAATAAAGTAGTATCGTTATAATGCTCGAGAAATTATCAGAAGATCAATGTTGTTGAAGTTGTTGTAGCATCCGGAAGAATACAACTTCTGAATCAATCGTTGTAATCGGGTAAAATTTCTAAAGTATTTATGTTTGTCTTATCTGTTTTTATTTTCGTATAATGTTAGTAGGCTAAATCTAATAACTAGCCAAAGTTATGTAATCGTTTTATTTCGATCTTTTCGGTAAAGGAATGTTGTCTAAGTAAAATTGAATAAAATTGAGCTAATTGAATCTTTTCCTATTGATAAAGTTTGACTTGAAAGAATTCATAATCTAATTATGAATTGACGCCTCGTAATTAAGTTATGAACTCGTTAATAGAAAAACCGGAGGGTAAAAATTGGCCGAGTGAAAACGTGACAACGGAATCCGGTTTCCTATTCGGGGGGCGATTTGTCCTAAAAAGATGAATCTTATTAAAATTTGTACTCAAGATCGTAATAATGTTAAAATCATCAGTTAATTGAAACTTAAACCGGAAAGTTGAATCGCCCGGCCTTGACAACCGGAGCCTTTAAATAAAATTGACCGTTTGACGAACGGAATGACTCCTTTTTATTCAAAGGTAGAATCGTACTCGGGACCTGTTCAGAAAAACCGTAACAGTTGTGGATTTGGACTGATGACAATGGACATATGACTATTTCGTACGCTAATGTGAGGACGAATTGTTAACCTTAGGAGTACACCGTTTCATTTACTCAATTGAACCTAAAGATCGAGCACATTCCATTCACTGAAAAGATCGTATAAATCAATTATATAAACTTTGGCTAGTTCTCTAATAATATATTTGGGCATCTATATATTTATATCTATATATATACTTTGCAACTTATGCACATCTATATATATTTATATATCTATATATATTATATTAGAATAAATTTTAATTTACGTATTTATTTTATGTTGACTAGAATAGTAGTGATCCGTGTTATAAAATTGCGGTTTAGATCGAGTTAATAAAAGCTCTTTGGTGTTTAACCACACTTAGAAGAATTACAAAGTTCCCCGAGGATACGATACTCGACTCACCATACTAGCACTACGGTTTGACCCGATACACACTGTCGGTTAAGGACCGGTATTAGCACTAGAAAAGGCCACGTCAGCTTTCTGGCGCCGTTGCCGGGGAACGACGCTAATTTCTTTTTTGTGTCTATGGTTACTACTTGTATTAGCTCAAAATTCTCGAGAATAAGTCAACACTTTTCTTATCTCATTTCTATTTTTAATCTCGTCGGTACTTACCTTATAGGTAAGTTACCATTTTTTTACTACTATTAATTTCGTGTTATTTTCTATTTTCGTTAGTTGATGACCAGAAGTGGTAAGGCCCCACTCACTCCTTATAAGCCTGACATAAACACTTACGAAAGGCGATTAAGAGTAGAGAGAAAACGTGGTCATACTAGTCGGGGAAATCCGACGAATCATCTTCAAACGAGAAATACGAAAATGGTGAAATCGGTGATGAAACACACGAACAAGGGTGGAACATGCTCTAGGGCATGGACAAAACCCCGTTAACCTTAATAATCAAAATAATAATAATAATAGAAATAATCGAATCGGAACCGAATAATCGTAACAACCCGGTAAACCCAAGGCCTATACGTGACCAAACTATAAGAAGAAATCAGACTAATAATCCCATACTTTTACCTAATGAAGGAGCGAATAATTTCGAGATTAAATCTCATCTTTTTGGTTTAATTGACGCAAGAGCCCAATTCCTAGGAGAAGATGATGAAGATCCGCATCATCATCTCTATCTTTTTGAAGAAGCGTGCAATACATCGACCAAAAGTCAAGGTGCTCACAAGGAATTAACAAGGATGACTATGTTTCCTTTTTCTCTAAAAGGACGAGCCCGAGATTGGTTTATGTCTCTTCCACATCATTCACTTACAAGTTGGGAGGAGATTCAAACCGAATTTACGAAACAATATTTCACTCTGGACGGAATTTGGAATTAAAAGTCGAGGTTGCTAACTTTAGACAAGGATGCGAAGAAACGCTCGGGAATGCACGGGAAAGATTTAAAAAATTGTTAAGAGCTTGTCCCGACCATGGTTATTCCTTAGACATGCAAATTCAACTTTTACGTCGTAAATTAAGAAAAGATTCACGTGTCGATGTAGACCATGCATGTGGTGGTTCGTTAATGATGAGTGAAGCTCAAACGAGTTTACGATGCTATAGAAAAGATTTCCAAAAATAACGAGAATGTGGGAAACCGGTTCTAGCACCGAAAAGTAGCTTTTGCGGGGAGAATGTACGTCTAATACGGAAGTTCTAGCACATTTAGAAAATTTGAGTAGGAAATTTGATGGTTTACAACGAGAATAAGAACCAAAGTTCGAGAAAATAGTACACCAACCGAATACTCGAATCGGGATAATATGCCATCGGGGATTGAAGAACCAACGGGATACTCAAGAGAGGAGGTGAGTTTTCTTCGACGAAAGCATAGGAATTTAAACAATGCTTACTCAAACTCGTTTAATGCTATTAGAAGAGATCACCCTACTTATCGATGGTCCGAAAACCCTAGTAAGCAAGGACAACCACCGTATCCGAGTTCCATATAGGAACATGAATAATAATCAAGTTTATCAAGAAAACACGTCTAATCGAATTTACAATCATTACCTAGATCCTATCCTCAACATACCACTCAAAGTATACCGGTAACTCAAAGTTCAACTCGGCTATGAGAAGGAGTTGAAAAATGGGAAAAACTAATGGAAAATATGATGGGTGTAGTATCTACTCAAGCTAAAAATATAGAAACGATGGTGACTTCTATTGGTACGATCACTAAGGACATGAGTTCAATGAAAACATCTATGAGTGGACATGATACCGAATGAGAACGATAGAAGCCTCATTAAGGAATATGGAAGATCATTTGAGTAGGGAAGGTGAACGTAATAACGACGAGACCCCGGGAGGATTACCAAGTAACACCGAAAGGAACCCAAGAGAGGTAAATGTTGTAGTTACGAGAAGTAGGAAGCTCAGTGGAAGTAATGGAGTTGAAAACTTTGGGAATAATGAAGTAGAAGATGACTTAGATGGTAAGAATGATAAAACTAAAGATGAACTTGAATTTACAGACGAGGAAGAAGAAATTATAGACAATTTCTTAAAAAGAAATAAAAATTCGGAACACGAAAGTGAAAAGGAAAATTGGGTAAAAATCCCTAAAATTCTGAAAGATCCCATGGATAAAGATTTAAGGACTTTATTTAAGGAACACATTAGAATGGAAGAAAATGAAAACAAGGATGAAAAACATGAAGAAATAAAGGAATCTGAAGTAGAGATAGATTCAGGGAACAATTTAAAAGAAAGAATTCAAGAACCTGAAACATGGCGACTGAGTAATACTCGAAGGTTTAAGGAAAAAGGAAAAGAGAAACTGACAAAGGAGCCAAAGGTCATAGATTTAGAATCTTTACCTTACCCTCCTAAAGATCAAATCAAAAAGGCAAAAAGCGATAAGAAGTATGCTCGTTTCCTTGACACTTTTCGTCATATTCAAGTTAATATCCCCGTTATCGAAGCTACGATTAATATACACGCTTATGGAAAATTTCTGAAAGAAATTCTGTCAAACAAGAAAAAATTAGAGGAATATGAGAATATATGCCTAAATGAAGAATGTTCCGCAATTCTGCAGCATAAGTTACCACCTAAACTGAAAGATCCTGGTAGTTTTACCATTCCGTGTGAAATTGGAGGATTTCTGTTTAAGAAGGTCTTATGTGACCTAGGAGCGAGTATAAATCTCATGTCTTATGAGGATTATAAAAAGCTAGGCATAGGAAAGCTTACTACGACTGAAATGACTCTGCAGATGGCAGATAGATCGATTAAGTACCCTAAAGGAATTATAAAGGACATATTGGTTAAAGTAGACAAATTCTATTTTCCAGTAGACTTTGTAGTTATGGAAATGGAAGATGGTTATTCAAAGCACCTCTTATTCTAGGTCGTCCATTTCTAGCTACGGGAAGAACTTTAATCGATGTTCGAAAGGAGAATTAATCTTAAGAGTCAATGAAGACGAAGTTACTTTCAATATTTTCAAAGCTATGAATCATGCATCATCAGAATCATGTTCTTTTATAGAAGATATTCATTCTGTCTACGATAATCAGTTACCAACTTTTGAAGACAGATTAGAAGAATGCTTAACTCTGTCTATCTATAAAGAAGATGAGGAAGACATTGAAATGAAAGAGATAATTCTTTCTTTAGATACAGAAAGTTTTACCTTTAAACCACCATGGCATAAGTACTTGGAATTAGAACTAGAAGGACCAGTTCTTAAATCGTCAATAGAAGATCCGCCAAAGAACCTGGACTTGAAACCATTACCTTTAAATCTGAAATATGCTTTTCTTGAAACTGATAATCTATTACCGATTATTATTTCGTCAGCTTTAACTGAGCAACAAGAAGATCAATTACTTAGAATGTTGAAAAAGCATAAGAAAGCTTTTGGATGGACAGTTGCTGATATTCGAGGTATTAGCCCTGAGATTTGCGTTCATAAGATAATTTTGAAGGAAGATGCTAAGCCTTGTATTCAACCGCAACGCCGCCTCAACCCAAATTTGCAGTTAATTGTTAAGAAAGAGGTCATTAAGCTATTAGAGATGGGAATAATTTTTCCCATATCAGATAGTGAATGGGTAAGTCCAACTCAAGTGGTACCAAAGAAAGGAGGTTTCACGGTGAAAGAAAATGATAGAAATGAATGGATTCCAACAAGAGAAATTACGGGTTATCGAATGTGCATTGATTTTAGGAAACTAAATGATCATACTAAGAAAGATCATCATCCACTTCCATTCATAGTTCAAATGTTGGAACGGTTAAGTGGTCATAAATATTCGCTTCTTAGATGGTTATTCGGGTTATTTACTGATTTTCATTGCAAAGCGGGGAGATAGGGAAAAGACTACTTTCACTTGTCCTTATGGAACTTTTGCGTATAAAAGAATGCCGTTTGGTTTATGTAATGCTCCAGCTACGTTTCAAAGATGCATGATGGCTATATTTTCCGATATGGTTGAGAAATTCTTGGAAATTTTTATGGACGACTTTAGTGTTTACGGAGATTCTTTTGGTAAATGTTTGTCGCACTTAGAAAGAGTGTTGCAACGTTGTGAAGATACCAATTTAGTTTTAAATTGGGAAAAATGTCATTTAATGGTATCAGAAGGAATTGTTCTAGGCCATAGAATCTCTGAAATAGGAATTGAAGTTGATAAAGCCAAGGTGGAAGTAATTGAAAAATTACCACCACCAGTTAATCTAAGGACTCTAAGAGGATTTCTTGGACATGCAGGATTTTATAGGAGATTTATTGCAGATTTTTCAAAGATAGCGAAACCTCTAAGTCATTTGCTTGAAAAGGAAGTACCTTTTAACTTCGATAGTAAATGTAAGGAAGCTTTTCAGACCTTAAAAACAAGATTAACTACGCACCGGTGCTAATAGCACCGATTGGAATTTACCGTTTGAGATTATGTGTGATGCCGGTGATTTAGTTGTAGGAGCAGCTTTTAGGTCAAAGATATAACAAAATTCTCAAAGCTATTTACTATGCATCTCATACGTTAAATGCGGCTCAACCGAACTATACAACTACGAGAAAAAGAAGCGTTGGTTGTGATTTTTGCCTTAGATAAGTTTAGATCGTATATTGTTGGTTCTAAGGTAATAATTTATACGGACCATTCGGCTTTGAAGTATTTGCGAGTAAGAAAGATGCGAAACCACGTCTTCTTAGATGGATTCTCTTACTTCAAGAGTTTGATATTGAAATTAAAGATAAAAAGGGAAGTGAGAATGTAGTAGCAGATCATCTAAGTAGAATGGAAAATGATGGAGAAAAGGGAATAGAAATTAAAGATTCATTTCGATGAACAACTTTTTAGAATAGATACTCCTTCAACCATGCGTTATTAAAGAATAGAATTCCTTCTAAGGAAATGTCACCCTGGTTTGGAGATATCATTAATTACTTAACTTTGTGATTATATTCCGTCTCATTGGACTTGGCGTGAGAAGAAGAAATTCTTTTATGACTTAAAATTTTATTACCGGGAGGAACCGGACCTTTTCCGTAAATGTTCGGATGGGATAATCGAAAGTGTGTGCACGATAATGAAATTTTAAGTATTTTATCATTTTGTCATGATCGTGAGGCGAGGAGGTCATCATGGAGGATGGAAAAGCGCTTTTAAAGTTTTACAATGTGGTTTTTATTGGCCTACGCTATATAGAGATGCTTATAAGTATGTCAAATCCCGTGAATCTTGTCAAAAATGGGGAAATGTATCTAAAAAACATGAAATGCCTATGCAACCTATTTTAGAATGTGAGTTATTTGATGTTTGGGGTATAGATTTCATGGGACCATTTCCTATATCTTTTGGAAAAAGATTTATTCTAGTAATGGTAGATTATGTTTCGAAATGGGTAGAAGCTGAAGCTCTTCCCACTAATGATACCAAAGTTGTCATACGATTCCTTAAAAAGAATATATTTACACGTTATGGCATTCCGAGGGCTATCATTAGTGATCGAGGTTCACACTTTTGTAATAGACCATTTACCAAGATAATTGAAAAATATGGTGTAACGCATAAGTTAGGAACGCCCTATCATCCGCAAACCAGTGGTCAGGTAGAGGTGTCTAATAGAGAGATCAAAAGAATTGTAGAAAAGACAGTGGATTCAAATCGAAAAAACTGGGCAGTGAAACTAGACGATGCATTATGGGCATATAGAACAGCTTTTAAAACACCAATTGGTTGTTCTCCCTATAAGTTAGTTTTTGGTAAGTCTTGTCATCTCCCGGTTGAGTTAGAACACCGAGCCTTACGGGCTATTAAATTTTTGAATTTCGATCCTAAGGTGTCGGTGATCATAGATTGCTTCAATTGACGGAACTAGAAGAATTCCGTCTCGATTCTTATGAAAACGCTCGAATCTACAAGGAACGCACGAAATCCTTTCACGATAAGAGAATCTATAGTCGTGAGTTCCATGTAGGTGATCGAGTGCTCTTGTACAATTCACGTTTAAAGTTATTTCCGGGAAAGCTTAAATCAAGATGGACAGGTCCATTTAAAGTAACGAGAGTTTACAAATGCGGAGTGTTGAACTAAGCGATGGAAATACAACTTTTATAGCCAATGGCCATAGAGTAAAGTTATTTGTGGAAGGAGAAGGAACCGCACCGAAAGAAGAAATAATGCTACTAAGCGATCCTCCGACAAAGTAAAAAGCGAGAGAAATCGAGCGAAAAGCGAGAGGAGTTAAACTCGGCCGAATACCGGTGCTATCTATCTTTACTCTACTTTTTTGTGTTTTAGTTATGTTTAAAGTAGTTTCGTCTTTTACCGGATAGACGTAAAAGAACTGGATGCTTTTTTTAGATAGAATAGGAATTTTTATATTGCTTTTGAAATTAGGCTTGGATAAAGATGTCGCGTTTAAAATAGAAGCTTCGGTTTTTTTGAAAAACAAGCAATTGTTGAGAGAGATCAGACTGAAAGAAATATGTAATGGAAATTCGAGAAGTTCGATAAAGAGAAGGGCAAAGTTTTTAAGAAGGTGTAGAAGTTTGTGGAAAAAGTGAGCATGAAGGGAAATGTAGGAAAGCACAACCAAATCCCGGGATGAGTGTTTGAATGTTGTTAAGAAGGGAACGATTAGGTGGTTATCCGAAAATCCCGATGGAGATCAAAGGGAAAATTCGAACGCCTCATTTCTTAAGGTTAGGTTGATAGAACGTTACGTCGAACTCGGAAGATTTAGAAGTATTGGAATTAGGACCCTCGTGAATTTTGTAATACTTATAAAATTTTTATATAACTTTTGAAAATTTTATAAATAGGATCTTTATGAAATTACTTAAAAGTTTTATAAAGTTTTTATAAAAAGATTTTTTATTTTATTTTTGTAGAAGTTTTATTAAGTTTAAAAAAAAAAAAAAAAAAAAAAAAAAAAAAATTTGGTCGGATCGATCCGACCTAACCCCGGATCGATCCGGAACCACGAAAAAAAACCTAAAAAGGGACGGGGACCTCTTTCTTCTTCTTCTTCTTTTTTTCTAAAAACAGCCGCCCCTCCCCTTCTTCCCCAATTCGAATTTTTTTCCTTCAAACCATCACACACCATCACCATTAAACTACACCACTTCTTAAACTTTTCTCAATTTCCACTCCTCTCTTCAAAATTGCATTTACATTGAAGTAATTTTCAAGGGAAAGCTTCAACTTTCATTCCGGCGACTTTCCATCTTTTCCGGCCAAATTTCAACCTTTTTAAGCTTTGTAAGGTAACATTGTAGTCACTTATTTTCTTAATTTCGTTTTTTATGCAAATTTTTATTTTTCAACTGTTTTGTCACTCACATTTGTACTGTTGTTTTGTGTTGTTTTGTTGTTATCGTAGAATGGCCGAATCATCGAAAGCTAGTAAAAAACGCAAACCGCATATCCCTACCCAAATTCCAGTTATAGAAACTAGGCCTTTAACAGAAGAAGAATTGGCAGTTAGTTTTGAAAGAACCGCGTCGTCTTTGTGACTAAGAAAGCATTGAAAAATAAATTTGGACAGTGTTTAGTTGCAATAGAGAGGGGTTTAGATTTTAAAGATTTGGGAAGGGAGGTGAAGGAAATTTTTGAAAGGCGACATTGGATGGAATTAGCCAGTTTAAGGTCGGGAGAAATTAACACCACCTTAGTAGCAGAATTTTATTCTTTGGTAGCAACTCACAATGCTACGGATGAAGGTGAGTTAACTTCTGTCAACCTGAGAACTAGGACAGTGCCGTTTACTCCTCACATTATTAATGCTATTTATGGTATTCCTGATATACCGGAGAATGAGGATTATTATACGGTTTGGAATTTGGATGAGCCAGCAGACTTTGATCATATTGTTGCGGTAGCCCAGAATGAGTTAGATCCCACTGCCGTCTGGCATGAAAACAGATTTTCCTATGGGAAATGTATCCGGGATATGAAAGCCATTAAACGTTTTATTAGTCACACTCTTTACCCGACTCGGCATTTTACATCTTTTGGTAAAGAGGATTTATGTATTGCTTGGGCTATAGTTAATGATGTACCTGTGGATATAGGCAGAGTAATGTGTAGAAGGGCCAAGGAATTTGCCCTGACTGCTAGACCCGGCAGTCACATGCCTTTTCCGTGTTTTATTTCTTCCTTGTGTCGTCAGATAGGAGTCCCTGAGCTCCCAAATGATAATTTGATGATGGTGGATGACACACTTATAGGTCCTAGTTTACCACTTAGGCCGGCGGGGAAGAATAAACTTTTTGGACCCTAACCGTCAACGACCTCGGCCTACTCCATCCACTCTTGTCCCTCCTTCATCCAAGTCAAACTCAAACTCAACTTCCGAATACCATCACTTACGACATGTTTCAATCCATGGCCTATGATGTTCATCGTGCTAATGCCAATATGGCTGTTTTTGCGGAAAGGAATAAATTATGGTCTGAAGATTTACGTCAAGGCATGCGAGGTTTATATCAAATGAATATACTGCAAAACCCTACCTATGCCGAGATGGATATTCCGCAATGCCAAACCCAGCCTTATACCTTGCCCGATTTCATTCCACCGATGCCACCACCCTCAGACTTCCAACAAATGCCACATTCTTTTGGATTTCAAACTAGTGGTGTAGGAGATTTTTCGACAGGTACTACGGCAAATTGCGACATCCGAATGGGCCTGGATCTGGATCATTTAGCCATACCACGACGGGATGGGGAAGCACTTTTTCTGATATTACGAGAGAAATGAGCTCGATGGGACTAGATAGCTCGGTACGGATGTCAACTTATTTTCAAGATCCATCCCAAGAATCGACCCGTTCTCAAGCTATGCCAAGTTCAAGCCACGTCGATTTGAGTGATGAAGAGGAGTGATAATTTTTAAACATTCTATGGTTTTTGACATTGAAACAATTTTATTATCGTGCACTTTTTCTTTTTTTCGTTAAATTTTAAGTTGTTTTGATCATAGTAGGATTTTATTTTAATATGATTTTCATGTTTTCATTGCATATTATGGTATTAAGCATCGTGTAGAAAAATTTATCGTTATAACGTAATGAAAATGAACCAAAAATAGGAAGAAAACTTGTCACCTAGAAAAAACTAAGTTTTTTTTCAAGAAAAATCGACTCTGTCCGTGAACAGTAATGTTCCGGATCGATCCGGCTTTTCACCGGATCGATCCGACGTGAGTATACCGACCTGACAACATTACTGATTCAGAGGCCGGATCGATCCGGCCCTTTCTCGGATCGATCCGGTAAGTACAAAACGCGCAGAAAGTAGATCTTTTCTACTTTTGCTTGATGGATGTATTCTATAAAAGGAAAGAGCAACAGCCAACCTTTTTGCTCATTCTTTCCTTTCTTCTATTTTAAATCTCTGTATCAGAAATGTCTAACCGCTCCTCTCCTTCGGTTAATAGTTATGAGCCACATACGCCCGATGGTGTGGTCCCCGGAAGGGCATGCCTCTTGTTTTCATAATAACGTCCCGAGACATCTAAATTTCGTCCGTTCTCCTATTCGATGGAGAAAGGCTTAAACACCGAAAAAATTGATCAATTGGGACGTAATCTAATCCGAGGTTGCGGGTGGAAAAAGTTGATAAGGACTCCCGGAGGTCGAGTAAACATTTCGATAGTTAGAGATTTCTTTGCGTCTCTCACCGAGATAACGACGGTAGCCTCATCTCAACTTATTACGTTAGGGGAATCGTTATTTCATTTTCACCGGTCATCATAAATCAAATCTATCAAATCCCACCATGTACTTTTGATCGAAACCCACACTTCGAGTTTCTTTGGGAACTTGGGGATGCGTATAATGTTGTAAATCGTCTCGCGAAGCCTTTCGTTCGTATTTCCGTTGTTTGATCATAACTATGATTCCTCAACTCTGGCTTTACCCCCTCATTTAAGGGCTTGGAAACGCTTCATTAATTCTCGGATCTATCCAACTAGAGATTTTTATGGGGTTACGGATGATGAGATGTCGCTTTGTTGTATGCATTGCTGTGGGAGCATACATTGATTGGGGAGTTTTGATTTTTAAGACTGCAATTAATTTTGCAGTAGAAAGACGTAATAGGGGAAAACCACTACCATTTGCCTGGGTTATCTCTCACCTTTGTATCCAACTGAATCACGTGCCTGAGTTTGCTACTGACGAGATTTTTCCATCTCGTGATTCTCAGTTAGGATTACTTCCGGTGGATACTCCCGGATGTTCATCTACGGTTTGATAATCAGTTAGAAGTTGTGTTGTTAAGTTGGTAGTTGTTTAAATTAGTTGTTTTTTTGTTGTTTGTTACTTTTATTTATAGTTTGTAATAGTGTTTAATATATATGTCATTTTCTTTAATCAAAATAATATATAGTGCTAAAAATAATAAATAATAATCAAAATCATATAAAATTTTAATTTTATTTGCAAACTACTTTTTATTTACTCACTAAACATCGGGACGATGTCATTTCGTAAGTGGGGAGTGGAAGTAAGTTAGTAAATTAAAATTAAAATTTTCTTATATAAATGTATACTTAATTGCTCAATACTTAGTTTAATTTTTCTTGGAACAAAATAACTAGATAATATATAATTAATATGAATAAAAACAATATAAATTGGTAAGAATAGATTTTAATTAAGTAAAATAAATTAGATATATTATAAGTATATTATATATGTCGAGTTTTAGATCTTTATAAGATTTTAAGTATATGTAACTATACATAAATATTATCAAGTAAGTTTCATATGAAATTTTAGCAAATATACTTATATTTATAATGAATTTTTTAGAATAAGTTTCTTTGTAAAACGAAATATGAATATGGAATCGGATTAGGAATGATGAGATTTTTGACACCATAAAAAATTACCCCAACCTTGATTAGAGTGATCAAGACCTCACTCGAAATAGCCATTTTTGATCATAACCGACCCTTGGCTTATTTTGGTCTACATTTCCTAAAAATCCCACGAGCTTGTACGTACTTATGAAAGGAGATGATAGCACAGAAGCTAAGGATGGTGTAGGCTGAGGTGAAAAAAAAAAAAAAAAAAAAAAAAAAAAAAGAAAAGATATATATAAGAACGAAGCACCATTTTACAGAGAATTAATCGAATACAAGGTATCTTCCTTATCTTTGATCGACAGATATCGGTAGTAGCTTCCAATGATTTGAGTGCAGTAGGGTGTTATCTAGAAACGTCCTATATCACTATGAGGTATAAAGCTCCCGATAAAAATTCGAATCATAAGATCTCAAGAATGATTACGAGTTTAAGGAAACCGGACTCGTAATTTTAGATCGAAAGAGTATTACTCCGATCAATCTTGATGAAGCAATGCTTGTAAATTTGATTTTCTACACACACTCACGCTTTTAGTTCTTAATATTGAAAAAGAAGAGAGAAAATCGAAAAATAGTTGGAAAAGGAGATATTATTAATCGAAGCTGTTTTTGATCAAACGTGAAGGTGTAAGTACGTACGACTTGCCTCTTTCTCTTTTTGATTTCTTTTCCTATCTTTTTGATTAACCAATGTCCTTTCCTAAAAAGTATTAGCCATCTTGTCAATTACTTGACTTAGTCTTTGATTCCAAATATTTCATATAAGTTGAGATAGGAAAATAATTCTAGAATTTTAATTATATTTATTGAGTAGATTTTGTGAAATTTCATTTGAATAATAGTTGATAAATAATTTATCAAAGTTATCTACACTTTTTATCTTATTAATTTCTAAGAAAGATATAATTAATATGTTTATAATATTGAAATGATATTTTACTAATTTAAAAATTGTATCTACTACTTATATTATTTTTATCGTAATTTTTATGTATTACCGCTTATTTTGCTCGAGGACGATCAAAGAGCTAAGTGGGGAGTAGTTGATGTGTAACATTTATATGATAAAAATTACGATGTTTTATATACGTTATCGACTCTTTTTATATAAAATATAAGTAATTATAACGAGATAATCTTATAAAATATTAATAGCTATGAATAAATCTAAATACTATAAAAATCTAGTAAAAATGATAAAAAGTTATAAATTTTGTACCGGGTTAATAACCGGAGTGTCGTGTCAGATTCACGTGGGTATTTTTGGTATTTTACAGACTTTAGGTAAACCAAGACCCCGAGTGATGACACTTTTTGGAGTAAAATCATATCTTTTGAAGGAATAAAGGAAGTGCCACGAGACTTAAAGTTCAAGTGGATCAATGGTTCGTGACGCCGTATCAAGTTATATTTTCAACGAACAAATGGCCCAGCAAAAAGGCATTTTCTGAAAAAGAAGTCTTCATGGAAGTTATAGATCTCCTCAAGAGCTTTCCAACGCATCTTGAATTATGTCATTTGGAGATCCAGAGCTCAAGTTATGATTTTATCAAGTTTCGGATTAAGATTGGAAAAAATCTATCCGGATCGATCCGGATTTACTTCGGATCGATCCGAGGAAACATCATGATTATCCAGCATGTGGCCCTGCAGAGAAAATCCTGGGATAAGATTTTTTATTCCCGGATCGATCCGGCCCTTTCTCGGATCGATCCGGCAAGGGAAAAATTGCCTATAAAAAGCAGCATTGCAGGCACAAAAGGGGTACCAAATATATTTTCTTCACCTCTCTTTAGTAGTAGTAGTATGTATATATATAGGCCTTATGCCATAAATAAAGTAGTATCGTTATAATGCTCGAGAAATTATCAGAAGATCAATGTTGTTGAAGTTGTTGTAGCATCCGGAAGAATACAGCTTCTGAATCAATCGTTGTAATCGGGTAAAATTTCTAAAGTATTTATGTTTGTCTTATCTCGTTTTTATTTTCGTATAATGTTAGTAGGCTAAATCTAATAACTAGCCAAAGTTATGTAATCGTTTTATTTCGATCTTTTCGGTAAAGGAATGTTGTCTAAGTAAAATTGAATAAAATTGAGCTAATTGAATCTTTTCCTATTGATAAAGTTTGACTTGAAAGAATTCATAATCTAATTATGAATTGACGCCTCGTAATTAAGTTATGAACTCGTTAATAGAAAAACCGGAGGGTAAAAATTGGCCGAGTGAAAACGTGACAACGGAATCCGGTTTCCTATTCGGGGCGAGATTTGTCCTAAAAAGATGAATCTTATTAAAATTTGTACTCAAGATCGTAATAATGTTAAAATCATCGAGTTAATTGAAACTTAAACCGGAAAGTTGAATCGCCCGGCCTTGACAACCGGAGCCTTTAAATAAAATTGACCGTTTGACGAACGGAATGACTCCTTTTTATTCAAAGGTAGAATCGTACTCGGGACACGTTCGAAAAACCGTAACGATTGTGGATTTGGATCGATGACAATGGACATATGACTATTTCGTACGCTAATGTGAGGACGAATTGTTAACCTTAGGAGTACACCGTTTCATTTACTCAATTGAACCTAAAGATCGAGCACATTCCATTCACTGAAAAGATCGTATAAATCAATTATATAAACTTTGGCTAGTTCTCTAATAATATATTTGGGCATCTATATATTTATATCTATATATATACTTTGCAACTTATGCACATCTATATATATTTATATATCTATATATATTATATTAGAATAAATTTTAATTTACGTATTTATTTTATGTTGACTAGAATAGTAGTGATCCGTGTTATAAAATTGCGGTTTAGATCGAGTTAATAAAAGCTCTTTGGTGTTTAACCACACTTAGAAGAATTACAAAGTTCCCTGAGGATACGATACTCTGACTCACCATACTAGCACTACAGTTTGACCCGATACACTGTCGGTTAAGGACTGGTATTAGCACTAGAAAAGGCCACGTCAATAACAACCCCGTAAAGAGATTGGGTTAAGTACCAAAGTCGTATTCAAACCGAGTTCAAGACAATATCACTTCAGCATCCCAAGACTCTTATCGAAAAATAAAATAAAGATAATAAAAAACCTAGGCCCAAGCCTTCGGTTCACTTACAAGATATCACAACACTATCACACATTTCCCCGGCAAAAATACAATTTATAAAGGACTCGTAACCGTGGGTAAACCAACTCTCTAACCAGCAGAGTACCGGGTCGATTGTTAGGATAGCTACAGGAGTACGAGGTCGATCCCAAGAGAAATGTGGTTCTGAGTACCAAAGCGAACGTAGAACTTAGTCTAGGCGATCAAAGTTTAGGTGGAGTGTTTATAACTAATGCAAAAAGTAAAGATTATTCTAACGAAATTAAAAAGCATAGCTGAGTTATGATCCAAATGATTAGTTTCAACCTCAAGGATAGACGAAACCGGGAATGTGCAAGCGAACTCTCACATTCAATCTCACGGGTGCAAACTCCTACTCCCGGTGCTAAGGTCTGAACAACTCTCTCCTAACACCTTATGCCATGTTAACTACCCTTCCCTTTAGAGGATTCACTAACAAGTCATGTTTTGCACTAGAGCTGATTAAACGTAAAAACGAGTAACCTCACTTTGGGCCCGGGCTTAACAACTAAGCCGGGTCTACGCCGTGATCTTAGAACCATTTTCCCACACCACTCTCTCTGAACAACTCTCAAAAGTGATATGTGTGATCTTTGACCTAGATAGCTAATCTAGTCCAAATCCATTATAACAAGTTTTAAGACGTGAAAAGTGCAAGATACAACAAAAAGCACTACACACCCCTTATTTCATCTTCCGAGGGTTGATTTCACCAAATTTCACATAATTCGGCTATGTATATATTTAGCTACCCATATAAACGGATTCTGTCAACATGTCATGGATTAAAATGGCGGGAAATTTTACATAATAGCCTTCTGTCAATTATGGCAGAATTCTATTAAAACCAAATTAAAACCGGAATCCAATCATTTGTCAGATTCTCCTTTATACGGATACTACTACAGATACATATATATATATAACGAGAATAAAAGAAACAAAAATGAAAGAAACAACAATGAAAAAAAACGAAAAAAAACAAGCTTACTATTATAACGGCGATATCAAAAGCTTGATATTACAACTAGCAACACCGAACTTCTGATAATTCCCCGAACATTACAACGATACTAATATTACTAAATTTATTTCGGCATAAGGCCTTATTTAAAACCTAAAAAACTAAAGAAAATAGGAAGGAGATATATATATAAATATGGTGCATCTCATCTCGGCTCTGAATGCTTCCTTATATAGACAAAGTCAAGGGGCCGGACCAGTCCGGTGCAATGATTATGTCCACCAATTTGATCACTCAGCATGTGCATCGTATATATAATTATAATTATAATTATATATAACTTATAAAATTCATATCTCGAGTTCTGGATCTCCAAAAATCATGATTCAAGAGGCATCGGAAAGCTCTCGGGAAAATCTACAACTTTCGTGAAGGACTCTTCTTCAGATAATGTCGTTTTGATGAGCCATTCGTTTGTCGAAGACATTTCGGGATTTCCACTAAACCGAATCGATTAGCCACTTGACCACTTGACTTAATGATACTTGAGTTGTAGAATTCTGATTGACGTGATTCAAAATGAGTTGGAAAGCTCTTTCAAAGATCTACAACTTTCATTAAGGACACTTCTTCAGAAAATGCCTCTAAGTTGGGCCAAATGTCCGTCGAAAACTGGTTACGGTAGATGCATTTCGGACAATTAATCCGTTTGAACTCGTTAGCTTATGGCATCTTCTCCTATCCCTCAAAATACATCTTTTAGACTCAAAACATGTCATTACTCGGGATTTTGGTCAACCTATAATTCTGCAATAAACCACCAAAATACCAAACGTAAATCTGACACGACACTCCGGTTACTAAACCGGTACAAAAACTAATAAAAACACATAAAAACACTATATTTTATAAAATAACTACTACTAACATACTTAGATAAATCTAAGGAATTTATGACTCGAAATGATATAATAACGCTCAAAATGATATTAGAAATGGGGTAAAATGTTATGAAAATAACTGTGAATTTTTCCGTCATCACTTCGCAATTTATATTTGGAACTTGGTTTTCCGGTTTGCAAGGCCACCATAGTCTACTGCGACAACGTGTGTGCTATTTATCTATCCAGTAATCCGGTTCAATACCAACGCACGAAGCATATCGAGATGGACATTCATTTTGTGCGTGAAAAAGTCTCCCGCGGAGAAGTCCGGGTCCATCATGTTCCCTCCAGATATCAGATTGCCGATATTTTTACCAAGGGTTTACCGCTTATTCTTTTCGAAGATTTCTGTAACAGTCTCAGCATCCGAGAACCTCCCGTTTCGACTGTGGGGGTGTGATAGAATAGCTGTATATTCATAATTATATTTGTAATTAATTAGGAGATACTAGCATTCATTCTCCCTTATTTGTAGCAATCGGTCTTCCACGTTTATAGCCAAAAGACTAGCAAGTCTTGCACATTGTAATGGTTTATATTGTAACAATACAGCATAGTGAAAGGCAAGGAAATTATTATCTTTCAATTACTACATAGTCGAATCATGTGAAAGTTGAAGAAATCACATTCTAGTTGATGTGTTTGGGAATGGGTAGTGTTTAATTGTTGTTATATCCATGAATTCATGTCTTAAAACTCGTTTTTAATGCGTGAATTAGACTGTACACCTAGTTCACTAACTCACACGCCACTTTTATAAATGTATGTTACGAAGGGGTGTGGGAAAAGGGGTTTTAAGATCGTTATTTACAATTGACTGAGTTGTTTAGATCGATTGGGTAACGAGGTTTGTCGGTGTAAATCGAGCGGCTCTAGTTCTTAATCTTGTTTCGGTCAGTAAAATCCTCAAAGGCGTATTGTTGAACCGGGCAAATGGTACTAGGTTGTTGCATGGCGTCTAGAACTATTTTAGCAGTTTGCACCCATGAACGAGTCGATATAAGCATTAGGATGGTTGGTTGGTAGTTTCCATTCCCAAATAATCGATTAGAGGGGCGAAAGTATTCAATTGGACCGTGATTTGGCTATGTCTCTTTCTCTCTATATTTCTAGTTTAAATCTCGTTTTAGCATAATCAAAACTTGAACACACTTGATTAACCTAAACTAAGTATGAAAACGACTTTGGTATTCTCTGTGGGATACGACCTTGCTCACCTCTATAGTGCTTCCGACACGGTACTCTGCCGGTTAAGGTTGGTCATTACTATTTTGGTCATCATCCTCTTCAGCAACCACTGTGATAATATCATCTGACAAGTACAATATAATAGTTGAATGTGCTTTCTTATCCAGACTGGTTCTCTCAGCGGCACTTCCTTTCGTTGATTTTGATAGAGGACCCCATGCATAGTTCATGTTGTTTAAAAAAAGCACGCATCTTGATCTGCCATAGACTGAAACTACTTCTTTTTGGAAACTTGTCAATTTAAACGTTTAAAGCGAACATCCTTCTCACCAGAAAAACTTGTGATGATTCCAATTCCTAGCGTCAACTATGACCTTGGTGCCAATCAACCTTGCTTTGAACAGATAACATATTTCCTGACGGAACCTTGCTTTGATACCAGTTTGTTGCAATGGATCGGTCAAGAAGTGATGGTGATTGTGAGTAAAAAACAGAAAATAAACAAGCAAGTAATACAGAAAAAAAAAAGAACACAGATTTGACGTGGTTTCCGAAAATGTGCCGAATATTCCCCAGACAAACGATTATTTTACTATCACAGAAAAGTTAAATTTACAAATAAAACAGATGGTATCTATAGGCCTTGGGAATCCAACTCTAACCGCCTTAATAGTCATCCCAAGTAATAAATGAAATACCCAGAAGCAGTGGCGGACCCAGGAAAATTTTCCAGTGAGGGCCAAATTAAAAAAAAAAAAGGTGAAAAAAAAACTCAAAAGCCAAGATTTGAACCTATGACCTAAGGATAGGTAACTAAGCTTCTAACCAATTGAGCTAAATAGATATTTACAATAGATATTGTCTGAAATAATATACATTCACAACTTTAATATTACTAGAGGGGTATAATTGTAACTTCGTCCGGAAATTGAGGTGGGGTCCATGCACCCCACCCCTATAAGGCTGGGTCCGCCCCTGCCCATAAGTAACTTAACCAAAACGAAAACCATACAAACGTGTTCCCCAAGTAATGCTGAGAACCAACTCAACAAGACTCAGCAGACTCTGCTGACTTCCTTCCAGCTGAACACCAAACTCAGCAGCAGCTTCATGCTCTGCTGACCAGACAAGGCTTCCACACAGACTCAACTGACCAGATTTTGCATTCATGGTTTAAGTCACCATTACAAATGCAATACGTGCCACTGCAACATCATTGTTTGTTGGTATGCCTCGATCACTACGTCTTGTATTCGTTGATTAGATTTGCCCCGAATTTCATTGCCTATATTTTTTAGCACACATCTCTCGATATTAGCATATAGAAGAAACTTGGGGTGTTAAGCTTATGAGATGTCCACTACTTGCCGAGTCCAAGATAATTCTTGAAACATCCCTCAATCCATAATAAAATTTTGCACTTGTGACCATATCTCATTCCCATGACTTGGACATTTTCTTAGCGAAGCCTTCGACCAATCCCAAGTTTCCTACAACCAACTTGTTGTAGAAAGTTTACGATAACAACCCTTATGTCAAACTTTTCCCAAAGAAGAAAATACTTTAACATACATCTTTGCTTGAATTTTCTTTTGAAAACAAGCCAAAAAGGAATTTTATTGAGAGAAACAACACCAACGAGAGGATGGAGATGTTTAGATGATGACAACCGCAACTAGAAAAGGTCCTAATTAAGTCCAAGCCACACAAGACAAAGACAAACTCAAACAAGGATCAAAGACAATTTCACAAGAACCAGAAAAAGACAATGCCCAAAAGCCAAAGAGTCGACAAATTCACACATCTTTGCTTGAAATAAAGTACAAAAGTAAAGTGCATGACATATCCATATACATATCTAACATGACTAATCGAGTTGCCGGTCCAACCCATATACAACTCGATGAGTTATTTTAGAACATAGGGAGTATAAATATTTCATGACAACTAAATTGTATTTTTTTAAAATTAAAATCACTTCATTGTAATTGTGTCGGTTCCTCTTTATTCTATCATTTGCCAACTTAATAGAACCTCCTCTTTATATATATTCCTATAAAAAAATATGTTTGTACATATAGCTAGATATGCATTTGACGAGTTCATGTCTCACTAAAATAGTGTCAAATGAATTATAAATAATAAACTGAGTCAAATTATATTATTGATTATTATGAAACTACAATTGTATCAATGAGTAACAAATCATAATATTCAATAACGTAAAATGTGTTGCGTTAATTTTGATGTGGGCATAGCATTACTGTTCACCCATATAAATTGATCTCAAATCTGTTTGTTAAACTCAGAATCATTTCACAACATAATAACAAATATCAGAGGAAATGGCTTCAAAGATTTTCTATTTTCTGCTCATTATTGTTTGCATTTTTGCAGGTTCGTTCAAACCCTTTCTTCTCTTCCATATGAAGGGCGTGTTTTTTTCGTTTTCTTTTTTTTTTAATTTTTTATTTCACGATAATTACTGAAATTTCAGCACGCATATTTTTTTTTTGAAGCAGAAAATACCATACCGCCAAGAAATTCATTGGTTCAAAGCGAATTCACTCCATTGAGAAAGCATCTGATGCAATTTCCCTGTGACAGTGTTAACCGGGATGGATCGTGCTCAACCTTTCAAGATTGCCTATATAGTGTATGCCGTTGCGTCCCGGTTATAGGAGCTGACTATAATACATGCATGGAGTTCCGGGTGGAGGAGTAATGCTACTGTCGTAATCATTATTATCATGTTATTACAACTGAAATAACACTTCTTCGTATAATTGATGTGATAGGACATATGAATCAATAAGTCTAATATTATGATCAATTAATGTTGTACGTAAGAATTTCTTGTATCAAATGTTGTAAACATATGGGATGTTGAATGTAAGGTTCATATGGGACACAAAGGAGGTTGATTCTTGCTTCATATGGGACACGAAATCCTCTTGTCACTACAATATATATATCACTGCTGTAATAATTTTGTGATGAATAAAATCAATTTGCATTACATATCTACCAAAAAATAAAGCTGATGGGTCTGTAAGAAGGTGAGAGAGACTCGACACTTGATTTTTATTTTTTTGTTTGTTTTGGAAAGTTTAAGCAGATGGGCCTGTAAGAAGAGAGAGAGACTCGGCATTTGATTTTGATGTTGTTGTTTGTTTTGGAAAACAATGCTAGGAGCAGGGCTTAATTAAACCCATGACCTCTTGCTTTGATAGCATTTTAACTATCATCTCTCCTAGAAACTTAAGCAGATGGAGAGATAGATAATTAACATTTTTATAGATCTCAATATCTTATTCGACTTGCTTGCTAGGAGGATTAGCTTACATATGAAATGGTGATGATTTTAATAAAATTGATTCGATGAAAAGTTATAGATTTCAAGGTAACATTGTTGCTTGGATTTATGGCTGGAACAATATAGATTGGGTGATTTGGAGAAATAATCATCTTCAGATTGAGTTGTTCTCTTGATAATTGCTTGATTGCTCGAGAGCTCGGCAACCTAAAAGATGTGTGAAGAGTTTTGGTTTAGGACATCATAACACTGCTAATTACAAAAAAATACTTTTTTGCCACACTATTATTTGTCACACAACAAAAAAAAGTGTTGCAATATACTTACTTTTAGCCACATGAGCGTGACAAAAGAGTCTAACCAAGTACTATTAGCCACACTTTTTTTGTGTGTGTGGCAAAAACTAGTGTAGCAATATAGTGTTTTTTTGTAGTAATTATCATGCAACAATGTGGAGTTTTGGATTAAGAATGGTATTTAGGTTTGGGGAGTTAGATTTTTGTTTGTCTCGTGGTCGGCATTTTATTGTTTGTAGGCTTTTGTTTCTGTAGTATTAGGGTTTTGAGGGCTTTCTCGGGGTTGTGTTTTGATTAGGTGTTGTAATTTTCAACATCTTGCTGTCTTTTTAATAATAAATCTTAACATTACAGTTCAAAAAAAATTCATTTGAGTGGTAAATATGGTAGTAACAGCCACAAGCAAAAACAATGGCCCCAACTTATGACAGTAGCAAAAGACACAACTATTGCAACACACAAAAATCTTAAAGTGACTTACAGATGGTTTGATTGAGCTCCATGCTTCTTCTGGTGTCATTTCTAGAACAGAAAAAGTTGGACATCTGTTCAAAACATGCACACTCCAACTTACTGCCTCTGGCCAGAATCTTTTAGGCACATTTCCATTGGCTAACATGCTTCTTACCATATCCAGAATTGTCCTATTCTTCCACTCAGATACACCATTCTGCTGTGGTGTACAGGCCGCTGTCAATTCCCTTATGATTCCATTACTGGTAAGGAAATCTTCAAAATTTGTTGAGCAAAATTCTCCTCTTCTGTCTGTTCTCAGACTCTTGATATACTGACATGTTTCCTTTTCACTTAACAGTTTGAAGCTCTTGAATGCATTCAATGCTTCAGACTTTTCGGACAAGAATTGAGCCCAAGTTTTTCTAGATAAATCATCAGTAAATGTAATGAAATATCTCTTACCTCCATTGGATGATGGGTTGATTGGGCCACACAAGTATGAATGGATGAGTTCCAGCACTTGTTTTGCCCTCTAAGACTTTCCTTTAGGGAAAGGATGCCTGTGTTGCTTTCCTTTTGTGCATTCTTCACATATCTACTGAGGAGTTTGAATTTGTGGAAGTCCTTTAACCATTTCCTTCTGCTGAAGTGTTTTCAAACCACCAAAATTGAGATGTAAGATGCATCTTTTAGTTCTGCCATAAGACATGCTTGTGGCTCCTTGATCTCCAAAGGAAACAATCTGTTGGCATTCATGGGAACTTTAGCTATGATTCTCTTGCATGAATCCTTGATTTCACACTCCTTATTCTTAAGAATAATCTCATATCCTTTTTATTGCAACTGTCTAACACTTAACAGATTGCACTTCAGATCAGGAATGTATAACACACTAGAAATGGTTTCAGATGTCCCATTCTTGGATCTGATGCATATATTTCCTTTTCCCTTAACATTCACTGAGGAGTTATCTCCAAATTGCACCTTTGAATGATAAGATTCATCCAAATAAGAGAATGATGCCTTATTACCACACATGTGATTAGTGCATCCTGTATCAACATAACATACTTGGGGTGCTGAAGTATGCTCATGCTGTGTTTTCATCAGCAGAGTCTCATCCTCCTCTTTGTCAGCAAAGTGACTCTGTTGAGTCCCTTTCTCCTTGTCTGATGGCAATTTGGTGTAGCATTCTAACCGGTAGTGTCCAAGTTTGTGACACTTAAAGCATTCAACATTCCTTTTGCTTGCAGTACCTATACCCTCTCGATTCTTGGATGCCTGAGAGTTGTCCCTGCTATCGGAATCTCTGGTAGTTCTCCCTCTACCTCTTCTCTTGCCTCTACTCCTGCCTCTATAATTGCTATTATAGGCAGTGGTCTTCAAGTCCTGCTCTTTATTGGATGCTGTTGATCCTCTCTTCATCTTCTGGTCATGAACTTGCAAAGAACTTTGCAATTCATCAAGAGACAAAGCATCAATGTCTTTTGACTCCTCAATGGAGAATACCACATAATCAAATTTTGAGATTAGTGACCTCAAAATTTTCTCCACAACTGCTACATCCTCCATTTTTTCACCAAGAAATCTCTTTTGATTGCAGATTTCCATGGTTCTGGCACAATAAGTTGAGACAGATTCACCTTCCTTCATTTGTAAGGTTCCAAAATCTCTTCTTAAGGCCTGTAGCTGTGATCTCTTTGTTGGAAGTAGCACCAGAAAGACAATTTATGTAATTGTTTTTATAATTAATAAATGACAGATTTATTCTCATCTTATTATTTGCTTCGTGCTTATATTTAATACACTGCTGAAAACTCCAAGTCGTATCATATGTAGCCATATAACTTAGTGTGTGTCACACTTGAGGATTAAGTTTATGGTGATACGCTTGAAATGTTAGTCCGTGGTGAAGTTAATCAAAGTATGAGGTCTATTGATTAAACCACCATTAATGCGCCCAGAACACTTTATGGTGTGACTGTCTTATCCGGACAGTCGACATTGGTTGTCTAAATGGGGCATTTATATATGATGAGAGTCATATAGGACTGGACCGATTTAATCTGAGTTTCTCATATAATTGCGTGATTGAGAAATCTTATTAAATCACAAGATGATCATATATGGATTAACCTTAATCATGAAGTGATTACAGACTCCTACTGGTTTCAGGATAGGGTTTGATGTGTTCGTTAAGGACCGCTAAGAGGCGCGGTCCGAATCACTTTCACGTTGGCGCTATTCTGGAATGAGTGAGAAGTGTGTGTCTCACAAATATGGAATACATTCCTTCCTACGGGAAGTAGAAAGACAATCCCCTTACTTGTTAATCCTAGAAACTGATCGATCCGCGGAGTTCGTATTGGTTATGAACTAATTGATCACTAGTGGGTTAATGGTAAATAAGGATGAGATGTATTGAAGAAGGTTTACGGAAATAATCCCGCTTCTTTACGGATAGTCTATGGAGGGTTAGTTTATATGTAATGATTATATCAATGGACACTTATCGAATCGACTCGACGTTTTGAGAATAAGTTATATCTATAATCGTTAGAGTTCAGTTTCGGATTTATGGTGGCGTAATTCCGGAATTAATAAGTTGAGTAGAAATATTCTGTTCGATGAATATTTTATTCAATTTATTGTAGCTACTGGTTATAGTTCCATGGTCCCCGGGTTGGCTCCTAACACGTGAGTGTTTTCTCGTTTTATGGAACCTCGAGAATAAATTAAATAGTTGGTCTATTTAATGAATATGCAATATTATTTATTTGGTAAATAATATGTAAAATAGAAAAGACATTTTCTATTAAATTAATATTGAAAATGGCACCTACTTTTGTGATTAATTAGGAAAAGAAATTTTTCTAGATTATGTCACACGTGTAATTAATTAATTATCTATTTGTTGGTTAATTAATGGATAAATAAAGATATTAATTTTTTGGGAATTATCTCTTATTTTTGTGGCAAAATTATCTTTTGCTTATGGGAATAGGTAATTGTATTGTGAAAAGGATAACTCTCTCTTTACTAATTATTTTCCTATATAAAGAGAGTTCATCCTAACACAATTGAACATTACAATTGGCGCCACACATCAAATTAGAAGGAAGAAAATTTAGCTTCTTGCATTAGTCATTACGTGTGTGCATATTCGAGGAGGTTCTACGACGAGGATCGACGTCCACCAGTCGTCGCTAGGAGATACAATCCGGAAGATCACGGCATCTCCCTTGGTCGATTATATATTCCTTTCCGTTGAGGTAAATATGCAACCTTCTCATAGTTAGATTATTTAATTATGTGAATCGAATCGTTGATAAAATCGCATACGAATTTATTCGTAGCTTCGGCTGTGAATGATCGAGCGTCTCGATCTGTGCTGAGAATCAGATCTTACGATCCAATTATGGATCGGATCCGGATTCGGGTTTCTGTATATCCAGCATATGGTAGCAGAGCTTCAGGTTAAAGCGATTTTGCTATCTTGATTGCAAAATTAATTAGTAAGGAGTGGAATTTAATAAATATTGCATCTTTTAATTTTAATTTATGCGATTGAATGTTTGGATGACGAGATGGATTGGGGTTGATATTTGTTTACCGTTAGATCTATTGTAAACCCGTTTTTTGGGTATATGACATCATGTAATTTATTTTTGCGATTTAATTTTCTGAAATTTCTTTTGTTCGGCCGAGTGGTATTTATTTATTTGGAATGAAGACATGAATAGTAAAAGTTTCGGCACAGTGGTCAAGACACAAGTACAATTGTGCGCAGACCCGAGTTCAAAAATCCTCTTGGCCAGATTAATTTTGAGATTTTTTTTTCTATTCGAAATTTTTCTTTTTTTCTGTTCGTATTTTTCCAGTTCATAAAAAAAATAAAAAAACACGAAAACAGAAAAATAAAGGGGAGCGGGGAATCAAACTCGGGTGTTGATGAGGGAAGAAAGAGCTTCAACCAATTCAGCTAGAAGGGCTTTTATTGAAGATCTGGACCAGAAAATTATATACCAAGCAGCGGCGGCGGATGGACATTGAAGATTAATTTTTATTCATGCTTAGGGTTTATTTATTTATAGATTAGATACGGGGTACCAACGGTCCATCTTAGTGGTTTAATTTTACGCATTTATTTTCATGTTTGATAATTTATGTGAGATAACCATGCCATGACATGCATCATATTCATGAATTCCACTCCTAGCATATACATACATGTAGATAATTAATCGTGACATTAATTAGGCATGTGTGAACACGATAATTAATTTAGATTAAAGATAAATTAAATTAATTAAACGAACGGAATTTTATCGGGATATAAAATTCACATGATAAAATAAAATTTACTCGGTAAATTTAATTTTGGGATCTATAAATCATTCGTGGATTTTAATTATGTAGTGATTAAATAAAAGAATTTTAATAATTGAAAATTTGGAAAATCCGGAAAAGTTGGACACCAACTGAGCAAAAGGTTTGAAAATTGGTTTGGGCGGTCAACAGGGCTTCGGATCGACTCGACTTGTCCGTCCAAGTGCGACGTTAGCGTCGGTGGTCCGGCAAGGTCAAGCTATCCGGAGAGCTGAGGCTCAATGGGGAAACCTTAGCCCGATTCATCCAGTAGTCATATATTAACCAAAGAAGAGGACGGGTCGCCTTAGCCAAACCCGACACCACCCGGTGAACTAGGTTAAAGCTCAGCCAGGGTTTAATACCGATAAGTTGGTGATTGCTTTTCAAGATTTATTGTTTTCAAATTATAGATATAAAATTATACGGTCCTAAAACTTTATCATGACAAAATTAGGACTATAAAATTCTTTGGTGAATTTTAATTGTGTGGTGTCTACACAAGAGATTTCTAAATAATCGATAAATTGGAAGATCATGAATATAGTGTCACTGGTTAGACGGTATTTGCAACCGATAAACTAGTGGGAGCTTTAAATTTGTGATTTATTGTTTTTCGATTTGATGGGAAATTCATAAGTCCTAATAAATTAGGATTATAAAATTCATGGTGAATTTTAATTGTGTAGTGTCTACACAAAGATTTTATAAATCCGAGAAATTGGAAAGTCGTGAATAAGTTACACTAGTTAGACGGTATTTGGAATAGTGGGAGGATTAATTTAAACATTCATGATTTATTGTTTTTCGGATTGTAAATAAATTCTGAAAATCCTAATAAGACTACCTATTTTTCAAAATAACGAGTGGGAGCGGGGAAGGTGACAACCGACCCCACGGCTTCTACTGTTGACACAAGCACGTGAGAGAATGGTGACGCCTAGTGCCGCTTTGATTTTGGCCCCCTACGGATGGCCTTCACCGGTATCAAAATTCAAGGCTTGGTCTCCGAAAGGATAGGATTTTGAGTACTCGCCGGGTCACTGACCTACCCTATGACGGCATACTCGGGGCGTACTTAAAAACCTGAAATAGTAGGTCACACTCACAAGGGTATTTATGGAAATATCTTGGTGGAAAAAGGAAGGTAATCAACAACTAAACGGAGATGTTTGGTTCTCAATTGGTTTAATTGTTGAGAGAGATTGTCTCATCAATTTAATCGTCACCTCTTTAACCTACCCTACGGCGGCACTGTAGGTGTGAGATTAAATCCTTGGAATGGTAGGATAAACTGCATGCATGACATCACGTTTATAATTCCTAAAATCATTATTTGTTATAGTGTATGATTTGATTTATCTTTCTGTCATAATTTATTTTTGCAACTACATATCATCTCAAAGTAACTAAACTGCTAAACATATTATTTTGACTAATGATGACTTCATAAAAGTGGAAAAGTAACAAGAACGTTGAACTCATTAATCGAGAATGCAATTAATTTTCGGTAGAGGATTCTCCTCTTGAGCCTTCAAACTTAAGTGACATTGATAAGTATGTCACTGATGTCACTCGTGTTAACCGGGAGACAAATCAAAATTAGTTCAAAGATGACGAGAATGATTTGGTATCAATCTCACAAGACATCCCACAGTTTACGAGTAGTGTCTACTCTTATAAACTGCTAGTTCAAGGCTGTTAAGGGTGATTTTATGCGATTTATAACGTTATATTTTATAATGATTTCCTCCATATTCATATTATTTGCATAGAAATTAAGGGTTTAATCGAATTATTGAGCAAATGAGTTTTAAAAGTATTTAAGTGTAAACTTGAGCTAATTTCGTGATTTTATTGGTAATTATCTATGGTTTACACTTTGCGTGTTCTTATGGTTTTGAAGGTACATTTACATGTCATGGAGAGGGATTGAAGGAGCTGAAAAGATACTTGATTGAAGATTAAATGGAAGGAAGGAGATGCAAGTCGAAGGTAGAATGAAGATTTAGAAGTCTGGACGCACGTTTGAGGTCCCGTCCAGTGGACTGGCGTCCAGAAGAGTGGACGGGCGTACAAGAGGAGCTGTTTGATTCAGAGTTTTCAGAAATTTGCTGAACGAGCGTTCAAAAACCTATAGGACGGGCGTCTGATCAAGTTCGGCCCGACTCGAAGATTTCAAAGCATCTGAACTGGCGTCCAGAAGGAGTGGACGGGCGTCCACGGCCGACTTAAGCATAACCGACCTAGTTTTCTTTATATAGCCGCATTATTTCAACCCTAATCACATCATATATCGACAGCAGCCGCAGGAAACCCAAAATTCTGAAGCCGAGTTGTGCTCGGTCGGCCAAGCCTTGGTGCTTGGTCGACCGAGGGTTAGATTAGTTTCTTTATTTATTTTGTTTCGTTTTCCTTTCGGATCATGAGGATGGTTGGAAGCTGATCAAACTTGGGGCAAGCATGTGAAACTTTTCAGCATCGTTTTTTCCTCCTTTGGATGATTTCGTGAGTTTTAATTAAGTTGTTTCTTTTCTATGATTATGTGTTATGCAAATTTAAATCGAGATGTTTTGCTATTGATGTTTGCCATATGATGAGAATCGGCGTAAACACTAGATCACCATAGGAAAGAATAGATTTTGCTTAACCTAAAAATACGAGAGTTGCTAGGTTAGAATATCTAGATTGTTAGATTGAGAAATCTTGCACCTTGGTTTGAAAGCGTTAATCTTTAAGATCGAGAGATAAAAGATTGATAGGCGAACTTTTCTAAGAGATTAGGAGTTCATACCTTTGATAGGTGAATCACAATTTTAGTTGAATCATAATAAGATAATCTAGAGAGGAAATTAAGGGTTGCGGGATGGTGGATCATTGCTTGTTCTATGTTCAATCGCTATAGTCATTATCATGCCTATATGAGTTTTATTGTTTTTCTCATTTATAGTTTAGTTATGTTCGCAACGATCTTTCCTGGCTTTGGACTGACAATCCTCTGTCCAGTTTATCTTTTCGTTTTGTTATTTTAGGTTTTAATAATAATGGTATCAATCTTAGGAAAATTAATGAACTAGATACCCCGATTCCCTGAGATCGACTCCGGTATTAATCGCTATGCTATGATCCCTACACTTGGGGTATACCGAATTTATAAATTTATTACTTGTTTATTTTCATTAGATAAAATCCGAGACAAAGGCCATTTCCTTTAAAGAAAGCCAAGAATGGGAAAGTAAATGTCTACAAGCACAAGTCATCTAAACTAAATAAGTTAAAAGCTAAACCGAAATATTAAAAAGAAAGTATAGGATAAGGAAAGTGATTTCGGATCACCAACCTATGAATCCTTAGAGACATTCTTAACCGAGTATTTTGACTTAGAAGCTAAAGTTCTTTTGTAAGAACGAGGTAGCTGGGCATTCATGATGAAGAGTAGACAACTGGCTGTTATTTCAGCTAAGACAGTTGGAGTGATATAAGGAAATAATTTTGGATTTTAATCCTTGAATATCAAAGAAATATAATTTCTGTTTTCAGATTCGTTGGAACAAATGGATTCACTTTCACATCGATAATATAGTTGCCTTAAAGAAAGTGAATATGACATTTGTATACGATTCTGAGACTCGGACTTTTGTCTGATAAAGTCAGATCCACTAAGTAATGCTGAAAAAGGTATATTTAACACAACATAAACTATTAAGACAAATGGCTTCTGTATTTAGATGAACAATTCCTCAACATCTATTAATTAGTGCATATATCCTAGAGATAAGATCTGAAGACTGGCTAAGGGTGATTCCTATCTCCCAGTCTAAGAACACTATCTCCAAGGAAAAATGACTAAGTAAACGTTCAATTAGGAAAGGTTAATAGAGCTAAAGAAGTATCATAGCTTGTTCATATTGACCTTCGGGGTCTTATGAAGGATACAAGCTAGTGGGAGGTTTTGAGTGGTAGACATTCTGTCTGATAACTACTCGAAACGCCGATTAGTTTATCTAAATATTTGGAGGAATCTCTGATATTACCAGAGAAACGAGTATTCCATGCTCATACATAGGCTATAGCATAGTTTTGGCACTGATGCTTGGCCTACCTCTGGGTGAAACGATTTCACTGAAAGGATAAACCATGTATTGTCTTGTATAGTTATTGATATGCTATATTACACTGCTTAACTCAATTACGATATTGATTGTAAAATAACGGTTCACATTATTATGTAATACCGAAAAGTCTACCTAGAAGATGCCTATGAATTTTTGGATAAGGAGTGAATTACATTTACCCCACTTCCGCAAATAGAGGCATTTAACACTAGTGCTTGAAAGTAGGACTGAAATTTTGTATACACGTTCAGATGGTGACTGTTCATGAAATATCTTAATGTTATGAGTAAAGGGTGGTTATAAGATTCTTAAGATCGGATCGTGACGGTTACACTGTTACATCCTTTCTAAAAGAATGTTTAAATAACAACCTTAGACCTTGAAGTACAGTTACTCAAGGAGTTACTATCTGATTTAATCAGACCACATCCTACATTGGTTGTTGGGGATTACGCTGATAAATATTACTGAACCAGATCAGAATGTCAATCCACCCAAATGAAGTGGGAGTATGGTTTAATTCATTGACTCGCTGTGATCATGCAGACTTTATAGTCTGCTAGGGGTAATTGATAACCTGTGGTTTTTGGAAGTACTGTATAGGATTCTGATAAAAGAGGTTGGTTTAAAGCCATAATTAAAGCCTGAAAATGGTGTTTTGGTACTCCAGTTCTGTTCATACTCTTGTGGAACCACCTGAGTGTCTCAGGCCCAGTGGGAGTAATTGGATCAACATGCAAAAGAGTCGAATGAATGGAAAGTTTATCTTTCCAGGCAAAGCCAAGTGGTCTAGAGGTAATTCCCTGAGAAGTAGATAGTTCAATAGGGGTGATACCCTAAAACTTTCTCACCATTCAGCCTTGCTCGACTCCATGAAAAGCAGAAAGACTAACATGGGTGATGCCTTGAAACTTTCTTGCCGTACAAAGGAGCTTGAATTCATTCGGAACAGAAAGGTTTTAGCTTAAAGCCAATGGCAGCTTGACTGCCTAGGCTTATATCCATCGGTGGATTAAAGTAAACCTTCTGGTCATTAAAATTCACATGTTTTGAAATGTGTGGGCTTGACCAGAATATTGATGAGTCTTTTGTAGACCAGAGATCAATATTGGTAAAGTAGTAGACGTTAGTGCTTATAAAAGATTACACTGCAACGGTCGGGAACAACTTGAGTGTGTTATCTGAAGTCAGAAACTGATGAGCCAAGATTCTCTAAATTAGAGATGTGGACTATATTCTTAGAAATCGATTCGGTCGAATTCATGAGAACAAGTTGTGGCAACGTCCCATAAATCTTATTTGTTAAGATGATAATGCATTTTCGTATGCAAAATTCAACGAGAGGTTTCCTACCCAACCCCTCATGGAATAATTCTCTTAGTCTTCAGATATAGAGAAAATGGGATAGATTCTCGTTTGGATAGAGAAAGTCAGGTTATTAAAAGTCAATAAAAGTCGAGTCTTGGATTCGGACGTTGAAAGCAGTATAGTGCATCCTTAAGTATCTTGAGAGAACGAGGAATCATATGCTTGTGAATTCGGATGCGAACCTGAGTGTCATTGACTACACTGATTCTGATTTTTTGTCGGATTGAGGATGATCGTGAATCGATCTCAGAGTCAGTGTTTACTCATTGTGATGGAGCTACAGTCTGGAGCATTCCAGCACTGCCAATTTGACTCTATTAGTCGAATATATTGCATCTTTCAGAGCAACTATAGAGGCAATGTGGCTTGAGAAGTTCTTTGTTGGATCCGGAAGTGATTCTGGGTCTCGATGAGCCGATACCATTTATTATGTGAAAACAGTTGAGAGGTAGCTCATGCAAATGTTCTCCACAGTCACAAGAGGTCAAAAGCATATTGAGAGAGAGTACCACCTGATCAGATAGACCGTGCAGAAAGGCGACGTTTTGGTCCTAAAGATCGCCTCGAGCCGACAACCTAGCTGATCAGTTTACCCAGTCACGTGGCATCCAATGTCACTGATAAGCGCTTGGCGGGTATGGAATTGAGAGATATGTGAATGTTGTGGATAGATAGTATAAGGGTGTGGTGCTCTAAAAAACAATCATTGCTTGTCTTTACGGGCAACAGGGAAATTTTAGATATAGTGTGCCCGAAAGACAATTGTTGCTTGTCCTTACGGGCAAGTGGGAAATTGTTGGAAGTAGCACCCGAAAGACATTTTATGTAATAGTTTTTATAATTAATAAATGACAGATTTATTCTCATCTTATTATTTGCTTCGTGCTTATATTTAATACACTGCTGAAAACCCCAAGTCGTATCATATGTAGCCATATAACTTAGTGTGTGTCACACATGAGAATTAAGTTTATGGTGATACGCTTGAAATGTTAGTCCGTGGTGAAGTTAATCAAAGTATGGGGTCTATTGATTAAACCACCATTAACGCGCCCAGAACACTTTATGGTGTGACCGTCTTATCCGGACCGTCGACATTGGTTGTCTAAGTGGGACATTTATAGATGATGAGAGTCATATAGGACTGGACCGATTTAATCTGAGTTTCTCATATAATTCCGTGATTGAGAAATCTTATTAAATCACAAGATGATTATATATGGATTAACCTTAATCCTGAAGTGATTACAGACTCCTACTGGTTTCAGGATAGGGTTTGATGTGTTCGTTAAGGATCGCTAAGAGGCGCAGTCCGAATCACTTTCACGTTGGCACTATTCTGGAATGAGTGAGAAGCGTGTGTCTCACAGATATGGAATCCATTCCTTCCTGCGGGAAGTAGAAAGACAATCCCCTTATTTGTTAATCCTATAAATTGATCGATCCGTAGATTTCGTATTGGTTATGAACTAATTGATCACTAGTGGGTTAATTGTGAATAAGGATGAGATGTATTGAAGAAGTTTTACGGAAACAATCCTGCTTCTTTACGGATAGTCTATGGAGGGTTAGTTTATATGTAATGATTATATCGATGGACACTTATCGACTCGGCTCGACGTTTTGAGAATAAGTTATATCTATAATCGATAGAGTTCAGTTTCAGATTTATGGTGGCGTAATTCCGGAATTAATAATTAAGTTGAGTAGAAATATTCTGTTCGATGAATATTTTATTCAATTTATTGTAGCTACTGATTATAGGTCCATGGTCCCCGGGTTGGCTCCTAACACGCGAGTGTTTTCTCGTTTTATGGAACCTCGAGATTAAATTAAATAGTTGGTCTATTTAATGAATATGTAATATTATTTATTTGGTAAATAATATGTAAAATAGAAAAGACATTTTCTATTAAATTAATGTTGAAAATGGCGCCTACTTTTGTGATAAATTAGGAAAATAAATTTTTCTAGATAATGTCACACGTGTAATTAACTCATTATCTATTTGTTGGATAATTAATGGATAAATTAATAGATTGATTTTTTGGAAATTATCTCTTATTTTTGTGGCAAAATTATCTTTTCCTTATGGGAATAGGTAATTGTATTGTGAAAAGGATATCTCTCTCTTTACTAGTTATTTTCCTATATAAAAAGAGTTCATCCTAACACAAATGAACATTACAATTGGCGCCACACATCAAATTAGAAGGAAGAAAAATTAGTTTCTTGCCTTAGTCATTAAGAGAAGAAAAACCTAGGGTTTTTCTTGTGCATATTCGAGGAGGTTCTACGACGAGAATCGACGTCCACCAGTCGTCGCTAGGAGATACAATCCGGAAGATCACGGCATCTCCCTTGGTCGAATATATATTCCTTTCCATTGAGGTAAATATGCAACCTTCTCATAGTTAGATTATTTAATTATGTGAATCGAATCGTTGATAAAATCGCTTACGAATTTATTCGCAGCTTCCGCTGTGCATGATCGAGCGTCTCAATCGGTGCTGAGAATCAGATCTGACGATCCAATTATGGATCGGATCCGGATTCGGGTTTCTGTATATCCAGCACTCTTTACTCTGGCATTTCCTTGGTACTTCCTCTTCATTGAATCCCAAATATCCTTTGATGACTCCTTGCTTAGAATGGTCTCAAAGATTGCTCTATCCATTGCTTGAAACAGATAGTACTTGCCCTTCAGATCCTTGAGTTTTCTGCTCTCAAAATCTGCTCTCTGAGCCTCTGTTGGGGGTGGATTTCCTGCTGGTTCAACCACTCATTGTTCAATGATGGTCCAGTACTCCTTAGAACACATGAAGTTCTCCATCAACATGCTCCAGTGATCATAATGCTGTCCATCAAACTTTGGGATGGAAGCCTGAACAAATTTTTTTTCTGCCATGGATCTTTTCACCAACTGCGGTTGAGAATATGGCTCCGATACCACTGATAACTTTAATAGAAGAGATAGTTTTTGGGAAACATAAGAATTTCATTGATGGATCAAACATATATACAAGTGAAAAGCAACTATCCACTAAGCCACTTCCTATAAAATAGGAAACATGGGATCATGGCTTGACAACTGAAAATAACTACCTAGTAATGGGAAACATGTGCAAACTACTCCAGTAGTGGGAAATAAACATGGTTTACATAGCCTTAGGTAATAATTAAAACTTAATTAACAGTATTCTTCTAACAGTCATCCACATTACTGCAAATTTTGTTGGCACTTAGGCCATAATGAAGAAAATTGCACGGTAAAACATCCTGATCTTTGGCCCTCTACTCGGGGTCCCCTAGAAAAGGAAACTCAAATTATGTTCCCAAACCGAACACAGCTACTAACGACAGTCCAACACCATGCACCTAATGACAATCAAGGGCTTATTGACTTTATCGTATCCTTTTCAATTCTAGTTGGCCGGATATATGTCCTAATTACGCGGTTAAGGCTCTCACCAAAACATGTTCTAATATTCATAAAGCTCTTTTATATAATGTGATTGATAAAGTCAAAGGACCTAAACCATTTCGCTTTCAAAACATGTGGCTCAGAAGAGATGGTTTCGATTCTCTTGTTCAATCGAATTGGTCCCAACAACTTTATGGTCTTGGTATGGATGTTTTTATGACTAAACTTAAAAGGCTTAAAATTGCTTTGAGGGATTGGAACAAGACCACTTTTGGTGATGTCCATTTAAATTTTAGGGGGAATGAGGGAGAAGGACAGAAATATTTCATCAATTGAGTAGAAGAACAGTTTTTTGAAACTTTTGCATAAAGGACAAAACTATTTATTCACTGTCGAAATTCACTTGTGTTCGAAATTCATTTCGTTTAAATTCACCGACGAAATTCACCGTCGAAATTCACTAATTTTCAAAATTCATCGTCGAAATTCACTAATTTTCGGGATTCATTTGTCGAAATTCACCGATTTCGGGATTCACCGGGGAGATTCACCGATTTTCGGGATTCATCGCTTGTCCTTCTCGCTATAAAAATTATGCAGTTGTCCTTCTCCCTATAAAAAATATGTAGCTGTCCTGTTACTTAAAAATATTTCAGATTGTGTCCTTATCCCTAATTTTCCATAAATTTTAAGCTTGCTGAGCTAGATGTTGCTATAAAAGAGTCTCAATTCGAAGATAACCCCGCACAAACTAACAGGCCCGATCTCTCTCAAACCAATGCTATTTATATTCGCACCTTACTCGAAGAAGACTTTTGGAAACAAAAATCCCACCTTAAATGATTCAGAGATGGAGATCGTAATACTAGTTTTTTCCATGCCTCCATTAAAGCAAATAAATCGCGTGCTACTATTCAGCGGGTGAAAAAAATCTGACGGCACTTGGGCCTCAACAAGCGAAGTGATAAATTCTGTACCAATAGATATCTTCTCCAGCTTATAGTCTCAAGGAATCTTCAAGACCCTTCTGCTATGGCTGACTTATTATCGTTCATTCCCAGCTTGGTTAACACAGATGACAATTCTCGGTTTCTTAAGGAAGTTAATTTAGAGGAAATAAAGGTGGCACTCTTTGATCTTGATACCAATAGCGCTCCTGGTCCAGATGGTTTCCCGGGCATTTTCTTTCAGCACTTTCGGGACCTTATAAAACTGACTTATTGGAAGCTGTACGGGATTTCTTTACCGGTAGGCCTCTCCCTCGCTCTATTGGATCGACTTTCATTACCATGCTCCCTAAAATAGAAGTTCCATATTAGAGTAAAACATGTTTGATTTCATTGATTAACAAGAGTACAATTGGTTCTTATATATAGCTATTACATCATCGGTAAAAGTGTAAATAAATATCATCTAGAAACCCTAGCCTATGCGGCACTATATGGGGAGGAAGTCTCGGCTATAAGATCAGTTGTGTCAATACTCTAGACCCTTTTGCAGATTATCGGCATATATCTTTGTGCTCATTCGTTAATAAAATATTCACCAAAATTTTAACTATGAGGTTGCAACCTCTCTTACATAAAATGATCTCCGACGACCAGTCTGCAATTACTAAAGGCAAGGACGTCTCGGACAATATTCTCCTCGTTTAAGAGATGATTCTGCATTTGCAATATGATTTTTAAACTTGACATTATGAAAGCATTTGATCGTGTTTCTTGCCCTTTCTTGGAGCATCTTTTGAGAGCTTTTGGTTTCAATGCTCATATCACCGGCTTATCATGAACAATCTCAGGAGTTGTTGGTCGTCCATTCCCATTATTGGCACTCCTACCACTTTTTTCAATCATCGGAGAAGTAAACAAGGTGATCCTCTCTCTCCCTAACTTTTTATTATAGTCAATGAGGCCTTCACTCGTGGTCTTAAATCCTTATTTAATGAAATTGGGATGCAAGATTATTCTGTTCCCCACCACTTTCCTCAAGTGACACATAGACTTTACGCGGACGATCTTCTTATTTTTTTTGTAGTGGTCTTTGAAACAATGTTCAATGCATTATGAATTTCATCCACAGTGTCAGTTTTGGTGACTTGACATCTAAAGTGATGAATAATCTGGTGGAACTAATCTGGAAAACTGAGACTGAGAATGATGGTCAGTTTTCATTTTAAGTTTATTCAGTTCTGTGAAAGTCAGTTTGTTTAAGTGCAGCTGAGTTTCTTCTGAAGTCAACAGTCAGTTCTGGTCTGCTGAGTTTTGCTGAGTATAGCTGAGTTCTACATCCGGGCAGTTGATTACAAATCTGAAAAGTCAGTTTGAAGCTGAGTTTCGTCTGGTGGATAACAGTTGGAGCTGGGGTATACATCTGGGGTATTTATGACAATTCCGACAATGATTTGGCGGTTAGGGTTTAGGATTTGTGCCTATAAATACCAATGTTGTAATCAATGCAATGTGTGTCTTTCAAGAGTGTTGTTCACACACACTTGTGAATACCGTGTAATTCTGTGCATAGTAAAATATCTGATTTTCTGTCCGTGGAGTAGTCGTCACAACGTCGGAAACCACGTTAAATCACTGTGTTCTTTTTGTTTAAGTGTTTTATCAATTTCCGCCATTGTTTATGTTTGCATTGCTTCTATTTTATCTTTCTTAAACTGCAAGATTCTCTTTTGTGTGTTTTAACAAACTTGTATCAGAGCGTCAGGTTCAAGATTCAGAGAAGTTGCAGGTGAACTAAGTTGATCGTCACCAAGACCGGTGACCGGTGCTAGGATTTTATGATCAAAGGTTTGTTCTTTAATTAGAAGGATGTCAGCAATGAACATAAAGATTGATAAATTTACAGGGAGGAACAATTTCTGTTTGTGGCAAATCAAGATGCGGGTCTTGTAAAAGAAACAAGGATTGTGGACTCATTTATCTGATAGAGGGGATGCCAATTCTGTAGATTATGCCAGTCTGGAAGAGAAAGCACATTCAACCATCATGTTGTGCTTGTCTGATGATGTTATCACAGAAGTTGCTGAGGAAGAAACCGATGCCAAGTTATGGTTAAAACTTGAAAGCATGTATATGACTAAGTCATTGACCAACATGTTGCTGCTGAAGCAGAGGTTATTCAGCCTGAGGATGCATGAGGGGACTCAGTTGAGAGATCATCTTGATCAGCTGAACACAATATTACTTGATCTCAGGAATATTGATGTTAAGATTGAGGTTGAAGATGTTGCTTTGATTTTGTTGGTTTCATTACCAGCTTCCTATGAGAACTTTGTGCAATCCTTCATAGTTGGGAATGATACAGTTTCTTTAGAGGATGTAAGGGCAGCTTTACATGCCAGGGAGCTGAGACATAAGGCAGCTGGGCAGACAATCAGGCTGCAGGACTGATAGTCAGTAGCAGCAGTGGAAAAGAGCATGGTCAGTCTAGGAAGAAAAATTCCAAGAAGACAAGATCCAAAGACCCTAAATCCACAGATGTTTGCAATTACTGTAAGGAGCTGGGACATTAGAAGTCCAATTGTCCAAAGAGGAAGAAACAACAGGAGAACAGTTCTGGCACAGCTGCTTGTTAGTAATACCATCCGCAACGGAAACGATTTAAGGATCTAGATCTATAAATTACACGTAATAAAATAACTAGATCTACACTACAAGGGGTTGTAGAACATACCTCCTGGATCTCAAAATCCAAGTAGAAGAACCGCAATAGGAAGAACAAGGGATGGTGTGAAGAGCACCACGATCTTCCGCACGTGTGATCCGAGCAACTCCCGGTGGAAGGAAATTCTCGTCTCGAATCCTCCCGATATGCTACCCGGAAAACCTCCAAGATTTTCCCTCTTTATGCCCCTTGGCCGAAATTTTCCTTCTCCTCTCTATGAGGTAGAAGTCAAATTTTTTTTGTGTATGAGTTGGGAGAACTCTCTTTATATAGGAGAGTAATCATTGTCCTCCAAGGATTTAATAATTAATACAAATCAATCATACTAATCCAATAAATAAAAGATAATCCCATAATATTCTAGAACAAATCTAGAATAATATTTATCTTTATTTCTTACCATAAATATTAATCCAATAAATATTTTGTGCACATGTCTTATTAAATCACAAGAAAACAATTTCTTGCTCACCAAGACAAGCTCATGGCCGAAATTCATCATTGTGACATAGTCACTATGATTTTCGACTATGATACACTTTTGGGCCAAGATTATGAAAAATGTCTTTTTTAATTATTTAGCCCAACTAATTTAATAGTCCACTAAACAATTAATTCACATATCGTTTTAATCAAATTCTAATAAGAATTAAATTAATATTATTAGGATTCGACGTCCGAGAATAGCTATGCTATATTGGAGGCACGTCGGGGACCATGGACTAATAATCAGCGGCTCCGATAAATCAAATAAATAATTATCTTACGAACAGAATAATTATATTCGATAAATCAATCACAGGAATATGCCACCATAATCCCGTGACTGCATTCCTCCGATTATTTGATTATATTTATCTCCTCACGAGAATGATAATAAGTGTCCATTGATATAATCATTACATATGGATTAATCCTCCATAGACTGTTCATTCTAAATCGGGAAGTTACCGTTAACCCTTTTTAGAACCTCTTATCCTTATTTACCATTAACCCCTCTAGTGATCAATTAATTCATACAACTCACTAGTAGCTAATTAGTGTAATATGAACTCCATGGATCGATCAGTTTCTAGGATTAACAAATAAGGGAACTGTCTATCTACTTCCATAAATGGAAGGAATATTCCGTATCTGTGATAACACAGACTACTCACTCAATCCAGTACAATGCCAAGATGGGGTAATTCAGACCACAGACTCAGTGTAATCCTTAACCGTCAAGTCAAACCTCATACTGATTCAAGCAGTTGACTGTGATCACCTCAGGATTAAGATATATCCATAAATATGATCATCGATTGATTCGATAAGACTTCTCGATTACGGAATTATATCGTGAACTCTAACCAAATCGGTCCAGCCCTATATGATATATCTATCATATATAAATGCCCCACTAGGTTCTCTTAACCGAAAGTCTGGATAAGACAATCACACATATTGTGTTCTGGGCGCATTAATAGCACGTTAAAGGAGAGACCCGATACTCTCGATTCACTTCACTACGGGCTAATTGTATTTTAAGTACATCTTCACTAACTCAATCCTCCCGTGTGTATCCCATACTCTGAGTTAAGTGATTACATAAACGATATACTTTAGGGTTTTCTGTAGTGTAAATACTATTGTCACATCGGTGAATATGAGAATAATAAATATGAATAATAATGTCAATTCATTCATTAAATAAAACAATTACAAAATTGTCTTTCGGGAATGACACCTCACAATCTCCCACTTGCACGAAAGCATGTGATTAATTGTTTTAGAGCACACCCTATTATTTAAAATACAACAAACTACATCTCCCACTTGCTCTAAAGCAATGGAGACCCATCCCGTATTCTAGTACCCATTAAGCATATCATAACCATTGTAGATGACAAAGTACACTCCGAGTGTGCCGTCTTAGGATAGGTCAGTGACTCGGGGAGTACCTACATCTAAATATCATGGGTCTTAATGATTAGTCTGGTTGTCGGCTCGAGACGATCCGTAGAATTGAAACGTTACCGATCCATCTAATCATGTGGTACTTTCCGAATATGCTTTTGACCTCTAGTGATTTCGAATATCCTTATAAGCTACCCCTTCATCGTTTTGCACAATGATGTGGTATCGGCTTCCAAATCTAGAATCACTCCCAGATATGAAAAGGAAATCCTTAAGCTATATCGCCTCTCAGCTACTACAAAAGCCACTAATCACCCAACTAGTTAAAGTCGAGTTGGCGTTGCTGGATTCCTCCAGGCAATAGCTTCAACACAAGAGTAAACACTGAGCCCGAGATCGACTTAACGATCATCCTCAATCTGACTTAAAGTCAAAATTAGTGTATCACACATATCCAAGTTCACACATGAATATGTCCACATATTATTCCTCGTTCTCTTAAGATACTAAAGGACATACTAAACTTGCTTTGTTAACCGCCGAATCTAAGATTCGTTCAAAGTTGACGTTCAATAACCTGACCATCTCTTACTAGAAAGAGAATCTATCCCATTTCTCTTGAGCCGAAGATTTAGAGAGTCGTTCCTGAGGCATAGGGTAGAACTTCCTCATTTAATGTTGCATACACAAATGCATCATCTTAACCAATAAGGTGAATGGGAAACCAGTGACTGATTCTAATGAATTCGACCGAGTCAAACTCTTTAGGATGTTGTCCAAATCTCTGTTGCAGAGAATTGTGGCATTGTCAGATTCTGACTTCAGATAACACACCCATGTTGATTCCAACTGGTGCAGTGTTATCCTTCACAAACACTAATATATGTATATATTCACTACTGTACTGAAATTGATATCCAGTCTACAAAAGGCTTATCAATATTCTGATCAAATCCATATATTGTAGAAATATATGACTTCCAATGACCGAGAGGTTTGCTTTTTATCCAAAAAGGACATAAGCCTTGACAGTCATCCTGTCATAAGCCTTGACAGTCATCCTGTCATAAGTTCATAAGGCAATACCCTTTGGTTCCGAATGAATCCAGACTCCATTTGTTTGGCAAGAAAATCTCAGGGAATCACCCCTATTTTCTTATTTTGAACGAAATCATGCAATACTAAGTTGTAAGAGAGTCCAAGGTCTGATTAACTCTCTACTTCTTAGGGAATTACCCCTAGACCTCTCAAGCTTTGCTCTGAAAGATAAACTTTCCTATTCATTCTACTTTTTTCCGTGTAGATCCAATTACTCCCACTGGGCCTGAGACGCTCAGGTGGTTCTACAAGAGTATGAACAGAACTGGAGTACCAAACTCCATTCACAGGGTTATGGCTTTTAAACCAACCTCTATTATCAGAATCATATACTACTCACAAAAGAGCCATAGGTCAATCGATCCTCAGGCTACAAAGTCCGCAGAACCTGTAATGGGTAATAAAAAAAAACCATACTCCCAATACTTACTGGGTGGATCAAAATTCTGATCTAGTTTAGTAGTGTTTTAGTGTTATCACCAACAACCGATGTTGGATGTGGTCTGATTTTAATCAGTTAGTAACTACCTTGAGTAAACGTACTTCAAGGTTCAAGGTTTTGCTGTTTATGGACTCTATCAGAAAGGATGCAACAGTATGACAGTCCCTTCCCGGTCTCAAGAATCTTATAACAAACCTTTTTCTCAATGTTACAAGATATATAACGATTGGTCACTGACCGAACGTGTGCGCGAAATTCTCAGACCTACCTTCAAGCACCGTGTGCTAAATGCTTATATTTATGGAAGTGGGGTGAACCGAATCCACACCTTATCCGTAAATTCCAAAGCATATTCTAGGTAGACTTCTCGGTCTTACATTTCAATGTAAACCGTTATTTCGCTTCCAATATCTTTATTGAGTTAAGCAGTGTATTGTAGCACATCTAAAACTATGTAAGGCAATTTAACGGTTTATTACTTAGTGAGAACATGTCACAATAAGGCAGGCTGAGCATCAGTCTCGAGGCTATGAATGGCCTATTCCGAGTATAGAATACTCTATCTCTGTTGAAAACAAAGAAACCTCAAAATATTTTGGATAAACTTTCCGGAGTGTTTGAATAGTTATCAGACAAGAAGTCACTACTCGGGAGCTCCTACTAGCTTGTATCTTTCATCAGACCCCGAAGGTCGTTATGAACAAGCTATGTTACTTCTTTATAACCATTATCCTTTCCCGATTGAAAGGAAACTTAGTCATTGAACCTTTGAGACAATTTAACCAGACTGGGAGAAAGGAATCACCCTGAGCCAGTCTTCAGGTCTTGTCTTTTAGGGACTATGCACTAACTATGGAATATGAAGAAGCATTTTTTTAAATATCGAAACCAATTCCTTTTAATAGTTCTTAAGATGTGTTTTATATACATGTTTCAGCAGTTCTAAGTGGTTTTGACTTTATCAAACAAAAGTCCGAGTCTTGGATTCGTACTACAAATGGTATATTCACTTTCTATACGACAAGCAAATTATCTAATAGAAGGTAAATCCTTTCGTTCCAACGAATCTTAAACAAAAAATAGTTTTTCCGCGATATCCAAGGATTGAATCCGAGATTCATTTCCTTATATCACTCCCACTATTCTAGCTAAAATTAACTATCCGTTGTTTACTCTTTTAATCGTTAAATGCGCTGCTACCTTGTTCTTCCAAAGAACTTAGCTCGAGAAAATCGCCAATGATTCATAGGTTGGTGATCCAAAATCACTGTCCTTATCCTATGATTTTTAGTTAATTAATTTTCGGTTCAGCCTTAAAGTTTTCTCAGTTTAGATGACTAACACTTTTAGACATATTCTCCCATTCTTGACTTTCTGTGAATGGAAACAGTCTTGAACCAGCGGTTCGTTTGAGTAGACACTATTCTTGAACCGTGGAATGTCTATTTCGAGTGTTACTCATCGGGACATCTCGGATTTTCTAATATACCAGAAAAACAACAAATCATAACATTAAACTCCCACTAGTTTATCGGTTCCAAATACCGTCTAACGAGCAATGCTTTATTTTTATGATTTTCCGTTTTTTTCGATTAGAAAATCTTTCGTACATAGTTCCAATGTTTCCAGAAAAACAACAAATCATAGAACTCCCACTAGTTCATCGATTCCAAATATCGTCCAACTAGCGACATTTCATGACTTTCCGGTTTTTCAATTAGAATGGTTACGTGTGTAGTCAGTTACACTTTTCTAATGTTCTAGAAAAACAACAAATCATAAAGCTCCCACTAGTTCATCGATTCCAAATATCGTCCAACTAGTAACACTTCATGATTTTCCGATTTTTCAATTAGAAAATTACTCGTGTAATCACTACACACTCAAAATACACTAGAAGAATTTCAAAGTCCGAAATCATCTTTGATCAAACTAAGTTTGTCTTCCGTTTGACACGAATGACACTAGTGACATACATATATGTCACTCTGGTTTTTAAAAGGCTTAAGAGAAAATATCTCTTTCGAAAAATAATTGCATTATCGATTAACTAGTTCAACGTCCTAGTTACTTTCCACTTTTTAAAGAAGCCAATACTAGTCAATTATAAATTTTAAGCAATTTAGTAAGGGATATAATGCTGTAAATAAAATGACATATATTAATTCAAGTTTAACACTACTATATTATTTTATTTTAGGAATTGTAAACTATAAGTAAGTCTACTCTACCATTCCAAGGTTTTAACCTCGCATCTCAGTGCCGCCGTAGGGTAGGTCAAAGAGATGACGGTTAAATCAAGACAATCTCATCAATGAATAACTTGTGAGAATCGAACATCCCACGAGAATCGAACATCCCTTTATTCATTGACTACCTTCTTTTTTTAGCCTAGATATTATCAAGAATACCCATGATGAGTGTGACGTACTATATCGGATCTCTTAGGTACGCCCCGAGTGTGCCGTCGTAGGATAGGTCAGTGACCCGACGAGTACCCGGAAATCCTATCCTTTCGGAGACCAAGCCATGAATGTTGATAGGGGTGAACACCATCCGTAGGGGGACGAAATCAAAGCGCCGCGAGGCGTCACCCTTCTCTCACTTACTTGTATCTATAGTAGAGGCCGTGGGGTTGGTGTCGCCGCCCCCGCTCCCACTCAATATTTTGGAAGTGGTGGTGGGTTAACTAACCACGTCTTTTTGATGTTAACATAAAAGCACATCAAATCAAGGATTCCGAATGGTGTCGGTAACGTAGGCAAGCCTACCCGTCCTATTCGTTGGAACATATGTGATAGTCGGACGAAATCGGGTCAAGACAAACCCCCGTTGAGATAAGAAGGAATCACCCCTCCGCTCTCCGGTGTAGCTTAGTCTTGCCGGACCCCCGTGCATACATCACACTAGGAGGGTTAAGTCGGTCGAGCCTAGCTCAGTTGACCACCCAACCTATAGGCGAACCGTTTTTATCCAAGATTTATTGTTCTTTTACCATCATTCAATCTCGTAGACACTACGAATCGAAAACGTGATCTCGTTTGGGCTTTTAAGGCGGTTCACCGAGAACACACACCGAAAAAACTTAACGATTTCATAACCCGTCCTCGGATCTTTAATTAGTTACTAAATTAATTAATTACCACATATTAATTAAATTTCAACTAATTACACGAGTTTGTATACATGCCTATTTTAATTACCAAAATTAAAATTCTACATGTATGCATGGAGTGGATTTATGATATGATGCATGTCATGGCAATTCCGATTTTATATCTATTTTATGATCAAACACATAAAAAATAAATTGCGGAAAATTTAAACACCAAGATGGATCGTTGGTACCCCCGTATCAAACCTATTAAAAAAAACACACAAACAAACCCTAACTAGGGTTTACAATTTTCTGATCTGCTGCTGCTGCGTATTATCGATGATCGGACATCCAAAAGAACTTTGATCGTCACGAAACTTTGTGGACCTGTTATTCACTCCTCCTACTTGAATATGGACGGTTGTATCTGTGTTTTGACGGCCCAATTGATCCCAGTAAGCCGCCGATCCAACTGCTGCATCTGTTTATAACTGCGGCACAGCGATGTCTTCCCGGGGCCGATCGGGCATCGAGACAAAACCCGATCGACCTGAAATTTTTAGGTCTTGTTTATAAATCCATGATTGTCAATCTGAACGGTCGGATCAATGTTTCAACGTTCCAAACTCTTCCAGAAATTCGACGAACTCACAGCTAGGGTTTTTACGGCTGCTGTGCTTTTCTGTTATAGCAGTAACTTTATTGCACTGATCTGATATTGAGACAGACTCCGATCGACACCAAATATTGAGGGATTGATCATCAACTTTTATTCTTCATTCTAACCGGAGGGATTGTCGTTTCAACGGATTAATCTCCGGGAATAAATAAAAAACGAACAGAGACAAAACAGATCTACTTCTAGGAAACTAAAATTACAAAATTTCTTATACTCATATAAACGAATTTATATGAGTTTACAATAGATCTAACGAGTAAACAATACCAATCCCAATCCATCTCTTCAACCACAACATATCAAAGCATTCATCATCATGATTTTCGAATTTTAAAAATGAAAAAAAACAATGCAATCTAAACATGCAATTTCCACTCCTAGATCTAATATTTTATACGTATAAATATAGATCACCAGGCGACTGATACCACTGTTAGTAATACCATCCGCAACGGAAGCGATTTAAGGATCTAGATCTATAAATTACACGTAATAAAATAACTATATCTACTCTACAAGGGGGTTGTAGAACATACCTCTTGGATCTCAAAATCCAAGTAGTAGAACCGCAATAGGAAGAACAAGGGATGGTGTGAAGAGCACCACGATCTTCCGCACGTGTGATCCGAGCAACTCCCGGTGGAAAGAAATTCTCGTCTCGAATCCTCCCGATATGCTACCCGGAAAACCTCCAAGATTTTCCCTCTTTATGCCCCTTGGCCGAAATTTTCCTTCTCCTCTCTAAGAGGTAGAAGTCAAAAAAATTTTGTGTATAAGTTGGGAGAACTCTCTTTATATAGGAGAGTAATCCTTGTCCTCCAAGGATTTAATAATTAATACAAAATCAATCATAATAATCCAATAAATAAAAGATAATCCCATAATATTCTAGAACAAATCTAGAATAATATTTATCTTTATTTCTAACCATAAATATTTATCCAATAAATATTTTGTACACATGTCTTATTAAATCACAAGAAAACAATTTCTTGCTCACCAAGACAAGCTCATGGCCGAAATTCATCATTGTGACCTAGTCACTATGATTTTCGACTATGATACACTTTTGGGCCAAGATTATGAAAAATGTCTTTTTTTTAATTATTTAGCCCAACTAATTTAATAGTCCACTAAACAATTAATTCACATATCGTTTTAATAAAATTCTAATAAGAATTAAATTAATATTATTAGGATTCGACGTCCGAGAATAGCTATGCTATATTGGAGGCACGTCGGGGACCATGGACTAATAATCAGCGGCTCCGATAAATCAAATAAATAATTATCTTACGAACAGAATAATTATATTCGATAAATCAATCACAGGAATATGCCACCATAATCCCGTGACTGCACTCCTCCGATTATAAGATTATATTTACCTCCTCACGAGAATGATAATAAGTGTCCATTGATATAATCATTACATATGGATTAATCCTCCATAGACTGTTCATTCTAAATCGGGAAGTTACCGTTAACCCTTTTTAGAACCTCTTATCCTTATTTACCATTAACCCCCTAGTGATCAATTAATTCATACAACTCACTGGTAGCTAATCAGTGTAATATGAACTCCATGGATCGATCAGTTTCTAGGATTAATAAATAAGGGAACTGTCTATCTACTTCCATAAATGGAAGGAATGGATTCCGTATCTGTGATAACACAAATTACTCACTCAATCCAGTACAATGCCAAGATGGGGTAATTCATACCACAGACTCAGTGTAATCCTTAACCGTCAAGTCAAACCTCATACTGATTCAAGCAGTTGACTGTGATCACCTCAGGATTAAGATATATCCATAAATATGATCATCGATTAATTCGATAAGACTTCTCGATTACGGAATTATATCGTGAACTCTAACCAAATCGGTCCAGCCCTATATGATATATCTATCATATATAAATGCCCCACTAGGTTCTCTTAACCGAAAGTCCGGATAAGACAATCACACCTATTGTGTTCTGGGCGCATTAATAGCACGTTAAAGGAGAGACCCGATACTCTCTATTAACTTCACTACGGGCTAATTTTATTTTAAGTACATCTTCACTAACTCAATCCTCCCGTGTATAATCCATACACTGAGTTAAGTGATTACATAAACGATATACTTTAGGGTTTTCTGTAGTGTAAATACTATTGTCACATCGGTGAATATAAGAATAATAAATATGAATAATAATGTCAATTCATTCATTAAATAAAACAATTACAAAATTGTCTTTCGGGCATTACACCTAACACTGCTGTGGCAGCTGAGCATGATTCAGAGGAGAACATGGTTCTAGTGGCAGGAGAGTTGGCACATCAAGCTGATGTGTGGATTCTGGACTTTGGAGCATCCTTTCATATTTGCCCTCACAGAGAGTGGTTCTCAAGTTATCAGCGGATAGATGGTGGTCATATATCAATGGCAAACAGCATGGTCAGCAAGGTAGTTAGGATAGGCTCAGTTCAGTTGAGGATAGAGGATGGAAGATTTTGTAAACTGAGTGAAGTTAGACATGTTCCACAAATGACCAAAAACTTGGTATCTCTCTGTTCTTTTGACAGCAGTGGATTCAAATTTAAGGCAGAAAGTGGTGTGCGGAGTGTCTATAAAAACTCAGTTGAGGTTCTCAAGGGAATCAAGAAAGGGACTCTGTATATATTACAAGGGTCAGTTGTTGCTGGTTCTGCTGCTGTGGCATCTGCCGAGATTCATCAGTCACACTTACAAAACTGTGGCACATGAGACTAGGTCATATGGGTGAAAAGAGGATGCTGGTTCTTTCTCAAAAAGATCTTCTTGGGGTGTGTAAGGTCAAGCATATGGACTTTTGTGAGCATTGTGTGTTTGGGAAGCTTCATAGGAGCAAGTTCTCAAAAGGGTTACACAACACAAAGTCATCACTTGATTACATTCATTCTGATTGTTGGGGGCCATCAAAGGTGGAGTCATTGGGTGGTCATAGATATTTTGTCATTCATAGATGACTATTCAAGGATGACTTGGGTGGTGCTGATGAAACACAAAAGTGAGGCATTCAAAAGCTTCATGCAATGGAAGGCTCTAGTTGAAAATCAGTTGGGGAAGAAGATCAAGAGGCTTCATACAGATAATGGTCTGGAATTCTGCTGGACTGAGTTTGATACATGGTGCAAAACTAAAGGTATTGCCAGACATCATACAGTCAGGAATACTCCTCAGCAAAATGGTGTAGCTGAAAGAATGAATCAAACTCTTCTGTAAAGAGCAAAATGTATGCTTTCTCATGCTGGTTTGTCGAGGAGATTTTGGGCAGAGGCTATAACCATAGCTGCTGCTTAATCAACAGGATTCCTCACACAGGGATCAATCTCAAAACACCAGTTGAGATGTGGTCAGGTAAGCCTACAGATTATTCAGTTCAAAGGGTTTTTGGAAGTACAATTTACTATCATGTCAGTGAAGGGAAACTGGAACCAAGGGCCAAGAAAAGAGTGTTTGTGGGGTATGTGATGAGCGTGGTTTTCACCAAACAAATTCATAAAATACTCAAGACAACGGTGATTAAACAAGCTCTCTAACCGGCAGTGGACCGGGTCGATTGCGAGTAAAGCTACAGGAGTCCGAGGTCGAACCCAAAGGAATCGTGCTTGCAAGTACCAAAGTGAACGTAATGCTTAGTCTAAGTGATCAAAGTTCTTAAGGTTTTGTTTACTACAACGGCACTAAATGAATCTAACTAACGAGTCTAAAGATAAAAAGAGAGAAAGAAGATTAAACTACTCGGTTTTAAAGATAATTAAAGAGACCGAACCATGATCAAAATAGCTAATATCACCCAAAGGAAAGACAAAACCGGGAGTGTGCAATAACGACGAACTCTTGCATTCAATTTCACGGGTACGTGCTCCTAATCCCGGTGCTAAGGTCTGAACAACTCTTCCCCAACACCTTATGTCAAGTCAACTAACCTATCCTAAGAGAGATTCCTCCACAAGACAATCATGCACAAGAGCCGTGTAAACGTTGAAAACGAGTAGCCTCGCACTACAATGCGATCCTAGAACCCTTTTCCCACACCCCTCTCTCTGAACAACTCTCAAGAGTGATGTGTGTGATTTTTGACCTAGGTGATCAATCTAGCCCAAATCCGTTATAACGAGTTCTAAGACGTGAAATACGCAAGGAACAACAATAAAAAGCACTACCCACTCCCAATTTCATCACCCAAAGGGTGATTTCACTAAATTTCACATGATTTGGCTATGAAGATGTTTAGCTACACATTATATTAATCAAAACATGCATAAAACAGTAAATAAGAGCCATAACAAGTAAAAGAGAAGAGAGATATACCATAAAATTGCAGAAATTCGAGATTAGATCCAAAAAGTACAAAATAGAGAAGTAATTAAAATGTGGTCTCTTAGTGTTTGGAATGAAAATCTAAGCTAAGTAATGGAAAGATTATGCTAAGATATTGTTGATTTACACTAAGAGAGAGTATTCTAAGCTATTACAAAATTCGAGCTATGAAAGGGGTAGAGTTTGGCTAAGAAGATGAATAATAATCCCAAAATGGACTAAGGGGGGTATTTATAGGTGGAGGGAAAATCCTGCAGATTTTGGTTCGAACGCTGGTTCCTACGATGAGTGGAACGTGCGTTCTGCTTGAAGTTCAGGCGCTAAGGGCTTTTGTCTTGCGAAACGCTGGTTTACAGGCATGGAACGTGCGTTTAAGAGGTCTGGAACGCACGTTCCAAGGTAATTGCTAAACCAGCGTTTGAAGGAGCTGAACTCTGTATGACTCTGGCAACTCTGGAACGCTGGTTTGAGGGTGGGAACGCCAGTTTGGAGACCTGGAACGCTGGTTTGAGGGTTGGAACGTGCGTTTGGACCCTGTGCCACCAATTCTTCACTTTTTCTCCCTTTTCCACCTCTTTTCTCGCCTCGGTTATGTTTCTCATTGTAAACCATTGCCTTTCGGGTCCTCGAGACATCAATACCCTACATCATCACAATGACCAAAAACAACCAAAACATTCCAAAGGGTAAACGTGCTCGGGAATGGGGTCAATATCATCAAAAAGAGGTGGTAAACTATCAAAATGACGAAATTACCCCCGTGCGAGGAACTCACAATATTACCCCGAAAGTGGTCTAAATTATCCAAAAATGTGCTGAAAATGTGGTAAACGGAGGCCAAACAATGTAGCGGAGTCACGTAAAGTTGACTCCCATCAACCACCCCACACTTAGCCTTTGCTCGTCCTCGAGTAAAATGGGCGTTTTAAAACAAACCAAGGGATTCAACTTTATGATGTAGGTGCTACTACTCACATTCTCAAGGTGACCACAAAGTAAGAAACACGAACATATACACATTGGCGCAACATTATCAAGAAAATGGAGTGTGTGTGGTGCCAAGCTAAAACCAAGTGCTCAAAATGACTGTCGGGGCTTGAATCCCAACCAAACGCCTACCAACCGTCTCATAATCACTAGCCTCTCCACTAATCAAGGTCACTAAGTTTGGACACGATCGAGCAGGACTTGAAGGGTTATAATGTTAGGCTAGGGTGATTCCGGTTAATCGAAAAGGATATTTTGGGAATTGGAGAAAAAGAAGTACGAGTGAACCTAATCAACAAGTGTACCACTTCATCTCTACTATACAAACCATCCAAACTCCTTTTGATTATTTTTAACACTTTGGGAACCATAGAATGCTAACATACCCGAACTCATTGCCTAATTCAACTATGTTTCAAGTTTCGTAAGGCGAGGTCGAATACATTAGCACCTATCTCACTATCCCAACTCCAACATCATAAGTATAACTTTTGAGCTCATTACTTTGATTCCAACCCTTTATTTTATAAACTCCAAACTCTTATTCGTTGAGAACTTTCTAATTTATTTTGAACTTTGATTGATCGAGTTCTCTTTTTTTTTTTTTTTTTTTTTTTTTCACTGATTTCTCTTTTCTTTTTGGGCCAAACCCAAACATTACACCCAAATGAGCTCCTCTTCTCCTTATAGCTCCAAACCAAGAAAACACCAACCCATCACAAGACATCATTTCCCCCACCCCACACTTGCCTTAGCAAGTGTGTGGCCTAACAAAAGACTAAGTCCACTCGTAGGGTATAAAATGAAGGAAATGTGACCATAATAAGGCTCAAGGGTAGGTTTCGACTAAGTAACAAAACGGCTATAAGCGAATGGTGGTCGACCATTCTATCAAGGTCGAGAGGGGCTACGAAGGGCAAATGTTCCGGTTAAGGCTTATTTGGCTATGGTAGGGTCAAAAGAACGCCAAAACCGTCATCCCATGTCCTACTTAGGTAAACCTATGACATTTCGTCTCGAGACTCGTGGTATGAAAGGTGGTAGTAATCAAATTGTGCACAAAGTGTAGCTTTCGTGAAATAATAAACTCCATTCTCAAGATAATATCAAACCGCAATGCATATGTTCGGGATCCCGACTAAGGGGATCACCACTCGATTGTGAGAATAACACATACAACACGGTGTTAAGACCCTTGAAAAATTTTAAAAATTAACCAAAAATCGACTCGAGCCCGATCATAGGCTAAGCATACCACATTTATAGCACATTCAACAACAAAAACAAGAAAACGGCTAAGTCTCCCACCCCACACTTAAACGAAACACTGTCCTCAGTGTGTGAGAGATAAAAAGAAAGGAGGACTTAGCTGTTTATTCGAAACCCGGCAGAAAGGCGCAACCGACACTCGAAACTCGTGACACCCTCGTATAAGTTCATCCCGAAACCTAAAGCGAGAACAACAGAAACAAAGAAAGCGTATGCACGGGAAAAGTCCACGTGCTAAAGATCAAGCAAAAGGTAAACGGGTGCGTAAGAAAACGAGTCCATGCCACGAAACGATATCAAAGCATGCCGAGGGGGAACAGGATATGCAATGGACGGATACAATATAACAATAAAACTCAGAACATCCACGCCTGCGAAAATAGTAGACAAATATCCCAATAAAATGTCAATCACAAGGGATAAAAACATGCACGGTCAAACAGGCCTCAGGGGCTGAACAATTGCCTCAAAGTGAATCAGTCAAAAGTACCCACAAATAAATGAAAAACAGACTAGCCAAAAGAAGCTGCAACTCTCAAAAGAAATGCAGAAATAATGAAAAAACAAGCTAGCTGCTCTGGCCCTGTACATCAAATTGGAGGATCCTGTGTGTCTTTGGAAGATGGTGCGATCCACAAAGAATCGCACTCTCAGCCGTGTAGTCTCAGCAGCACCCGTCCCCACTGTCTCTGAATCTGCATCTGCCCCTGCCTCAGGCCCTGTCTTTGTCTCCACATCCACCGAGTCATCTGTCTCAGCCTCTATCTGAACCTCTGACCCCTCATCGGACTCATCCTCTAGCAGGCTCTCGGTAATCCGCTGCAGATCGGCCTCTATCTCAGGTGTGTACTGGAAGGCTGTAGTATCCAAGGCTCTGTGCGGAAGATGGACCTGCTGAGCTTGAGCTATCGCCTTCTGGTTCTTCAGCAGCCCATTCATCATGATCCGCAGACTGTCCATCCAATCTCGCTGCTTGTGGGCTATCAACAGTCCCTGTCTCTCGCTCAGCCACGGCCCTCCGGTGAAAGGTATGGTAGGTGTGGGTGGAGGTAAAGTGGTGGAGGAGGTGGAAGGTCCAGAACTGGGAGGTGGCGGAATGGTGGTGGTGGTGATAGTGGTGAGGGGAGGTGGTGGCACAGGCAGGGTGGTGGAAGTAGTGGAGGTAGGGGTGAAAGGTTGGAGGACCGTGTGGATGAGCCGTCTGGAAGGCCGAGAAGCGAACGAGCATTGAACGACTTAGGCATGATAGGCAAAACTTTGCTCTTTCTAATCGATCATCGCATACTCACCAACTCGTGCATCACGACACAACCCGTAAATCAAGTAGGGGCACATAATCAATCGACGCTTGTTTTTTCGGTTCTCCCGAAACTCCGTAAAAATCGTCCTCCCCACGTCTACTTTCAACTTATAATGTAGGGCGTACAACAAGCGTAGATCCTTAATGTGAAAATGTGTGATGTTGTCCTTAGGTAGTAGACGATTACGGGAGAACTTAGCCTTGACTTTCCAATCGTCGGGCCAAGTCGTCGTCAACAACCGACCGCGCGTGTTACCCCTTTTGACATCCATTGCAACTCGGGGTTGATTTCTACCCTCATCCGTTCCAAAGGGTCCTCGTACTACCCCAAGTTGTTCTTGTCCCGAAACCACTCCTCATAATGATCGCCCACGATAGCCGGTGTCCTATAAAAACTATTAATCGCTTCGACCGACCATGGGACATCCACTCCACGCACCCAAACAGTCCCTCTCTCTAAGTTAGCCACAGTAAAGTTGGCATACCATTCCCGGACTATCGACAAGTTCAGGTTGCCCTCGGGTTCTGACAGACCTAAACCTAACCTTGGAAACGGCGCCAGAAAGCTGACGGACATTACCTAGGCTATACAGATCCTAACCGGCAGTGTACCGGGTCAAATTGTAGTGCTAGTATGGTGAGTCAGGTCGTATTCCTCAGGGAAAACATGGTAATTCTTTTAAGTGGGGTTAAACACCAAGAAGCTATTATTAACTCGATCTAAGTCGCAGTTTTTACTTTTTCCTGGGGTTAGATAGTTAGATCAGTTAGATTAGTTAGTAATGTTAGAGTTAGATGTTAGTAAAACGAGAAAATAAAACAAATAAATACTAATATAATATATATTTTTGGATCTAGCCAAGAATACTTTCCGAATCAATATCTTTTTAGTAGAAATAAATGAGACAGATCTTCCTTTATTCAAGGTCCAATCAATTATACGAAACGGTATACTCCTAAGCTAGGCAATTTCTCCTCACACGAGCGTATGAAATTGTCATATGTCTTGTCCTCTCGTCCAATGTCATCCTCAAGCATGGGTCACTCCCGTTTTGTCATTCGGCCAATTTTAAGGTATGTCAATTAAACGAGGCGAATTTAACGTGATAATCTCTCGAGTATAAATTTCAATAAGAGTTTGTTTCTCCCGAAACAAATCTACCCCCGGTTTAGGAAATCGGATTCCGTTGTCACGTTTTCACTCGGCCAATTTTACCCTCCGGTCTTTCTATTAATGAGTTCATAACCTAACTACGAGGTGTCAATTCATAATTAGATTATGAATTCTTTCAAATCGATTAGCTACTTCAATTCAAACATAGAAAGAGATTCATTATAACCGATTTTAATCATTTTTAACATAGTCGTTATCTATTTCCCTAAAAAGATAAAACTAATCCAATTTCATATCTTGGCTAGATATTAAGTTAGCCTAATATCATTATACCTAATATATAGATATAAAAACAAACAAACATAATAACATTAGAAAATTACCGATTACAAGCTATTTGAATTGGAGCCTAATCCTCGTGAAAGTAACAACGACTTCAGAGACAACAATCCTCGATAATCTTCCCCAAAGCATTACAACATTACTACGTTTATTCATACATATAAGCATATATACATACATACATAGACATATATATGTATACATGGGCCCAAACATAAAAGAAATAGAAAGAAAACGATAGAGGAAAGTATATATATAGATATATACATAAATTCCAGGGCAGCTGATCAAATGAGCTTGAGAGGAGTATTTATAGACCACATTACCGGCGCGTGCCGGAGCCTCACCGGCACGTGCCGGCTATACAGTGCATTTTTAATCATTAGGATCTTGTGGGCCCGGATTCAGAGATTTTCCTGCAATATTCGGCCTTCTCCGGCGCGTGCCGAACATACAACATATCTGATGTTCGTAAAAACCGATCTCGAGCTGTAGACCTCAGATTGACATGATTTAATATTCGTTGGAAAGCTCTCGTGAAGATCTACAACTTTCATCAAGGACTTTTTCTCTGAAAATGCCTCTAAGTCAGGTCAAATGTCCGTCAATGATAGGTTACGGTAGAAGTACTAAGGACAATTGATCTGTTCGAACTTGTTAGCTTATGGCATAATCTTCTATTCCTCAAAAGATATGTTTTTAGGCTCAAAAAATGTCGTCACTTGGGATCTTGGTAAACGTATAATCCTGCAATAAAGTACCAAAACACCAAACGTAAATCCGACACAACACTCCGGTTACTAAACCGGTACAAAACTTAGTAAAAACTTATAAAAACACGATATTTTACATAATAACTACTACTAACACAATTAGATAAATATAAGGGATAATTGACTTGAATTGGTACAATAATGCTCAAAATGGTATCAAAAGTGGGGCGAAATGTCATAATAATGATCATAAATTTATCTCTCATCACAACCCCCTACTTAGCTTTTGGTCGTCCTCGATCAAAACAAGCGATAAAACAAAATGAATAAGAGATAAATTCATGAAGATATAAAATATAAGGAACAACCAGATAATACAACCATTAGAATTACAACCAGGCTTTAACCTCAATATAAATGTATAACGAAGTTGTGGGTGACAAGCCTTTTCAATTTCCACTATCCTCTCTTGAATAAATCAAGCAAAACACACAAATATCCATTCAGACAGTCCTAATAACTTTCCTAGGTATAGGAAGGAACAGTTCCACACAAATTTCTCCCGTGTACTTATTAGGATAATCCCTAAAGCATATCATTCAGTTTATACTGGGGATAGTCAGAAGATAGCTAAGTTTTCAACCATAACAAATTTTTTTTTTTTTTTTTATTTTTATTTTTTATGAGCTTAATTTCACATTTGTAGCATATGCCTTCATTCCCAGCAATAGGACATTTCGTGATAACCCCCTAGCTGGACTACTATCATCAGGCAATTGCCCTCATTCCCAGCAATAGGATGTTTCGTGATAACACCCTAAATTTGGACTATTATCATCGGGCGTCGGGAGCTTTTAAACCTCATAGTGATATAGGACGTTTCGTGATAACGCCCTACTGCACTCAAATCATTGGTAGCTACAACCAACATATAGATAGTTCATCATTATTTATTTATTTTTTTTTTTTTTATTTTTTTTTTTTCATAAACTTAACTTATATCCTCTCTATCACATTCAAACCTTCAGATATTCACAGTACACGTTCAAAAGTTAGGTACTAAGTTACTGCTATTTCTAGGATAAACCACTAGGACACCGAATGGATACGAGTTTAAAATTTCGCTTCAATATCAAAGGCTTACGTGAAGTAATTCATGTTACACAAATATATTTGGAATTACAATGCACTTCCGGTTCACATTGGTTATACACATCCAAATTGATCATTACATCTTCAAATCCATGAAATATATACCTTATACAATTTATTTTAATCAACTAAATAATGCTCGAAAAAAAAAAAAATCAAAAACTAAGGGATTTATTGATACAAAATAAACATTAATTCCATTGCTAGACCAACGACTCCACTCCCCACTTACGAACTTACATTGTCCTCAATGTAAAGTGAGTGTAAATAAGTTGTTGGGAAAGCAATGGTGCACTAAAACAAGTCAAAACAAATACTCGGATGATAGTAAAGGGTGGGTGGGTGGGATTAAAATATGATACTTATCATCACCACTCCTCACTTAGCTTTTTCTCATTCTTGAGCAATCAAAGCAATAAATATAAGGATACAAAGGAGATAATGTAATTATCCAGTTTAAGATTCTAATGCAGTGATGTATGCATTCAGCATTAAGATCATATGATGATTATGTTTTTCTAAGAGATTAATAGAGGAAAGTAGGTATAACTATCAAATTAATTATCATACATTATCTAAATGAAATTCTACATGCATTACTTACTAGATAGTTAAAATTTACAAATACTTTCAATCGCCACTAATGAAGATCCGGAATCAAAGACTAGGTCAAGTAGTTGGCAAAATGGCTTATAACGTTCAGGCTCAGGGTGTTGGCTAATCGAAAAGGATAAATAAAGGATATTTAAAGAAGAAAGAAACAAGTTGTACATACTCATACTTTCATCTCAAAAACACTTTTGATTAATAACAACCCCGATATTTATTCTAAAAACATAAACTTTCTTTTTCTTTTCTGTTTTTCTCTTTTCTCTTTTCTTTTCTTTCTTTCTTCCTTTTTTTTTTTTTTTTTTTTTTTTTTTCATAGGATATTAACATATCCGAACTCATTGCCAAAATCGACTTATATTTTCAAGTGTCATGAGGTGAGATTGAATACATCAATACCTATCTAACTTTTCCAATCTCAGCATATACCATTCTTCTGAATATCGATACTTAGCTCTTTTATGTCATCATCTCCTTTCATAAGCACGTACAAACTCGAGGGATTTCAAGGAAATGTAGACCAAAATAGGCTAAGGGTCGGTTATTTCTAGTTAATCATAATGGCTATTTCGAGTGAGGTCTTGATCACTCTAACAAGGCTGAGGTGGGGTCAAAAATTGGAAATTTTTATTCAGGTAGGCTATTTGGCTATAGTTTATCAAAGTTATGCCAAAAATCTCATCATCCCTAATCCGATTCCATATTCATATTCGTCTTGACGAGAAAACTTTTCTAAAAATTAACTATAAATGCAAGTATACTTGTCTAATTCCATAAATAAAATATTTGATAACAATTATCTAATTATACATACTCAAAAATAATATTAAAACCAAAGATAGACAAATATTATATTATCATAATGCTTCGTGTTACTCACATTATTAAAAACTTATTCTTTCAAATACACTACATCAAGTGTGTCAATTATATTTTATCACATTTGAAATACCTAAAAATAATTAAAAACTAAGTGTTTCTCAAACATTTTAGTCTTCTATCCCAGATTCTCAATAGCAACCTAAGTCTAAGAAATGACGTATTTGAACTTTTTCTTTAATTTCCATCGGGATTTTCGGATAACCACCTAATCTTTCCCTTTTAATGATATTCAAACATTCATCTTGAAACTTAGTTGTGCTTTACTACTAACAGGAAAAATAAAAAACATCCGGTTCTTTAACGTACGTCCGGTAAAAGACTAAATTATGATTTTCATATTTTTACGGGCTGCCTCCCAGTAGCGCTTTTGGTTAACGTCGTTTGCTCGACAAAATTAAATGCCTAAAACGAAAATATAAAATACTAAACATAATAGGATACTTCTATCATTTACTCACCAAAGCACGTAACAATTAAGCACATGAATCAACGAGAAATAAATGCTTAAGGAGTAAATAGGAAGGATAGTACCCGTGATAGTTCTAAATTTATAGTTTATAGCTAGACTTTATCTTGCTTCAACTTTTAATGCACTTTGGTGGTGGGTCATCCTCACGCACCGCATCCTTCTTCAATACCGGTCTCCAACATAGAGCGAGACAAATTCCGTCGAATCCAACGATTCTTGACCTTTTCCTACGATTTTTGAGCTTTCGTTTTGTGAGCTTCCACATTATTCCGGAGTCATCTTCTTCAATTACCTGCGTGTTAGTACGATCCACAAAAAGAGAACACAAAGGGTCTACACAAGAATAAGATTCTAGTGGATATTTCAATAGATTGTAAATGTTAAAGACAACGCGCTCATCATTCACTCCCAAACTAAGCTCTCCCTTACGAACATTGATCACGGCTCCCACCGTTGCTAAAAATGGTCTACCGAGGATAAGGGGTGCACTCCCTACCTCCATATCCATAACAACAAAATCGACGGGGAAGTAGAATTTATCTACCTTAACCAACACGTCTTCGATGACTCCTTTAGGATGTTTAATAGATCTATATGCCGGTTGAAGAGTCATCTCGTACGCTTAAGCTTACATATGCCAAGTTTCATGAAATCATTGTAGGACATGAGGTTTATGCTTGAACCGAGATCACATATTGAATTCTCAAACAAAAGCCCCCCAATATCACATGGGATAGTAAAACTACCCGGATCTTTAAGTTTAGGAGGAAGCTTATGTTGAAGCACTTCGCGGAACACTCCTCACTTAGACACACCATTTTATATTCTTCCAACTTTTTCTTTTGGGATAGTATGTCTTTAAGAAACTTACCATATTCCGGCATATTGATTAGAGCTTCAATGAAAGGGATATTAATAGTTAAGTGCCGAAAAGTGTCAAGAAAACGTGCATACTTCTTATCCAACTTCATCTTTTTCGGAGAATAGGAAAGTAATTCAAGATCAATTAAAGCGAGTGTTAGAATGTATACTTCCCTTACCCTTGTCGTTAGATGAATATGGTAAAGCTTCCTCGAATGATTGTGCCTTTTGAGGACACTTGTGGGTCATCATTCGTACCTTTTTCTTCAAAATATGCACCTTGGATGTGGTCTTGCCCTTTCGGGTTGAAGCGAGGTGAATTTGGGGTGAGCTGGATAAGGTTCAGTTTGAATTGGCCCTTTCAAACTTGATTCCATTCTATCCTGCTCATTGAACAAGGTTCTTAAGTCATTCGATCTTGAATTTTTCAATATTCTATGAACCTTGACCCATTCCTCATTCTCCCTTTCAGGTTCAATTTGTCTTAGGAAATCTTCAATAATGTCCTCTTCCTCTTTAGTAAATTCCGGTTTATTTTCCATATCCTTTTCAAATTTACCATCTAAATCATTCTCTACTTCATTATATCCGAAGTTTTCTAATCCATTACTTCCACGAGATACTTCCACTTCTAGTAATAACGACTTTTACCTTTCTCGGGTTCCTTTCGGTATTACTTGATAATCCTCCCGGAGGTCTCTTGTTTTTACGTTCTACCTCTCTACTCAAGTGATATTCCAAATTCCGTAATGAAGCTTCTACAATTCTCATTACGGTATCATGTCCACTTATAGATGTTTTCAACGTACTCATATCCTTAGTGACTGTACCTATAGAAGTCATCATGGTTTCTATATTCTGAGCTTGAGAAGATATCACACCCAACATATTTTCCATTAATTTCTTCCATTTATTAACTCCTTCAGGTTGAGTTGAACTTTGGGTGACTGGTATGCTTTGAGTGGTATATTGTGGATAAGGTCTAGGTAATGATTTGTAGATTCGATTCGAGGTATCTCCTTGATAAACTTGATATGGATTCTTATCTTTGGATTGGATACGGTGGTTGTCCTTGCTTACTAGGGATTTCATACCAACGAAAAATAAGGTGATCTCTTCTAATAGCATTAAACGAGTTTGAATACGCGTTGTTCAAATTCCTATCTTCGTAAAAAATTCACCTTTTCCCTTGAATATCCTTTTGGTTCTTCCATCCCTAATGACACATTATCATGATTTGAGTAGTAATTCGGTATGATATTTTCTGAGTTTACATTTTTACTGGCTAAAAAGCCGTCAAATTTCCTACTCAAATTCTCCAAGTGTGCTAGGACTTCTGTATTCGATGTACTTTCTCCTGCAAATGCTACTTTCCTGGTGCTAGAACCGGTTTCCCACATTCTGTTATTTTTGGAAATCTTTTCTATAGCATCGTAAACTATTTGGGCTTCACTCATCATTAACGAACCACCACATGCATGATCTACATCTGCACGTGAGTCTTTCCTTAATTTACGACAGAAAAGTTGGATTTGCATTTCTAAGGAATAACCATGATCGGGACAAGCTCGTAATAACTTTTTAAATCTTTCCCAAGCATTCCCGAGTGTTTCTTCAGATCCTTGTTTAAAATTAGCAATTTCGACTATTAATTCCAATTTTTTTCCATGAGTAAAATATTGCTTTAAGAACTCGGTTTGAATCTCCTCCCAACTTGTCAATGAATGATGTGGAAGTGACAGAAACCAATCTCGTGCTCTTCCTTTTAAAGAAAAAGGAAACATAGACATCCTCGTTAGTTCTCGATGAGCACCTTGACTTTTGGCTGTATTACACAATTCTTCGAAAAGATAGAGATGATGATGTGGATCCTCATCATCTTCTCCTAGAAATTGGGCTCTTGTGTCAATTAAACCAAAAAGATGAGATTTTATTTCGAAATTATTTGCTCCTTTATTGGGTAAAAGAATTGGATTATTAATCTGATTCCTTCTTACGATATGATCACAGATCAGTCTCGGGTTTGGTGGGTGATTATTACGATTATTCTGATTCCGATTATTTCCATTCCCTCGGGCATGATCAAGCCCTCGTTCCAGTGTTTCATCACTGAATTCGGCCATTTCCGTATTTCGATTCGAAGATGATCTGGTCATCAGCTAACGAACACAGAAAATAACTCGAAAAAGATAGTAGTAACAAAAAATTGATAACTTACCTATAAGGTAAGTATCAACGAAAAAAGAAAATAGAATTGAGATAAAGAAGAGAGTTGACTTATCCTCGAGAATTTTGAGCTAATACAAGTAGTAACCCTAGACACAAAGAAAGAAATTAGCGACGTTTTCCCCGGCAACGGCGCCAAAATGCTGACAGACCTAAACCTAACCTTGGAAACGGCGCCGAAAGCTGACAGACATTACCTAGGCTATACAGATCCTAACCGGCGGTGTACCGGGTCAAATTGTAGTGCTAGTCGGTGAGTCGGGTCGTATTCCTCGGGAAAACATGGTAATTCTTTTAAGTGGGGTTAAACACCAAGAAGCTATTATTAACTCGATCTAAGTCGCAGTTTTTTACTTTTTCCTGGGGTTAGATAGTTAGATCAGTTAGATTAGTTAGTAATGTTAGAGTTAGATGTTAGTAAAACGAGAAAATAAAACAAATAAATACTAATATAATATATATTTTTGGATCTAGCCAAGAATACTTTCTTGAATCAATATCTTTTTAGTAGAAATAAATGAGACGAGATCTTCCTTTATTCAAGGTCCAATCAATTATACGAAACGGTATACTCCTAAGCTAGGCAATTTCTCCTCACACGAGCGTATGAAATTGTCATATGTCTTGTCCTCTCGTCCAATGTCATCCTCAAGCATGGGTCACTCCCGTTTTGTCATTCGGCCAATTTTAAGGTATGTCAATTAAACAGGCGAATTTAACGTGATAATCTCTCGAGTATAAATTTCAATAAGAGTTTGTTTCTCCCGAAACAAATCTACCCCCGGTTTAGGAAATCGGATTCCGTTGTCACGTTTTCACTCGGCCAATTTTACCCTCCGGTCTTTCTATTAATGAGTTCATAACCTAACTACGAGGTGTCAATTCATAATTAGATTATGAATTCTTTCAAATCGATTAGCTACTTCAATTCAAACATAGAAAGAGATTCATTATAACCGATTTTAATCATTTTTAACATAGTCGTTATCTATTTCCCTAAAAAGATAAAACTAATCCAATTTCATATCTTGGCTAGATATTAAGTTAGCCTAATATCATTATACCTAATATATAGATATAAAAACAAACAAACATAATAACATTAGAAAATTACCGATTACAACTGCTGAATTGGAGCCTAATCCTCGTGAAAGTAACAACAGCTTCAGAGACAACAATCCTCGATAATCTTCTCCAGCATTACAACATTACTACGTTTATTCATACATATAAGCATATATACATACATACATAGACATATATATGTATACATGGGCCCAAACATAAAAGAAATAGAAAGAAAACGATAGAGGAAAGTATATATATAGATATATACATAAATTCCGAGCGGTGATCAAATGAGCTTGAGAGGAGTATTTATAGACCACATTACCGGCGCGTGCCGGAGCCTCACCGGCACGTGCCGGCTATACGGTGCATTTTTAATCATTAGGATCTTGTGGGCCCGGATTCGAGAGATTTTCTGCAATATTCGGCCTTCTCCGGCGCGTGCCGAACATACAACATATCGATGTTCGTAAAAACCGATCTCGAGCTGTAGACCTCGGATTGACATGATTTAATATTCGTTGGAAAGCTCTCGTGAAGATCTACAACTTTCATCAAGGACTTTTTCTCTGAAAATGCCTCTAAGTCAGGTCAAATGTCCGTCAATGATAGGTTACGGTAGAAGTACTAAGGACAATTGATCCGTTCGAACTTGTTAGCTTATGGCATAATCTTCTATTCCTCAAAAGATATGTTTTTAGGCTCAAAAAATGTCGTCACTTGGGATCTTGGTAAACGTATAATCCTGCAATAAAGTACCAAAACACCAAACGTAAATCCGACACAACACTCCGGTTACTAAACCGGTACAAAACTTAGTAAAAACTTATAAAAACACGATATTTTACATAATAACTACTACTAACACAATTAGATAAATATAAGGGATAATTGACTTGAATTGGTACAATAATGCTCAAAATGGTATCAAAAGTGGGGCGAAATGTCATAATATTATCATAAATTTATCTCTCATCAGGTTCCAAGATAAGGTTATTCCAACCTCTACTCCTCAAATTATCCACAAAGGGCTTCGGTACCACCTTCAAATCTAGCCCTCTTTCAAAGCACATCTTCTTATCGACTACGAACTCCTCGTAATTGCTCAAGGCTTGGGGCGTGGAGAAACGCATGTCGTAGGGAAGAGGGTCAGACGAGGCGGAAGCTACTTGGGGTTGCGGCTCGGTGGAAGTCGAGGAATAGGTTGAGTAGGTGGAGGGTGTGGGGGTTGAGAAAGCGGGGGATGAGTGACCCTGGGTGTGACACGGGACGGGGGTGCCTCACTTGTCAAACTCCGATCTCCTCTTGCTATCATCTTTCATCCGCTAGAATTTCGACCTTCAGTATCGGGCTCGAAATCATCATCCGACGTCTCATCTCTAAGCTGTCCAGCCCTAATAGCTCTAGGGTTCGCGCTCAAACCTCTCCCTGGCTCACTGATTCTAATACCACCGCCTCTAGTTCGGACCGCTGTTTTTTGCTTCTTAGATTGGCTCTTACCAACAACAGGCATTTTCCCCTTCCCTTTATCCCCTATCTCCTTCCGTTTACCTCCCGCCATCTTCCTATATCAAGAGCAACGACACCACAACCAACACAAGGCAAACCGACCCGATTATCATCCAATACGGGATTTCAAAACAAACAACCCATAACAACCACAACGTCAACCACCACACATCACAAGGCCAAGAACACAACAAACAAACAAGAAACAAGGTACATAATCAATGACAATTCACAAACGGGGTAGGGAAAAAAAATTTGAAAAAAAATCAAAAATCAAACCCTACTCAAAACGGAAATGTAAACCAAATAGTACTGTCTTATGCTTAGATTAGCCTACGTGAGCGTTGTGGAGTGACTAACTAGCCCCGAAACAAACGAAAATGCGAAATTCGACTATGGTGAAAAATTCACCCAAGCACGCGATCGACCTGGTAATTTAGTGGATTGTTGTTCGGATTTGAGTGTAGAAAACAAAAGAGGGGATCAAGAGGTGTTGATTGCAACAAAAATCGCTCAAAACGGGCTAGAAACGAAGATTTTCGAAGCAAAAAGGGGGGAAGGGCGATGGAACGGCGGTTAGGTTTCAGAATTTTTGAAAGTGGAACGCCGGTTTGGGAAGAAGGGGGTATATATAGAAAAGGGGTCAAACGCTGGTTTGAAGGGCTTGGAACGTGCGTTTCGCATGTCTCAAACGCACGTTTGAGAAGTGGGAACGTGCGTTTCGCATAGATGGAACTGGCGTTTGAACGAGAAACGTGCGTTTGAACTGAGGGAGTTGATACTGGGGGTGAGAGGCTCAAACGCTGGTTTGGAAAATCTTGGAACGCACGTTTGAAGGGCTGGGAACGCACGTTTGGACATTGGGAACGTGCGTTTGAGGGCAAAAACGGGGGAAAAAAACGGGAAAACGGGGGAAATCACTCCACACGCACATCTAACCACCCCTAGACCACTCTAGACTCTTACTCAATCAACTTAAACCACAAAAAGGTGGGTTGCCTCCCACTAAGCGCCTTTGTTTTACGTCGTTGGCTCGACAAGATGGATTATACGGTGCCAACTTTTTCAAAGTTATACCGTTGGCACAAGGCGAGAAAGTGTAGAAAGATAGAAAGATGGATTTAGAATTATACGAGTCAAGGTTTAAAGTCCATGACAAGACTTACAAGATTCATCACAAGGTACGGGATCTTCAAGATGCACTATTTCTAGTGCTTCATCGTAGGGCAACCGCTCATACCTTTTCAACCGCAAGCCATTAGTGGTGAACGTGCCAAACTTAGGATGGGTGATTTCGATAGCACCGGACGGATAGACTTTTGACACAACATAGGGACCGGACCACCTAGACTTCAACTTCCCTTGGAAGAGATGCAAACGAGTATTGTAGAATAAGACTTCGTCACCCTCATTGAAAACACGAGGTTTAATCAACTTATCATGGAGTAACTTAGTCTTTTCTTTATACTTTGTGGAAAGGTCATAAGCACGTAGGCGGAACTCATCTAATTCATTTAATTGGGCCATACGCTTCTCACCAATTAAGGTATCATCGAGGTTAAGCATTTTGATGGCCCAATAAGCCTTGTGTTCGATCTCTACGGGAAGATGACAAGATTTACCATAGACTATCATGTAAGGTGACATGCCCGAGAGGTGTCTTAAAGGCTGTCCTATGGGCCCACAAGGCATCATCTAACTTCAAAGACCAACTCTTGACATTCGTGTCTACCGTCCTCTCTAAGATACGCTTAATACCCCTATTCGTGACTTCGACTTGACCACTCGTTTGGGGATGGTAAGCGGTACCTAACTTGTGTTTCACTCCATACTTCTCTAAAAGTTTATCAAACGGCTTGTTAGCAAAATGGCTTCCGTTATCACTGATTATAGCACGAGGCACCCCAAACCTACAAAAGATGTTCTTTCTAAGAAAACGGATAACAACATTCCTATCATTGGTGGGTGAGGCTAAGGCTTCGACCCATTTGGACACATAATCACACGCGACTAGAATGTACTTGTTACCACACGAAGAGGGATAGGGGCCCATGAAATCAATGCCCCATACGTCAAAAATCTCACACACTATGATCGGCTTCGAGGCATCTCACTCCTTCTAGATATACGACCGGATCTTTGACAAGCATCGCAAGATTTCACATAAGCATGTGCGTCTCGAAATAGAGTGGGCCAATATAGCCCACTTTGCAATACTTTCAAAGCGGTTCTTTGCCCCGAGAAGTGGCCTCCGGCCTCTTTGTCGTGACAAAACGAAAGAGCACTCAAAATCTCACTTTCGGGATGCACCTCCTCGAATACCATCCGAACACAACCTATAAAGACAAGGATCTTCCCACACATACTTACCCACCTCACTAAGGAATTTACGCCTTTGGTTCGAGTCAAGGTCGGGGTCTACGAAACCGCACTCGTGGTAGTTGACAAAAGGAGCAAACCAAGGACTACCTTCCTTACCGACTTTTAGAAAGTTGCCTCTCTTAGCCGGAAGAAGGGTGTCAAGTGCATACGAGTTGCTCGTGAGGGAAAGAGTCATTTATCTCGGTTTGTGCTTTAACCAACTCCTCACTAAGCTCCATACGACTTAAGTGGTCGGCTACGACATTCTCACAACCTTTCCTATCACGGATCTCTAAATCAAACTCTTGCAAGAGCAAGATCCACCTCAAGAGGCGGGGCTTGGCATCTTGCTTGGCAAAGAGATAACGCAAAGCGGCATGATCCGTGTGGACAACTACCCGAGAACCTACGAGATGAGACCGAAACTTATCAAACGCAAAGACGACCGCTAAAAGCTCTTTTCGGTGGTGGTGTAATTCTGTTGGGCCGGATTCAAGGTGTGACTTGCATAAGCAATGGGCTTGAAGATTTTATCGATCTTTTGACCGAGGACCGCACCAACCGCGGTGTCACTCGCATCACACATGAGCTCAAATTCTTGATCCCATTTCGGAGCAACTAAGATGGGAGCGGTTATAAGCAATTGCTTGAGCATCAAAAAGGCTTCAACACAAGCTTTGTCAAAATCAAACGGGACGTCTTTTCCAAGAAGAAGAGTAAGAGGACGGGCTATTTTCGAGAAATCCTTGATGAACCTACGATAAAACCCCACATGGCCTAGAAAACCCCTAAGAGTCTTTAGGTTGGTGGGCATAGGAAGCTTAGCTATCGCTTCAACCTTAGCCTTGTCTACCTCTATACCCTTACTAGATATCTTATGCCCTAAGACTATCCCTTCCGTAACCATCAAATGACACTTCTCCCAATTGAGCACCAAGTTTGTCTCCTCACATCTACCCAACACCTTTTCAAGGTTATCTAGACATTGTTCAAAGGAATCACCAAACACGCTAAAATCATCCATAAAGACTTCTAAAAACTTTTCTATCATATCCGCAAATATGGCCACCATGCACCGTTGGAATGTCGCGGGTGCATTACACAACCCAAAAGGCATCCTACGGAAGGCAAAGGTACCATAGGGGCAAGTATAGGTAGTCTTTTCTTGGTCCTCTAAAGCCACATGTATTTGGTAATACCCACTAAACCCATCAAGGAAACAATAAAAGGCATGGCCACTCAATCTTTCCAACATTTGATCAATAAAGGGGAGAGGGAAGTGATCTTTACGGGTTTGGTCATTTAGCTTACGATAATCAATGCAAATTCTATGACCACTTACCAAACGCTTAGGTACCTCCTCACCTTTGTCATTGATCTCCACGGTCATACCTCCCTTCTTCGGCACCACTTGGGTGGGACTCACCCACTTGCTATCCGAGATGGCATAGATAATCCCTAGCTTCAACATTGTGACCACGTCCTTCCTCACAACCTCTTGGAGGTGTGGATTGAGTCTTCTTTGGGGTTGCCTTACCGGCTTTGCTCCATCTTCCGAATAATCTTATGTTGGCAAATGGTGGGACTAATACCCTTAAGATCGCACATCTTCCACCCGAAAGCACGCTTATGCTTCTTAAGCATCTTCACTAACTCATCTTCCTGCAAAGCCGTTAGTGTAGAAGAAATAATCAAAGGAAGTAAATCATCATTTTCAAGAAAAACATACTTCAAATGAGGTGGAAGCGGCTTCATTTTCAAATCTTTCGGAGGATCCTCAATTGATGGCTTTTCTAGCTCTCCTTCAAGCCCAAGATCAATCTTCTCAGTCCACCTCTCACCCACGAAAGCCGTCTCTTCGAGCTCTTTTGCTTCCTCTTCCAATTCTTCTTCCTCATCATGTTCCGTACTTACTCTTTCCATGCCTTCATCGGATTTATCTTTATATTCCTGCATGTCAACATGTTCCGAAACGCAAGGATATATAGCATCAATAGAAAAACAGTCCTCGGTGCTCTCCTTAGGATGTTTCATGGCTTTATAGACATTGACCGCGACTTTTTCATCTCCAACTCTCAATATTATCTCACCGCTCGCAACATCTATCAAAGTCCTCCCGGTATTTAAAAAGGGACGTCCTAACAACAAAGGTGTTTTGGAGTCCATCTCCATGTCTAGCACCACAAAATCTACCGGGAAGGCAAACTTATCCACTTTCACTATGACATCCTCTATCACTCCCATAGGCTCCCTTATAGACCTATCCGCCATTTGAAGGGTCATCCCCGTTGGCTCCAACTCTCCTAGGTCAAGACTCTCATATATAGCACGGGGCATTAGGCTTACACTAGCCCCCAAATCACATAGAACACTAGGAAAATGAGTCGTACCAATAGTAACCGGGATAGTAAAACTACCCTTGTCCCTAACTTTCGGGGGAATCTTAGACTTTCCATTAAAAATAGCGGAACACTCTTCATTTAAACACACAACTTCTTGCATCTTACCCTTTTTAGTTAGTAACTCTTTCAAAAACTTACAATACGAGGGCATGTTTGCAAGTGCTTCAAGGAAAGGAATGTTCAAATCAATTTTTCGTAAAATCTCAATGAATCGAGTTTGTGCCTTATTCAAGCAACTTTGTCTATGATTCTTAGGGGGATACGGGAGAGTACTCAAATCAAAATCTTTAGAAGGAGGAGAGATCATACCTTTCTTACCTTTGGAACGTGGGGAAGACGGCTCTTTCATTGGCTCTTTCCCTTCTCTTCTAGTTGGTTCCTCATCTTTCACATCGATGACCACATAATCTCCCCTAGCTTGAGCTTCTTTCCTTTCTACTTCCTTCTTCTTGACATACTCCCCATGATCTTCATCATCTTCAATCCCATCTATATCACCATCCATAGCTCCCGCTTCGGTCTCAATGGAAGTTTTTCTAGCCTTGTCCTCCCACAAGACTTTCTTCTATCCATTAGTTCTCAACACTTTACCACTTCGAGTTAAGATGGCGTTCACACTTCTCGGATTTTTTTCGGTGTTACTCGGTAAACCGCCCTTCAACTGAACATGTTCCACCACTTGACCAAATTGTGTCTCAAGATTTTTTATGGCGGACCCATGTTTGTAGTTCATCTCAACCATGTCCTTCTTTATCTCCGCAAAGTTTTTGTTCATTTGTTCCAAGATGACATCGGTTGAACTCTTTTGAGGTATAGGAGCCAAAGGAGGAGGGTTTTGATGATTGGTAGAACCCTGTTGATTATACCCTCCTTGTTGCCTTTGGTGTGGAGGTTGATAGACATGCCCTTGTGAAGATTGGCTTTGATTTTGGCCTTGTCTATAACCTTGGTTTAGTCCTTGGTTTTGATTCCGGTTCCAACCTTGATTGTTGTTATTCCTCCAAGAACCATCACCTTGATTTCCATAGTTCCCTCCTTGACCTTGTCCCACATAGTTCACATCTTGGGATTCTTCATACGGTTGCCCACCTTGTTGTTCCCCCATATATTGGCCTTGATAGGGGCTTTGAGATTGATTTTGATATTGAGGCCCCGTATTCCATTGCTCCATCGAGCAAATACTCATCATCCGCTTAGCCAACTCATTCATGTTATCTTGAGAAAGAGTGCTAGGTTGCCCTTGAGTCGAGGATTGAGGATAGGCCATGTTTTGGGCTTTGGTTGTCATCCTACAATCCTTTGCCGAGTGTGGTCCGCTACAAATTTGGCAAAGCTTAGCGCTCTCATTCTCCTTTTTCAATCTCCCTAACTTGTTGTTCCATCGCTTGTACTTGAGCATGATATTGATCATTTGCTTCAACTTCTTTCACTTCAACCAAACCGGGCTTCTTGCTTCTTGTCCCCTTTCTACTTGACGATATATATTGCCTCGAGGTCTCGGAAATCTTCTCAATTTGGTTCATAGCTACTTCGGGTACCATACTCATAATATCTCCATTGCATGAAGCATGCAACGTACTTTGATGAACTTGATCCAAACCCCGGAAGAAAGCATGAACTACCTCGTACGATCTCAATCCGTGCCCCGGGCACTCCCTCAACAAAGCCTTAAACCGATCCCATGACTCATGAAGCTCTTCTCCTTCATATGCATTGAACGACATTATAGCTTCTTTCATATCCATGGTCTTCGACGGGGGTAATATTTGAGTAGAAAAGTCTTTACCACTTCCTCCCATGTGTGTAAAGAGTCATTAGGCAACGAATCATACCACCTCTTAGCTTGCTCTTTCAAGGCGAACGGGAAAAGCATAAGTTTGAGTGCCTCATCACTCACTCCATTGATCTTCGTCGAGTTCACTATTTGGAGAAAGTGATCAATGAATAAGTGAGGATTTTCTAAAGCGGTGCCCTTGAATATAGCATTATCTCCCAACAAATGTATGATGTTTCTATTCAATTCCAAGTTGTTGGCGGCCACCGGTGGCATTCGGATTGGACTATGCCCCATGTTTGCCGTAGGAGCTAGCACAAAATCTCTACAAGTCAAACCACCTTGGTTTTGCTCTTGTTGACCGTTAAACCAATTTGGCATCGTGTTTGCACCTTGATTGTGAGCTTGGTTCTGATTTTGTTGAAAGCTGATTCAACATCCATGCATTGAGCTGTTGCATAAGAGCGGGATCCATTTGATTCCCTTGGGCCTCATGTTGAACATTCGAGGAATAGGCCCATTCGCATTCACAACGTTGTGTCCTTGTCCATTCCCATCTCCTTGTGCATTGTTGTTGACAAGAGGCGGGTTTGGAACCGGGATTCCATTATTATTCACCAAATTTCCTTCCAAACCTTGTCCACCTTGTTGTGCCATGTCGGATCCTTCTCCCAACTCACCCAAACTATCCTCTTCTATGACCGGAATCAACTCCTCTACTTGACGACCTCTCCTTCGTTGGATTGTTTCTACGCCTTGCGTAAGCTTCAATCCCGTCTATGTAAGGTTCGAGTGGTGTTTGAGACCTCCGGGTCATGCACTACAAAAAGCAAACAACAAGAAAACAAGTAAAATAAAACCTAGGCCCAAGCCTTCGGTTCACTTACAAGATATCACAAATAGCACACAACTCCCCGGCAACGGCGCCATTTTGATGAGCGTGGTTTTCACCAAACAAATTCATAAAATACTCAAGACAACGGTGATTAAACAAGCTCTCTAACCGGCGAGTGGACCGGGTCGATTGCGAGTAAAGCTACGGGAGTCCGAGGTCGAACCCAAAGGAATCGTGCTTGCAAGTACCAAAGTGAACGTAATGCTTAGTCTAAGTGATCAAAGTTCTTAAGGTTTTGTTTACTACAACGGCACTAAATGAATCTAACTAACGAGTCTAAAGATAAAAAGAGAGAAAGAAGATTAAACTACTCGGTTTTAAAGATAATTAAAGAGACATAGCCGAACCATGATCAAAATAGCTAATATCACCCAAAGGAAAGACAAAACCGGGAGTGTGCAATAACGACGAACTCTTGCATTCAATTTCACGGGTACGTGCTCCTAATCCCGGTGCTAAGGTCGAACAACTCTTCCCCAACACCTTATGTCAAGTCAACTAACCTATCCTAAGAGAGATTCCTCCACAAGACAATCATGCACAAGAGCCGTGTAAACGTTGAAAACGAGTAGCCTCGCACTACAATGCGATCCTAGAACCCTTTTCCCACACCCTCTCTACGAACAACTCTCAAGAGTGATGTGTGTGATTTTTGACCTAGGTGATCAATCTAGCCCAAATCCGTTATAACGAGTTCTAAGACGTGAAATACGCAAGGAACAACAATAAAAAGCACTACCCACTCCCAATTTCATCACCCAAAGGGTGATTTCACTAAATTTCACATGATTTGGCTATGAAGATGTTTAGCTACACATTATATTAATCAAAACATGCATAAAACAGTAAATAAGAGCCATAACAAGTAAAAGAGAAGAGAGATATACCATAAAATTGCGAAATTCGAGATTAGATCCAAAAAGTACAAAATAGAGAAGTAATTAAAAGGTGGTCTCTTAGTGTTTGGAATGAAAATCTAAGCTAAGTAATGGAAAGATTATGCTAAGATATTGTTGATTTACACTAAGAGAGAGTATTCTAAGCTATTACAAAATTCGAGCTATGAAAGGGGTAGAGTTTGGCTAAGAAGATGAATAATAATCCCAAAATGGACTAAGGGGGTATTTATAGGTGGAGGGAAAATCCTGTAGATTTTGGTTCGAACGGTTCACGATGAGTGGAACGTGCGTTCGCTTGAAGTTACGGGCGGCTAAGGGCTTTTGTCTTGCGAAACGCTGGTTTACGGGCATGGAACGTGCGTTTAAGAGGTGCGGAACGCACGTTCCAAGGTAATTGCTAAACCGGCGTTTGAAGGAGCTGAACTCGTATGACTCGGCAACTCGGAACGGTTTGAGGGTGGGAACGCCGTTTGGAGACTGGAACGCGGTTTGAGGGTTGGAACGTGCGTTTGGACCTGTGCCACCAATTCTTCACTTTTTCTCCCTTTTCCACCTCTTTTCTCGCCTCGGTTATGTTTCTCATTGTAAACCATTGCCTTTCGGGTCCTCGAGACATCAATACCCTACATCATCACAATGACCAAAAACAACCAAAACATTCCAAAGGGTAAACGTGCTCGGGAATGGGGTCAATATCATCAAAAAGAGGTGGTAAACTATCAAAATGACGGAATTACCCCCCGTGCGAGGAACTCACAATATTACCCCGAAAGTGGTCTAAATTATCCAAAAATGTGCTGAAAATGTGGTAAACGGAGGCCAAACAATGTAGCGGAGTCACGTAAAGTTGACTCCCATCGGTATGGTGATGGAGTTAAGGGTTATAGAATTTTGTCATGATTTGGTTGGATACGCACTTCAAGTTGCAGAAGAAGTAGATGGTTTTGAACCTTATACTTAGAGGGAAGCAGTGACATGTTCTGAAGCATTTCAATGGCTTGTTACCATGAGAGATGAAATAGAGTCATTACTGAAGAATCAGACTTGGGATCTAGTTAAACATCCAGTTGATAGGAGAGTTGTTACTTGCAAATGGATATTCAAGAAGAAGGAATGAATAACTGAGGTAGAAGGAGTTAAGTATAAGGCACGTTTGGTTGCAAGAGGTTTCAGTCAGAAAGAAAGGGTGGACTTTGATGAGATATTCTCACCAGTAGCAAGACATGCTTCAATCAGAGTGTTGCTAGCAATGGTGGCACATCAGGATTTAGAACTGGATCAATTAGATATAAAGACAGCTTTTCCACATGGTGAGGTAGATAAAGAGATATACATGACTCAGCCAGAGTGTTTCTGTAACGCCCCGTTCCCGGACACCGAGTCCTTATCCGGAAATGGAACGTTCGGCACGTATAAAATAAAAGTAAATTCACTTTATACGTAAGCCTCTACTACGTCGTATCAAATTAAAGCAAACGGAAGCAAAAAAACTCGGGTATAAAATTTCTAAACGTTTAAGAATAGAAAAAGGAAATCTAAAAGCGGAAATGTAAATTTATTACATTTGAGAAAGTACGAAAATCCCAAAAGAAAAGTACTACACGTCTCGAAAGACCAAAAGTCTACCTCAAAAGTATCAAAAGTAATCCAAATGTATAAGTAAAGCAGTAAATGATTAGTCTTCAACGAGCGCCGTCAAACGTCGTCGTCGAACTCCTCCTCGAAAACCTGTTCGTCTTCTCATCCCCAAACACATAGAAAACATGCATTTGAGGTAAGTCCAACGTACTTAATAAGAAAGAGAAGCTATGATAACAGCTGTAGTTCATAAGAAAAGATATTTAAATCGATTGGTTGTTTATGTGAGACCGACTCAACCTAGGGTTCATTTCATGTCCATCAACATGAATTGACTAAAATTTTCTACTTAGCTTATCTGTGTTACAACCGCACTCAAGTGCACTACGCGCATCCATCTTTGGGACACTCTTTTGCAACATATTAGTGGATCACACCAATATCCACGGAGACTAGAATAGGTAGACTCCGATAGCTCGCGCGTCTCAGCAGAGTCCCTCCGTACTTAGGGTCTTTGACCTACGGAGTTCTTCCACCTTCAGAGGTAGCACATGCATCGCGATTTAGCCTGGTGCCTAGCCAAGAGAGACATGTTGTTTAATCTTTTACTAGTCAAGTACGTTGATTATTGGAATGATTAACTAGCCACCTAAGTGTTTTCAAATAATCTCCCTCACACATACTACTCTCTTCCTAGACCACTAGACACGGACAAGTCCTAGCAATTACACAGACATTGATGAATGCTAACTCATCAAAGCACAAGCCTATCATGCTCTTCCGACGGATCCGAACTTCAACTCCCTTTAAGAGTACATTCGGTGTTTTAACTGAACGAATCAGAAGCTCAATTCAGGCTTGTTCAAGTTTATACAGTGTTAACATATCACGTTTAAAGGTTTAGAAATGATAAAGCGTACTTATAAGGCTGAACAACAACCAAACGCCCGTTTAAAGACATGGACGCCCGTCTGGAACCTACCGGACGCCCGTCCACTTTTCTCAGACGCTCGTCCCCCCTAAAATAGCTACATCCTGAATCCAAAACAACACCTCAGACGCCCGTCCAGGTAATCCAGACGCCCGTCTGAGATGTAGCCAAGGCAGACGCCCGTCCGACCTGGGTTTCGGCTAGAACCCTAAAATCTCCAACACGATTTCCACATCGTTTCTCAACCAAACATCAGCAAAACTAACACAGTGAAGCACGAAAAAAAAACTCATCTAAATGCTCCATATCATCCATAGTCATTAACCAAAGCAAAACTCATCTTCCTAACACCAAAACTTCTTAAGAAAAGATCTAATCTTTACAAATAAGAATCGAAATAATAGGAATAGTTTTTCTTACCTATACGCAGCCCCAAAACTGATCAAAACCTCAACAAAAGCCTGCAGCTTTGCCAACCAAACTGGTATCAAGACGATGCTTTCTTCACGACGATTCCAACACTCTCGTCTGATCTGAAAACAACCAAGAATTGCTTCAGTTATTGGTGAAACTTTCCCAACTCTCAATTCTCTCCTTGAATGCGTAGAAGAGAAGAAAAACGTGGCTGCTTCTTTTTGTAATTAGGTTACGGGGATTATCAGTCTAATTTTTCCTTTAATTACCACTTCCCATAACAAATCCTTAATTTTCCATAAACACCCTTATTACCAAAATTCAGATTTTCTTTTTCTTATATATATATATATATATATATATATATATATATATATATATATATATATATATATATATAAACTCGAAATATATATATGTACACGTCCAATTATTTAACTCCGAATAAAAGGAACCGAACCCAATATTTCGTTTTCGCAAAAAGACACGTCTGCCCTTTCCCGGAAATCGGAATATTACAGTTTCCAATTTCCTGGTAAGGAAGATTTTGTGTATAAGTTGAATAAGTCCTTGTATGGACAGAAGCAAGCTCCTAGACAATGGTATAAAAGGTTTGACAGTTATATGATCCAATTGGGTAACAACAGAAGTCCTTATGATTGCTTTGTTTACAACAGTCAGTTGGAAGATGGATCGTACATATATCTTATGTTATATGTGGATAACATGCTGATAGCTGCAAGAAAGAAGCATGATGTTCAGTATCTGAAAGTCCTTCTCAGTACTGAGTTTGAAATGAAAGATTTGGGTGCAGCTTAGAAAATTTTGGGGATGGAGATCTGGAGAGATAGAAATCAGAAGAAACTGTTTTTATCTCAGTAGGGCTATATACAGAAGATTTTATCAACGTTTGTGTTAAGGGTGTTTTTATATGTTTTATAACGTTATATTTTATAATGATTTCCCCCATATTCATATAATTTGCATAGAAATTAAGGGTTTAATCGAATTATTGAGCAAATGAGTTTTAAAAGTCTTTAAGTGTAAACTTGAGCTAATTTCGTGATTTTATTGGTGATTATCTATGGTTTTACACTTTGCGTGTTTTTATGGTTTTGAAGGTACATTTACATGTCATGGAAAGGGATTGAAGGAGCTGAAAAGATACTTGATTGAAGGTTTAATGGAAGGAGAAAGATGCAAGTTGAGGATTGGAATGAAGATTTGAAAGCTGAACGCACGTTTGATGTTCCGTCCAGTGGACTGGCGTCCAGAAGTAGTGGACGGGCGTCCAAGAGGAGCTTTGGATTCAGGATCGATGTTCAGATTTTCAGTGGACGAGCGTCCAAAAACCTATAGGACGGGCGTCTGATCCAGCTCGGCCCGACTCGAAGTTTTTATGCAGAGTGGACTGGCGTCCAGAGGCACTGGACGGGCGTCCACGGCACCGCCTCAGCGAAACCGACCTAAAAATCTATATAAGGACTCGTTATTTTCAACCCTAACGACCACAATTCGATCCCTGGCCGCCCCAGGCCCTTTGGGGGCGCCCTAGCTGCGTTTTCCCACCATCATAAACATCTTTATATCTTCCTTTTTATTTATATGATTTGTATTCCAACAATGGATAGAGGCTGAGCGTTTTGAACAAGCTTGTGAAGCCGATCGAGCATCAACTTGATTTCTTCTTTGGATTTGTTTTGTGAGTTTTATTAAAGCTTGTATCTTTATTATGCTTTTATATTGATTATGCAATTATATCGATGGATTTTTGCTTATTGATGTTTAACGTTGATGAGAATCGTTGTTAGACCTAGATCACCGTAGTAAAGATTGGACTTTTAACCTAAAAATAACAAGAGTTGATTTGGTTGAATTTCTAGGTTGCTAGATTGAGAAATCTTACACCTTGGTTTGAGAGCGTAAATCTGTGAGATCGAAAGATAGAAGATTAATAGGCGAATTATCTACGAGAGTAGAAATTCATACCTTTCATAGGTGAACCACATCTTTATCAAATCTTCACTAAACGATCTAGGGTAGAAATTGAGAGTTGCGAGATAGGTAGATCATAGCTTGTTCTTCGTTAAAATTAACTGAAATCATCTTTGTGCCTTGTTCTTCGTTGTTATCTTAGAAGTTTATTTTCTTTTTAGTTTATAGTTTAGATTTCGTTTCCGCTTTTATCCTTCATGGCTTTGGACTGAGAATCCTCTGTCCAGTTTATTTTATCGTTTTACGTTTTAATAATAATAGTAACAATCTTAGGAAAATTAATGAACTAGATACCCCGATTCCCTGTGACCGACCCCGGTATTAATCGCTATACTACGATCCCTACACTTGGGGAATACCGGATTTATAAATTTTATTGCTTGTTGTTTTCATTAGATAAAATCCGTGACAAGTTGTACTGTGGGCATATCGAACTGCCTATAAGACCCCCATGGGTACATCACCCTATCAGATGGTGTATGGAAAATCATGCCACTTGCCAATCGAATTAGAGCATAGAGCGTATTGGGCCATTAAGTTCTTAAACTTTGATTCCCAATCTTGTGGTAAGCACCGATTGCAACAGTTGCATGAGTTAGACGAATTTAGACTTCAGGCCTACGAAAGCGCCAGGATAAGTAAGGAAAAGACAAAACTCCTTCACGATGCCAAAATTAAGAAGCGAGAATTTCAAGTTGGGGAACAAGTTTTACTGTACAATTCCAGGTTACATCTGTTCCCTGGTAAGCTGAGGACACGATGGTCCGGTCCCTTTGAAATTCTCCAAATCATTCCTGGAGGTGTTTTAGAACTAAGAGGTCATGGTGACCAGCCGTTCAGAGTGAATGGTCAAAGGTGTAAGCACTACATTGGTGAACCCAAAGAGAAGCCTTTGATTGTTCACTTCCTCGACATCATCGGGTGTGGTACTCCTGAAGTCAATGAGTTTGACGAGTTTTCGCCCGATTTGTTTTCTGAGAATGACGGCAGTGGTCCAGTAGAGGAAGTTCTGGCTGGTAGTTGGGATATGGAAGAGTTTAAACGGGAGGCACAGTTAAAGAGAAGATTGAAGAAGAAGAAGTCTACAATGGGGAAAATTAAGAATGTTTGGAAAGCGGTAAAGAACCTGACCCCATGTGTGAGATGTTGTTTCTGTAGCCACACTAATGACCAGAGCTTACACGAAGTAGTGGCCGGAAGGAAGATTAAGTGGCCTGATCCAGGCTGAATAGTACGTGTGTCTAGCCAAAGACACTAAACAAAGGCGCTTGTTGGGAGGCAACCCAATAATAAGAATAGTTTTTTTTTTTATATTTTGGATTATTTTGTTTTTGTTGAATAAGGGGGGGCTAGTTTTGTCTTGTGTCGTCTTGGGTTTTGGTGTCGGTTTTTGTGGCCAGGTAACTTGCATGAGCTGAATTTGAAAAATCAATGTGATTCCTTCCTTCCTGCCGATGTTACATTTGTGCACTACTTTTCACATAGATTCGGTTTTTGTCAATTTTTGCATTGCTTATGCTTTGTTCCATGATAATGCCTTGTCTATCATCTTTTGTGCCCCTATCCCCCGAGGTACGTTTTGTTTTGTTTTTCAAGTGTGCAGGGTATTTGCGATAGCGATGGTGCGCTTTTAGATGAAGCCAGTTTTCCGGTGGATGGTCCACAGTTTACCGCTTTCTTCAGGCATTTCTGGATATGACTTGCTACCACTTCCAGAATTGCTACCTTCGAATGACAAATCAGCTAAGTTTTTCTTATTCTGCACAACATGAGGACATGTTGTTATTTAAGTGTGGGGGAGGGATTAGTGGTATCTACACATGTGCTTAATTATTATACTTATCTTTTGTATCGTTCGTGAAAAATTGAAAATTTTTAAAATTTTTCAAATTCGTCCCGAGCATGATTTTAGTTTGGCTTACTTACTTGTTATATTCCCATACTTGTGCTGGTTGACTAGTATTTTTGCATAGACCTTTGATAAATAAGCCTTTACTCGAATTCTTTTCACGTAAGCTTCTTCGATGACGAGCTGAACTTAGGAAACTGTACTCATTTAAGCTGATAATGTTTGATTCTGGTTATCAGACCGTTCGCTTAGTGCTAATGTCATGGAAATTGTAATATGTGCGTAGTTGGAATTGAAGTAGGAAGTATCGTGAATATACCGAATCCTGAATGTGATAAGTGGAACGTGACTATAGTTCTTTAAGAAGTTTTTATTAAAGGAAAAAAAAGAGAAAATATATGAATTAGTTGTGTGTGTCGAAAGCTGGTCGATGATTTGAGTGCGGTAGGTCATATCTCGAATGTCCTATACCACTATGATGACCAAAAGCTCACGACAGTCAGAAGAAGCTACTTGATGATTTGAGTAAGGTAGGGTATATCACGAATATCCTATTCTGCCATGACGGGCAATAGCTCATTCTGATGTGTGTATAAATGTGAAAGTCAATTGAATCAACTTACATAAGGAATTTGGTATGAAATAAGTGAAAGGCTTAGTTATTGCCTACCTTATCCCCAGTATAGGCCAAGGTATATGTTGTAGGGAATATCCTCTGGGTATAACTGAAAAGATTTCGAAAACACATGTATTACTCTAGTCATGACGTGAGTAGTTTTGTAGGGCGTATGTATAGTCAGGGTAATTCATTATCTGTCTCTAATGGGTATTGGTTGGTTAGCTTGATTTTAATTGTCAAGTGTGGAATCGGTGGAAGTTGAAGAAGGCTTTGCACACACTACACATTCGAGTAATCGTTTATTGCATGGGATGTATGTTATTGATGCTAGTCGACCGGTTGTGATTTGATATTTGGGATTTTATGTGGTTCAATGCATGAGTAAGCCCTGGTTTTCTTGTTTTGTTTTGCTCGGGACGAGCAAAAGCTTAAGTGTGGGGGAGTTGTTAAGGGTGTTTTTATATGTTTTATAACGTTATATTTTATAATGATTTCCCCCATATTCATATAATTTGCATAGAAATTAAGGGTTTAGTCGAATTATTGAGCAAATGAGTTTTAAAAGTCTTTAAGTGTAAACTTGAGCTAATTTCGTGATTTTATTGGTGATTATCTATGGTTTTACACTTTGCGTGTTTTTATGGTTTTGAAGGTACATTTACATGTCATGGAAAGGGATTGAAGGAGCCGAAAAGATACTTGATTGAAGGTTTAATGGAAGGAGAAAGATGCAAGTTGAGGATTGGAATGAAGATTTGAAAGCTGAACGCACGTTTGATGTTCCGTCCAGTGGACTGGCGTCCAGAAGTAGTGGACGGGCGTCCAAGAGGAGCTTTGGATTCAGGATGTTCAGATTTTCAGTGGACGAGCGTCCAAAAACCTATAGGACGGGCGTCTGATCCAGCTCGGCCCGACTCGAAGTTTTTATGCAGAGTGGACTGGCGTCCAGAGGCACTGGACGGGCGTCCACGGCACCGCCTCAGCGAAACCGACCTAAAAATCTATATAAGGACGCGTTATTTTCAACCCTAACGACCACAATTCGATCCCTGGCCGCCCCAGGCCCTTTGGGGGCGCCCTAGCTGCGTTTTCCCACCATCATAAACATCTTTATATCTTCCTTTTTATTTATATGATTTGTATTCCAACAATGGATAAAGGCTGAGCGTTTTGAACAAGCTTGTGAAGCCGATCGAGCATCAACTTGATTTCTTCTTTGGATTTGTTTTGTGAGTTTTATTAAAGCTTGTATCTTTATTATGCTTTTATATTGATTATGCAATTATATCGATGGATTGTTGCTTATTGATGTTTAACGTTGATGAGAATCGTTGTTAGACCTAGATCACCGTAGTAAAGATTGGACTTTTAACCTAAAAATAACGAGAGTTGATTTGGTTGAATTTCTAGGTTGCTAGATTGAGAAATCTTACACCTTGGTTTGAGAGCGTAAATCTTTGAGATCGAAAGATAGAAGATTAATAGGCGAATTATCTACGAGAGTAGAAATTCATACCTTTCATAGGTGAACCACATCTTTATCAAATCTTCACTAAACGATCTAGGGTAGAAATTGAGAGTTGCGAGATAGGTGGATCATAGCTTGTTCTTCATTAAAATTAACTGAAATCATCTTTGTGCCTTGTTCTTCGTTGTTATCTTAGAAGTTTATTTTCTTTTTAGTTTATAGTTTAGATTTCGTTTCCGCTTTTATCCTTCCTGGCTTTGGACTGACAATCCTCTGTCCAGTTTATTTTATCGTTTTACGTTTTAATAATAATAGTAACAATCTTAGGAAAATTAATGAACTAGATACCCCGATTCCCTGTGACCGACTCCGGTATTAATCGCTATAATACGATCCCTACACTTGGGGAATACCGGATTTATAAATTTTATTGCTTGTTGTTTTCATTAGATAAAATCCGTGACAGTTTGGCATGTCAGCTGCAAAGCCAATAGATACTCCCATGGCATCAAATGTTCATTCAGTTTTTGCTTCACAATCAGCAGAGGAGAAGGAGTACATGTCAAGAGTTCCCTATGCTAGTGCAGTTGGCAGTCTAATGTATGCCATGGTGTGTACTAGGCATGATCTGCCTCAGGCAGTTAGTATTGTTAGCAGGTTTATGGCTCAACCTGGAAAGGAACACTGGAAAGCTGTGAAAAGTATATTCAGGTACCTTAGAGGTACAGATGATGTTGGTCTCATTTATGGAGGTGATACTCAGAAACTGATCACAGGGTATTGTGATGCTGATTATGCAGGTGATGTGGATAGAAGAGAGTCAATGACTGGTTATGTTTTCATATTGGGGAATTCAGTTGTCAGCTGGAAAGAAACTCTTCAGGCAATAGTGGCTTTATCAACTACTGAAGTTGAGTATGTGGCTCTTACTGAAGCAGCCATGGAGGGTATCTGGTAGAAGAGACTAGTCAGTGATTTGGGGTTGCATCAGGATCAAGCTGAGATTTATTGTGACAGTTTGAGTGGAATTTGTCTAGCTAGGGATCAGGTTAATCATGAGAGAACCAACGATATTGATGTGAGGTATCATTTTCTGAGAAATGAGAAGATAGTTGTAGTGAAGAAGATCAGCACCAAGGATAATCCTGCTGATGTGTTCACTAAACCTATTTAGCAGAGCAAGTTTCAGTTGTGTCTGGACCTGCTGAATATTCAAAGCTTGTAAACTGAAGTCTGGATACTCAGTTGAGGGCAGATCAACTGAGTGGATTCTGAGGAGAAATCTGCTACTGTACATCCTGGCATTTACGAATGCATCTGGTACAAGTACATCTGATTATGCAATCTTGTTGAATGTGAATGAGAGTTCAAGTCAAGGTGGAGATTTGTCAGTTTTGGTGACTTGATCTCTAATCTGATGAATAATCTGGTGGAACTAATCTTGAAAACTGATACTGAGAATGATGGTCAGTTTTCAATATAAGTTTATTCAGTTCTGTGAAAGTCAGTTTGTTGAAATGCAACTGAGTTTCTTCTGAAGTCAACAGTTCGTTCTGGTCTGCTGAGTATTGCTGAGTTCTACATCTGGGCAATTGATTACAACTCTAGAAAGTCAGTTTGAAGCTGAGTTTCGTCTGGTGGATAATAGCTGGAGCTGGGGTCTACATATGGGCTATTTATGACAATTTTGATAAAGATCTTTGGCGGTTAGCTAGGGTTTGGGATTTGTGCCTATACCAATGTTGTAATCAATGCAATGTGTGTCTTTTAAGAGTGTTGTTCACACACTTGTGAAAACCGTGTAATTCTGTGCATAATAAAATATCTCTTTTTCTGTCCGAGGAGTAGTCGGCACAACGCCGGAAACCATGTTAAATCACTGTGTTCTTTCTGTTTCTGTGTTTTATCAATTTCTGCCATTGTTTATGTTTGCATTGCTTATGTTTTATCTTTCTTAAACTTCAAGCTTCTCTTCTGTGTGTTTTAACACACAGATATGAAGATGCAACAGGTTAGAAGGTTAATTTAAAGAAAAGCTTCTTTGTGATCTCTAAACACTACCCATTACACACTATTCGAAGACTTTATTCTTTAACATGTATTCGGAAATCCTCTCTTCCTTTCACTTATTTCGGTTGTCCTGTCTTTGCCGAGAGAGCAAAAAAGTGTTATTTTGACTATCTTATCTATAAAATACAAAAGAAACTTGAAGGTTGGCAGGCTAAGTTTCTATCCATGGGTGGTCGATTGATTTTGATCAAGCACGTCTTCTCTTCCATACCGATACACACTCTTGCTGCTTTGCATTAGCAAACATCCGTCATCCATCATATGCATCAGATTTTTCTAATTTTCTGTAGGGTAGAACATGAGAAATAAGGAAACGTATTTCACGCAGCTGGGATAATGTTTGTGTTCCTACAAAAGAAAATGGGCTTGAAGTTCGTAATATTAAGGATATTCATCTAGCCTTCTTATGTAAAACATTGTGGAAAATTAGGAATAAAGTCGGTGTTTGGAGCAAAATTTTCAGTGTCTTTCCTTCTTGGAGAAAACTGTACGCTCGGAAAATGATGATCAAAGTTCAGAATATAGTGAATTAACACATGCATTCTAACCGTTCTAATAATGCCACACATAGATGGACATGGGAGCCTACCTCAACTGAAAATTTCTCAGTTTCCTCAGCCTACGATGTTATTTGAAAGGAAAAAGAAACTTTTTATGAGCTGGGGGAAATTTGGAAACTATCTATTCCTATCAAGATCTCTATTTTTATGTGGAGATTTCTCAACAACATGCTACCGCTACCCAAGGCTTTGATGAAATTCAGTATCAATGGCCCTTATAACTTGCCTCTTTTGTGCTGAGGAGGACACTCGTAGTCACTCATTCTACCATTGCAGTTTCGTCCGGAAAATATTGGATCACATTCAAGGACAACAAATCACCAACCTCTCACCTCTAATTTTTCTTCTTACGTCCGAGCTTGGTGGCAGCTCAATCGCAATGGACAAATCAAAATAGCATGCCAACACATCCCTGCTTTTATCATATGGGAGCTTTGAAAATGCCGAAACCAAATTATTCAAGACAATCGACAACCTACCTTCAACACAAGTGTCTTCAACATTCATCAGAATTTGAAAGCAGCCTCATCCCAGAAGAAGCATTACCGTATTGATGCTGCTGATGATAATCTAACTATCAATATATTTATCAATCAGTTTAGCTTGTAGAAACGCCCCCCTCCATTGCCTATCGCTTCAAATAAGCCAAACTTCAATTCTTGGATGCTTAACATGGATGGCTCTTTGATTGGTAATCCAGGTCCTTCAGGTGGCGGATTTATTATTAGAGACGAGGATGTTGGATCATTAATCCAACGTTGGGCTTATATGTGAAATAATTATTTATTATGGACTGTCAATAAAGATTAGCCCGATGTAAAAGTGATCTAATACGGTTTATGGTTATTGGGTTATGATGTATCATTAGGGTGTGGGCCTTTTATGTGTAGAGACTAAGAGGTAATTTCTGTTTCGTTGATGGGTAGAATCAGAAATACCTAAAATATAATTAACTATATAAAGGGGTCATGGTCCCTAGGTCACACACTATTCTAACTCTTGTCTCCCTTCATCAGAGAGATTACAGAGGGTTTCAAAGGGGTTTTCTGAACAGTTCCAGAAAGTGTGTAGATCTAGAAAATCGGATCCTACGAGAGATTTAGAGAACTACAGATTCAGGTACGCTTCTGTTTTTCATCTTTAGTTCAGATTCTTGATAGTTTAGCATAAACGATCCTGGATCAAAGTGATTCATCACTTACGGTTAGATCCAACAAGTGGTATCGGAGCCAGGTTATGTTGAATTATCGAGAATCCCTTTTAATATACGGTTGAATTCGTATATAAATTTCACATTCTTAGGCATAAGGCTACAGTTGTTTTCGTTTGGTGCTGCCGTTAACATTCATGGATATCTGCGCGTTTTCCAGTTTATGTACATGTTTTAATTTGTTTTTTTGGTTTTTTTGGTTTTTTTTTTTTTTTTTTGTTGATTGGTCGGCAAATTGATCATATTGAGTTTAAGAGTAGTATTCCATTTTTAACGGCGGCGGCGGCAGCTTGCAGTTGCTAGTGTTAGGGCAACTTTTCTTATGAGGCCCATAATTAAAAAAAATAAATAAATAAATAAGCAAGTTTTATCTTTTTATTTATGTGAATTAAAGGATTTTTATTGTTCTTTTTTTTTTCTTTTCCGTTACTATGCTTGAAGTGAAGCAATTGCGGCAAGGTATTAAAGCATTATGGTGAATAAAGATCGCAGTTATTAAGTTTTTATATTTTTACCTTTTATATTAATATATATATATATATATATATATATATATATATATATATATATATATTGGAAAAGATACATACCAGAAATGTCTGGAACAGATACGTACCAGTTTTTTTCTTGTTTGGGTAGCTTTTAATATTTACTTTCAGCAACAAAATAACAAATTCATAGGCGATTATTTGCTTCAAATTACCTGTATGGCAGTCACTATGGAAATTAAAGATAGCAGCTTTCATACAAAATAAATACCCACTACAGTAGTAACCAAAACCCCATATGAAATAGGGTAAGGTACCCCTAAAAAAAAAAAATAGGGCAAGGTTTTTTTCAATTGCTATCATGGGCCATTCAAGCATTTAAAACATATATGCTTGGACCTTTTTTTGTTTTTCAGAAATTGATTAATTAGACGTTGTTGTTGTTGGGTTAATAATGACTGTTAGTTTTTTTTTGGAATTTTGGACTTTTTTATTATTACGGGCCTTTAATTCAATTGGTTCTATTATTAAATAATTGATCCAGATATATTAAGTTAAAGATCCGGAGAAATAAAGCAACCCAATTACGGTAGACCTTTTTTTTAAAGGTCAATATATACGGTTAAGTCAAATATTGATATATCGCGGTATTTGCATTTATTACGTCTCGAAGTGGATTTGTTGAAGCGATATGTCGCCAAAGTGACCTCTACGTGGAAATGGATTCATGGTGGGGTGTAAAATGGTTTGTGTTTTTATTAATTCATGCGGATAGTATTCGGCCCAAAGGAAGGATATTATTTGGCAGAATTGTAAATACACATGTGGTGATAAATATGTGACAATTATTCGGTTTCCATGTGGATAATAGATACGGTCCAAAGATTGGTCTATTATTTGACAAGATTTATTGTCAGTGTTTGATCACTACGCCAAGATGTCAATTACGAGTTAGTATTATCGTCTAAAGATGAGATATTAATGTCGTGCAGGCATTTTGTGATGGGAAAATATATCATAAATTTGTTTGATTTCGGATATTCTTCGGATCTTATATATGTGAGCTTAAGGTTAATTAAGTTGTTATATGTATTTACTTTTAAGTTCTGCTTTAAAATATATCTGCTCATTGAAGCATTATATTCCTCCATTAATTTTCTATGACATCAAGCGTTAGAAAGAGCAAGTTTGTTCTTGCCACTGACACCATGGATCTAGACTTAAAGTCAAACATATTTGTACTTTGAGAAGTGAGAGTGATCAAACAGGTTAAGTCAAGTGATCTTGGAAGTCATTCTAGATACTCTTAGAAGTGGCATAAGTATTATGGTGACTATTTAAGCAATTTTGTATTAAATAAAGTTGCACAATGCCCATGAAGAGAAAGGCGAGACGTGATTTGTCATGTCCAAGCTAGTCTCTATAAGGTACTTGGGTTAATGCAACATAAAGGGCACATTTTGGAATTGGCTCATCTGATTTCCAAACTTCAGGTCTTTGATTTGGATATCTGTGATGGCCTTCTGGTGTAATTTATCATTCTTTCTCTTCATGCACAATATGGTAAATTAAATGTCAGTAATAACTGACATAAGGAAATGTGGGAGTTGAAGGAATCAATTTTCCCACTAAGTGCAAGAAGTGAAATAATTTAAATTTGGGCAACCAGAAAGTGCTAAATATGGTCACCATTAAAGGTAAGGGCACAATAAAATTTTAGTTTAAGGAAGCTGGTGGCATTCAACACTAGGGGCATAAATGACAATATAAGGATATTGGTTGTTTCTTATGTCAATAGGTAGGTACACAATGAAAGATTACTTGATATGTCATGCTAAGTAAGCAAATAAAGTCAAGTTTTCCTTTTGGGTTTGTTGAGGGGTTGAGTTGATTTATGTGCCTGAACACACTTGGTGGATAGATTTTGATGCAACTATTCATTTGAGTGTGAATATGCAGAGTAGCTAGCATTATCGATCACCGGTTGATGTTGAAAGATACATCTTTGTGGGTGATGGTGATGCAATAAAGTTTAAGGCTATTCAGAAACTAGATTGTTACTGAAGATTGAACATTTTCTAGACTTGGAAAAGACTTTGGACAAATTAGGACATTCTTGTTCAATTAAGGATGATACCTTAGTCTTTCCAGGATTCAGTCTAATCATTTGGCTTTCAGTGATAATCTTGATACACTCTGCATTTAGTTTTCATGGCACAAATCAAATTTAACTAATGATGGTTCCTATATGGTTTGGCATTAGCATTTTTTTGTAAAATTTCTCGAAAGAGAATATAAAGGCTTATGTCAGATGGAACATTTGGCCCCCTTGATATGTCAGATGGATTTTGTCTGAGCATGTTGTATTAAGGGGTAACAAACCAACATAAGAAATTAGATATTTGATTGCTCTAAGTACGTCTTAGAATTGATACATATGGTCACTTGATGTCTATTCCCTACGGTATGTTGGAATGGTCAACTATTATGTGTGGTGTCCTTTAAGAGATCCAGGGGTTTTAAGTTCTATGGTCCTACTTCCGGTTTTTATTTTATTTTATTATTATTATTATTAGACGGGATTTGCAAGGTTCCTTGAGGATATTGAGTTTGGGGGGGAAGATAAGGTATGAAATATTGTCTTTAAAGAAGAGCCTACCATGACTCTTCCTACAGTGGCAGTTGGTAACAATTTGTTTTTCCCAAATGGGATGTATACTATTGCCAGATACGGTTTATGACAATATTCTTGAACTTCCAATTAGGCAACATCAACATCCTCAAGAACCTATATAGGAGCAACTTGAGCATACGAGGTACCACATGAGAAATAAGTGGCACCACAACTTAAGCACTCTAATAGAGAGTTGAGGTCAACAATTCGGGATGATTATATTGTTTAGCTCCTTGAGCATAAGGATCATGGAACCATAGAGAACGATCCGGTTACCGTTCCCAAGCCATGGAAAGCTCTAGCCCTTTCAGGATAAATATGGCTCTACTTGCTCATATGGATTATGAGTTACATTAGATGGATGTAAAGACAATGTTTATCAGTGGTGGCATTGATTTGGTGATGCCAGAAAACTTTGCATTTGGTGACGCAAAGAATATGGATTGCAAACTAAAGAAACCCATCTATGGACTCAAATAGTTTTCCCGTCAATAGTATGTTAGATTTCATCAAATCATTGTCTCGTTTAGTTTTGAGTCAAATTCGGTTGATGAATGTATCTATCATAAGTTTAATGGGAGTAGGTTCATACTTTTTGATTGACATGTCGATGATAACCGGTAACGATATAGACTTTGAGCAAGAAACTAAATCTGTTCTCTCGTCTGGTTTTGAGTTGAAAGATTTAGGTGACGCTAATTCAGTTTCGGGATCCATGTATATTAGGATTATTCCTGAGGTATTATTGGATCATTACAAACAGACTATATCGGTAAAGTTTTCTTATGAGATTCGACTTGATGTATTGTGAGACAAGTTTAGTGTCAAACTGTGCTTTTTTCCAACGATTTAAAGTAGGAGGAAATGCAAAAGATTCCCCTTGATTCGGTTGTTGGGAATCTAATGTGTTCTCATGTTTGTACGTATCAGGTTATTACGTACGTTTTAGTCAGGTTGAACAGATTCTTAAAAGATCCTGGAAAGGGTCATTTGGTTGCAGCCTATAAGGTTATAAACAATTTACAGAAAACAAAATTTAGGATGCTCAAATATCTGGAGTCAGAAAAGTTAGAGATCATTCGGTATACTAACTTAGATTTTGGTGGATGTAAAGATACATTTAAATCCACATAAGGTTATGTCTTCATTTTGTTAAAAGAAGTTTTTTTTTCTACTCTGAAAAGTGCTAAGCAGACACTTATGACTTATTTGAATTTGGAGACAATTCGGGGCTTTTGAAGCCACTAGTGATGGGATATGGATGCGGAAATTTCGGGCTGCGAGTTTTTGGTCATATAAGGACCATTAAGGATTCTTGTGATAATAGTTCCGCAGTGTTTTATCCCTATAACAATTGGAACTCATCAATGTCTGAGAACATTGATATATGATTCCTAGTTGTTGAAGATAGAGTTCAAAGTGGAAGGGTGTCTATTGAACATATCATGACAAACTCCATTATTGTGGATCCACTCACTATGGAACAGCCACCCAAGATGTTCTTGAGCATATTGCTCATATGGGTGTCATGTCAGTTAAGGATACTCAGGTTTAGTGGGAGTTTGTAATTGATAACGTTTGTTTCGATATAGACACGAGTTTTCGTTGTTTCGGTTAAGGTTAAAGTTACGATTACGGTTATTTCGCGAAATTAAAGTTTTGTTGTTCACACTTTGATCTCGATATACGGTTTTGATCTCATTAAGTTTAAGGTGGACCAGTTGGAAATATACATGTTAAGATCACATGTCATGTTATTTTCCATGCTACGCATCCACATCATGATCCATGTCATTCATTTTTATTAGCATATGTGATCATTGATGGGTCCCGTCACGACAGATGTGACGAAGGCCGCTTTGGTCCTATGTTGATGGGATTGATGGACGGGATTGTTATTGATACATTCTTTTGTGATGACAGCAAAGTTGAGCGCTCATTCGGTTATCTTATGATAAATAATTATAAGGTTACACATATAGCCCAAGTGGGAGATTTTTGGATCATTAATCCAACGTTGGGCTTATATGTGAAATAATTATTTATTATGGACTGTCAATAAAGATTAGCCCGATGTAAAAGTGATCTAATACGGTTTATGGTTATTGGGTTATGATGTATCATTAGGGTGTGGGCCTTTTATGTGTAGAGACTAAGAGGTAATTTCTGTTTCGTTGATGGGTAGAATCAGAAATACCTAAAATATAATTAACTATATAAAGGGGTCATGGTCCCTAGGTCACACACTATTCTAACTCTTCTGTCTCCCATTGTTGGGGAGATTTTGCATCATAAAAACAAAAGAAAATTTATAAACCTATACTTAACATGCAAACTAACTCTTAACCGACCAAATATCGGGTAGTTGATAGCATAGTAGGGTAAGTACAGGGTCGATCCACAGGGAAAAGGGATGTTGAATCTAATTTCACTAATCTCCTAAATTGTTACTCTTAAACGAAATAAACGAAAGAAAGAGACATAAAAAACAAAGAACAAATCAAATAAATCTAACCTAGAAAACAAAATAAAACAATCTAAACTAAAGACATGGGATCAAACAACCAATATACAAACCTATGTGATCTCACTCCTAGTTAATCTCATGATTCTAATTCGATTTGTGGTTTCACCTTTTCACGAGACATAAACCCCTAATTCCTTAGTGAATTTATTCTCAAGCTACGGATTCCTAATTCCTTAGTAAATCCAATTTATCAATCTCTACTCTCTCTTAAGTTGAAACTGATTTCCATACAACACTCGGTGTAGATTCAGGTTAACTCTCGTATTTTAGAATCTAACAACCTAGATAATTAATCGATTAACTTGTCATCATTAACGATTAAAAATCCTATCTTTCTATGGTGATCTAACGTTTATGCAACTTCCGTATTATAAACATCAATAGAAAACAAATCTTCCAATCTATTCTCATGGCATCATGAACACATAGAAAAGATACAAAAAGAACTAAACTCATGAAGAAAAACTGAATTGAATAAATCAAGAAGAACTCACATAGTCTCATACATGAATTGATCCAAGAACGAAAACGAAAAGCATCTAAACTACTCCTAATCTAACCTCGGTTCACCCGAGCACAAGGCTCGGGTGACCGGCCTTCAAATCTCCAAAGTCGGCTGCTGCCCTCGCTTTTGATGTGAAGAGAAATTGTGTATATTTTAGGGTTTGGGGCTGCTGCTCTTTAAATAGAAAACAGAGGCGGCTGCTACAGTAACCTAAGTCGGTTTCAGCAAAAACGGCGGTGGACGCCCGTTTGCTATGTCGGACGCTCGTCCGGAATGCTTGGACGGATACTGGACGCTAGTTTAGCCAATGTCTGAACTCTCTGTATTAGTTTCGACTCCCTGGATGCCAGTTCACTTCATCAAACGCCCGTTTAGTCTTGGACGCTCGTCTGGCTCAGATGAACGCTCGTCCAGCTTTGCTGGACTTCGATTTCTTGATAATTATCTTGATTCTTCCATCTTTATCCATCTTGTATCATCTCTATCTCTTCATCAACACTTCAAATTCGACTTTAGCCTCTTCCAAATCAAAGATATGTATCTACACACATCGAAAAACATACCAAAACGTAACACGATTCCAAAACAACATAAAATCACCAAATAAGCATATAAATCGATACGTTTTCATATTTAACTATTAAAAACACCATTTACTCAATTAATCAATTATAAGCTCGATTTCTATGAAAATCATACATATATGGGAGAAAATTGATATATAAAATATATGTATAAATACTACAATTTAGCCCTTAACAACACCCCCACACTTATCTTTTTGCTCGTCCTCGAGCAAAACAGAACAAAGTCAAGCTCGAGACAAATAAACATCTATACAAATATAAAGTATATTCAAAAACTTGTCACGGATTTTATTAATACAAAATAAACAAGTAATAAAACCGGTTAACCTCAAGTGCAAGGATCGTAGTATAGAGGCTATGCCGGGCCGATCTTACGGGGAACTAGACAGTTGTTAATCCTAGCTTTTGTTTTAACTTACTACGTCACGAACTACACTAAACAGTGAATTAATCTAAACAAAGATTGCAGAAAATAAACTAGACAGAGGAGATTATCCAATGCTAGGAAAATACGGGTAACGGACTTATTAACTAAACTAAACTAATTGCAAAAAGGAAATTAACTAAGCAAAGCAAGACTCAAGTTGCAAGGATTTAAAATCAAATTATAAAAGGCAAACGAGGATTGATCCACCTATCAACATGTATTGATCTCCTATCTCGATTATATGTGGTATTTATCTAGGTCGTGATTCACCTTACCTAAACATGAACCCTAATTCCTTAGGTAATTCATCTATTAACCTAGTATCTTCCAATGCTAGATTAACGCGTTTCAAGATCAAAGGTGTCAACTTTTACGTTTAAATCTAGTGATTAGACTTATTAACTTCCGTTATTATAAATCTAAGGACTATTCTTATCTATGGTGATCTAAAGGTTAATCATGACTTCCATCAATCATAAACATAATCATACATGCAAATCTTCCGATATAAACGCAATTAAACGAGATAAAACATAAATAAGAAACAACCTTAAATAAATAACTCACAGTATAATCGAAATACAGAAATTAATCCAAGTTGATGGCTTCACAATTCTCGTTGGATTGAAGCTTTAGCTCCTGAGCATCCTCAGCAACCCAGAAAAGCAGAAAAAGAACATAAAAACTGCTCTAAACTAATCTAATTTAAAGTTGCAGAAAAGTGGAAGGAAAAGAAGTAAAACCGCAGCCTTAGCCGCCCCTAGGGTTTAGGGTTTGTAAAGTGTCGAATTGTTGTTTATAATGTGTGAAAATAGCCTTGTATTTATAAGCAACAAAGTCGGTTCCTCTAAGTCGGTTTCATGGACGAGCGTTCGTTCTGGTGGACGAGCGTTCAGCTTCTTCAGTCTCTATTCAGACGCTCGTTCAGTGTCCGTTCATGCTCTCAGTACTCGTTTTCAACATTGGACGCTCGTTCAATCTCAGCAGACGCCCGTTTGATCTGGACGGAGTATGGACGTTCGTTCAACATGACTTGAATGCGATTTTTGCATGTTTATCTCTTTTTCTTCTCTCCACTTGATCATTAACTCTTTCTTAAATCTTTATAGCTCGAAATTTATCTCTTTTGATCATCATTTGAGCACAATAAACATACCTATAACACATGGAAAACATCGCAAACTGTAATAATATTCAAATAATCATATTTTAACCATGAAATCACATAAATATATCGATATTGCGATTAAGCCGTTAAAAATATCGTTTGCTCAATATTTTAATATAAAGACCAATTATTATGCAAATTATACAATATAGAGGGAAAAACATCGTAAAATATATCCTTATAAACCACATAATTTCACCCTTAACAACTCCCCCACACTTAGCTTTTGCTCGTCCCGAGCAAAACAAAATGAAAAATTAGGCTCGAGAAAGGAAAACAGGCATCTAAACAGATATAACATATAGATAATAACTTAGGCGTTCACCATTGTGTGTGTGCATAGCCATAGAAAACTTCCACTAAAACCAAACTTGAAAAATCAAAGTAAAACTAGCTAATACCCCCTCGTAGAATAGCAATAAATGACACTCATAAGATGTACCCTACAAACGTGACATATCCCGAAAAAGATGATCGAATGAATCTAGGGCCTTTCTGAAATACTCAGAGGATAATCCCTACATCATATCTTTCAGCTTATACTGGGATAAGATTAACGAAAACTAAGCCTTATATTCAATTTCGTAACGATATCTTAGTCGATTTAACTTATTCACTTTAAACACACATTAGGATAAGCCATTGCCCTCATAGTAGAATAGGACATTTCGAGATAATCCCCTACCTTACTCCAATCATAAGGCAGCTCTTCCTAACTGTCGTGAGCTTTTAGTCATCATGGTGGTATAGGACATACGTGGTACACCCTACCTCACTCAAATCATCGACTAGCTTTCGACACACACGATTAATTATTTAATTCAACTTCTTCAATTGGACAATAGTTACGTGTACTTATCACATTCAAACTTACAGATATTCACAGTATAACATACTTCGGAACTAAATACAAACTATCATAAATCTCAAGATATATACGTAGCACTAAGCACATGACTTATAAGAAAATAAAAAATTACTAATCCAAACGGGGTAATAAATCTATAAAATAGCTCATCGTCACTATGGCTCATGAAAAATAGTGTCAGGTGAAACAACTAACTTATCAAGTACATGAAATATCGCATAGATGACTATAAAAACAACGAACTTCAAATTGAATTGCCTACTCGGGACCAAACAAAGACAAAAGTGTCGGAAAACTTTGAAAAATTACGCTCATTTTGCATAATAAAAACATTAAAAATTACGCTCATTTTGCATAATAAAAACATTCTAACGTATTAAACAAACTTATATGCATAGGTACAAATCGAACAAATCGAACTATCCCCTCCCCCACACTTAAAAATTCAACATGTCCTCATGTTGTGCAGAAAGTAAAAAGGATAAGAAACTTAGCTGAATTTGCGTAGAAAACCGAGCCGTTGGTCAGGCTGGAGCATGAAAAGGCCAACGCTCGCAAAAAGCGTGGAAAAACGTCCCAAAACTAACTCAATCGGATCTCGACAAAAACTACCGCTGCAACACTCGAGAAACAGAAAACTCGAGGGAAAACGGGGTATAATATGGCAGTAGAGATAATAAATCAAAACGGAATAAAAAGAAAAGGTCATCGATAAATATGTCAATACAAGTCAAAGAAAAAGAGTGCAGGGTGCCTTACGGCTTACATGATCATCCTATGATAAACAACAGTAGCGTAAAAACTAGAAAGTACAAGAATCATGAACAGTGCCGAAAGGTAGCAATAGTCAAAATACAACCAGATCGAATAAAAGTATACCAAAAAGTGCAACACCAGAAAGAATAACAAGAAACAATCAAGATGTCCCCGGAGTCGTCTCAGTCGTAGAAGGATCAGCAGCAGAGTCACCAGTAGGAGCATCAACAGGAGGAGGATCTGAAGCAGGTACAGCAGCCGTAGACGTCGTCTGTGAAGGCTCAGGCTGTGTAGTAGAAGCAATAGCAGTCCCAGTAGGTCTCTCCTCCGCATCGTCAGGCTCTTCCTCCGCCTCGATCACATCGGCAATAACTTGCTCGATCGCATCGGAAAAGACGAACTCCGTATCACTCTCCTTGAAAATCTGCATATCCCTCGGTTTCTTGCCCTCCACAATGCACTTCTGCACGTACATCATGTTCTTCTGCGTCTCTTGGATATCAGTCATCCAATCTCGTAGAATGTTGGCCATGCTGTACCGAGCAATCTCGGAAGAAGATAATCCAGAAATGGCTGAAGCTCTGGGCGGCATAGAAGTAGATCCCGGCTCAGATGGCGGAGGTACAACCTTCTCTCTACGAATAGGGGGAAAACTCTTCGTCTTATGATCTGACGTATACTCAGCAACTCCAGCATCCAAACACAGCTGGTGAATCAAATGAGGGACTATCAAACTCCGAGTGTAAACCTTCTGGTTCATGGAAATCTCATCAAACAAGGCTTGTCCTACATCGACATTCAACCCGAACGTCAAAGCATATAACATCCCAAGATCACTAATATGGAAATGTGTGAGGTTGTTCTTTGGTATCAACCTACTCTGAATAAATTGACACTGGACTCTCCAATCCTCGGTCCATGTCGTAGTGATCAACTCCTTTCTTTGGCCATTGGGTCTCAATGTCCAAGCCACATCCGGACACACTCTTAATCTCAACTCCTCCATCGGGTCACGACCATCCTCACGTTGCCTTCTCGCAATTTCCTCTTTATAATCTAAACCCTCAAAAGCTGGTATCTGATATTTCTCATTTATCACCTTAGCAGAAAAAGGAACTTTCACACCGCGCACCATGACAAAACCTTTATCTAAATCATCCTCAGAACAGTTTGCGTAAAATTCTCGCACTACGGAATCATTGACAGGCGTTGGAGGGATTTTCAGTAAGGCATTCCATTTCCTAGCCTTTAACATCTCAACAAAGGCTGGATCAACTTGAAGCACTTTTACCTCCCTATCAAAGATAAGACTCCTAGTCGAGTAATGCTTAGTGTAGGCATCGTGAGCTAGAGGATTGACAAACCTACGTGGCATCAAAAGAGGGGTAACATTCTTAGACTTCTTCTTAGGAGGTGCCCTAGGTTCAGGTTCAACTTCCTCCCTAACCACATCATCAACATTCTCCTCTCGAACTTGTTCGGCCCCTAGATGACGCACCTTTCTTAAAACTCGGGATTTCTAACCAACGGAACATCATCCCGTGTATCCGAATCGGAGGAGGATTCATATCTCAAATCAGCTCGGGCTTGTTGAGATGCCCAGGGGGTTGCTCACGTAAAATTACACCTCGGTTGGGGTCTAAATTGGAGGGCTCATCGTCCAAACGTTTACGTTTACCGATTCAACAACCTTCTCTTTACCAGGCCTCTGCTTAGTAACCGCTTCTTCCCCATATCAACCTAAATGTCTAAACCAAACGATTCACAGCAACAAAGGTTACCCGTTTAACATCCAAAGCGGGGTTTCAAGCAAACCGTCCAAACCACCAACATCAACAACACACCATCACCATCACCACACCACCACAGCAGAAGGAAAGAAGAAAAGAACCAACAAAGACGAAAGAAAATCAACAATAGTTGATAATTCAAGAAAATGAGCCGACTCGAAAATCGAACTCACAAAAACGTGAATTAAAACGAGAAAAGTTGTATCAAGCTTACCAAACACTATAAGGGGATGATGATCGAACAGATTAGAAGCCCAGAAACACCGAGATTGACCACCAAAATTCGAGCTTTTGTCAAAATGGCCGCACTGAATAATCTCTGATTCTACAAATTTTGTTGATTGTTGGAGGAAATGGATTGGATAAATGAAAAGAGGGTGCAAAGACCGTTCTTTTGCAACAAGAATCGCCAAATTTGGTTCAGAAACGATGATTTTAGGGTTGAGGGGAGAAGAAAGTCGGGTTGCGGTTTTGAAAATTCTGAGAAATGAGGGTTCATGCGTTGAAGGTCTATATATAGATGCTTAATGGATGCTCGTCCATCCTGACGAACGGGCGTTCACCTGGAGACTGCAGGAACTGGACGGGCGTCCATGATACCGGACGCTCGTCCTGAGGTCAATTTTGGAAACAGGATTGGAGGGAATTGGGCGGACGGGCGTCCATATTTTTGGACGGGCGTCCTAATTCAGGAATCAGAACAGGATTGAATGGACGGGCGTCCATAGATTCTGGGCGAACGTCCATCTAGATTGAGGTCCGGACGGGCGTTCATTTCTAATGAACGGGCGTCCATCAGAGAAACTTACAAAATTTCATTTTTCACACATATAAGGAAATAAAATCGAAAGTTGTCATTAATACTTAATAAAATTCAAACGAGTACAAAAATGAAATAACGAAAACATAAAATAACTAGAAAAATAAAAGAAAACACAACTAAAACAGTAGGGTGCCTCCAACTAAGCGCTTTCATTTTACGTCGGGGACCGACGAAAACAAAACTAACTAAGAAATCACTAGTCTGCGTAGATCTCGTCCCAATCCACTAAGCGAATGAGACGTCGAAGCATGTCGATAGCCGGAGGAAAGTCGTACTCATCCTGCAAACACCAATCCTCACCAGCTACCTCAGCACATCTGAAATGCTCAGCCCGCAGCACTAGTGCCAAATCCGTCAGCATAGGATCATTAAGGATCGTGTAAGGACGTCCTATGGCCTCCCGCAACTCCTCGGTCGCCGTGAAATCGCGCCTCCCGAACAAGGTGGAACTAGGATAACGTACGTGATGGTCTTAACCCGAGTGCTAATGTCAAAATCTACATTAAGAACTATAGTGCCTCCCGGTCCATCATCTATCGTGATCGGCGGGATCCGACTAATGAGTGGGAACTCCTCGGGCGAACTCCGTAAAGATCCATATCTAGAAAGCCACTACTGACAGATAGCAACATAAAAGCTTAGTGAAACTAACTAAAACAACATACGAAAGCAAAAAGAACCAAGGAAAACTAAAACAGGATTGGATATCTAGGATGCCCCCTAGTGGCGCTTTTGGTTTATGTCGTTAGCTCGACACCATTTAAGCTCAGCCTGGGTCAGGCCATTTCACCTTTCTACCAGCCATTACTTCGTGTAAGCTCTCATCAGTAGTGTGGCGGCAGAAGTAGCATCTTACGCATGGGATTAATTCTTTGACAGTTTTCCATACACGTTTAACCATTCCCATGGTTGTCTTCTTCCTTTGTAAATTCCTCTGATGACATTTAAGCTTTTGCTCTCTCTCATACTCTTCCATATCCCAACTACCCGCTAGAACTTCTTCATATCTACAACTACCGTCATCCTCAGAGAACAAGTCGGGTGACAACCCGTCAAATTCATCGACTTGTGTAACACCACATCCGAGAATATCGAGGAATTTAACAATCAAAGGCTTATCCTTAGGTTCACCGATATAGTGCTTGCACCTCTGACCATTGACTCGAAACGGTTTACCGCTATAACCGCGAAGTTCTAGAACGCCTCCAGGAATGATTTGGAGAATTTCGAAGGGACCGGACCAACGTGTCCTTAACTTCCCAGGGAACAAATGTAACCTGGAATTGTAAAGTAACACTTGCTCTCCAACTTGAAATTCTCTCTTCTTGATCTTTGCGTCATGAAGGAGTTTCATTTTGTCCTTACCGATCCCGGCACTTTCGTAAGCCCGAAGCCTAAACTCGTCCAACTCATACAACTGCTGCAGTCGATGTTTTCCACAGGCTTGGGAATCGAAGTTAAGAAACTTTGTAGCCCAATAAGCTCGTGCTCTAACTCAACTGGCAAGTGGCACGATTTACCATAAACCATCTGGTAGGGTGATGTACCCATGGGGGTCTTATAGGCAGTTCGATATGCCCATAGTACATCATCCAACTTTAGACTCCAGTCTTTTCTATGACTGTTCACTGTTTTCTCCAGGATCTTCTTCAAGCTCTGGTTGCTTCGCTCAACCTGACCACTAGTCATCGGATGATATGGTGTGCCAGTTTTGTGACGAACACCATACTTCTCGAGGACTTTTTCCAAAGGTCGGTTGCAAAAGTGTGTCCCTTCATCACTAATCAAGGCACGTGGACATCCAAACCTCACAAAGATATTCTTCTTTAGAAAATTCATGACCGTTTTATGATCATTGCGAGGAGTGGCTATTGCCTCCACCCATTTCGATACATAGTCTACGCAGACTAAGATGTATTTATTCCCACAGGAAGATGGGAAAGGACCCATAAAGTAAATCCCCCATACATCAAAGACTTCGCATTCAAGAATGGGTTTCAATGGCATGTCAAACCGCCTTGTTAGAGTACCAGTTCTTTGGCACCTGTCACAAGCTTTACAGAAAGCTTCCGTGTCCTTAAAGATCGTGGGCCAATAGAAACCGGACTGGAAGATCTTCACAACCGTCTTCCAAGGACCAAAGTGACCACATGTGGGTCCACTATGGCATTGCTCGATTATATCGCGTTGCTCAGATTCAGGAACACACCTCCTTAGCAAACCATCTTTACAGATTTTGAAGAGGTAAGGTTCATCCCAAACGAAAGATTTCATATCAGAGAAAAACTTCTTCTCTTGATAAGACATTTCAGGGTCAAGATACTGGGAATGAAGGTAATTGACAATGGAGGAGTACCAAGGAACATCTGGAGCGCAGCCATCTATCAACATGATGTTTTCTAGAGGAAAGTAAAGATCTATATCATCAGGATCACCCTTTTCCTCACTTAACATTCTAGAAACGTGATCAGCCACTACGTTTTCACTGCCCTTTTTGTCCTTAATTTGAACGTCAAACTCTTGTAGGGTCAATATCCAATGTAGTAGACGCGGCTTGGCTTCTTTCTTAGTCATTAGATACCGCAAAGCAGCGTGATCAGTCCACACAATCACTTGAGCACCCAGCAAGTAACTACGAAACTTATCCATAGCAAAGACTACGGCTAATAATTCCTTTTCAGTGGTTGTGTAGTTAACTTGAGAAGGATTCAGTGTGTGACTGGCGTAATAGATAGGCTGGAACTTTCCATTAAGCTTTTGCCCTAAAACCGCACCAACCGCATAGTTTGATGCGTCACAAATAAGCTCAAAGGGTAAGTTCCGTCGTCGGGCGATATAAGAATTGGGGCGGATATCGACGATTCTTGAGCTCCTCAAACGCATGCTTGCGTTTTCATCAAAATCGAACTCAACGTCTTCCTTAAGTAAGGTAGACGGGGGCTTGGCGATCTTTGAAAAGTCCTGAATGAATCTCCTATAGAAGCCGACATGTCCGAGAAAACCTCTGACTTCGCGAACATTCTTAGGATAACTTATCTTCTCGATAGCTTCCACCTTAGCCCTATCTACCTCAATACCTTTGGATGACACTTTGTGGCCAAGAACTATTCCTTCATCTACCATAAAATGGCATTTCTCCCAATTGAGTACTAAGTTCTTTTCCACACATCTAGATAACACCTGATCAAGATTAGCGAGGCAATCATCGAAGGATTGACCAAAGACCGAAAAATCGTCCATGAAAATCTCCATACACTTTTCAACTAGCCCGTCAAAGATAGCCATCATACACCTTTGAAAGGTGGTCGGGGTATTACGAGAGACCAAATGGCATCCGCCTATAAGCGAATGTACCATACGGGCGGTGAAAGTGGTCTTTTCTTGGTCAATAGGATCGATGGGTATCCGGAAGTATCCCGAATATCCATCTAGGAAACAAAGAGTAGAATGCGTGCCCCGCCAGACGCTCAAGCATCTGGTCAATGAAGGGAAGGGGAAATGATCTTTCATTGTGACCTCATTGAGTTTTCTATAGTCAATGCAGACTCTATAGCCTGTAACGAGCCTCAATGCTATCTCTTCTCCCTTCTCGTTCTTCTCAATAGTAATCCCTCCTTTTTTGGGGACTACTTGAGTAGGGGATACCCATTCACTGTCAGCGATGGCGTATATGATACCCATATCTAGAAGTTTGATGATCTCCTTCTTGACTACTTCTTGCATGTGAGGGTTAAGCCTCCTTTGGGGCTATCTTACACATTTAGCACCCTCACTAGTCTTGATCTTATGCATGCAGATGTCAGGAGATATTCCTCGGATATCTCCCACCTGCCATCCAAAGGCTCTTTCATTTTTTTGCAAGACGTTTAACAGTTTCAGCTCTTCTATTCGAGATAGCTTGGCAGATATGATCAAGGGAAGCTTGTCACCTTCACGTAGGAACACATACTTAAGATGTTCAGGCAAAGGCTTCAGAACTAGATCTGCGGGGGGATCCTCTAAACTCGATTTAAGCCCTCCACTTTTCAACTCAGAATCGCTGAGCTTACTTAGTGGCTCCACTGCCAAAGCTTCTTCTCTTAATAACTCATCCTCAAAGTCAGCTGCTAATTGATCAAGATTAACCACACCATGACTATTCAGATTATCGATGAATCGCTCATATTCCGCTTCCACAGCCTTGACTTGCTCGTCCATACAGTCATTGAAGTCATTGAATGACTCCTCAATGGAAAAGCCGGTTGGAGAACCAGAGGGTACTTGAATAGATTTAGAGACATTATAGCTCACCTCCTGGTCACCAACTCGAATAGTTACTTGCCCACCATCACAATCGATGAGGGCCCTAGCTGTAGATAGGAAAGGTCTTCCAAGAATCAGGGGAACATCCTCACCTTTCTCCATATCTAAGACGTACCAGTCAACTGGGAAGGTAAACCTATCAATTTGAACTAATACGTCTTTCAGGATCCCTGAAGCTTTCTTGGAAGATCTATCGGCGAACTGAAGGTTCATGGTGGTGGGTTCTAGAAGATCTTGTAAACCAAGCCGATTGCAAACAGACAACGGCATCAAGCTGATGGATGCACCCAGGTCACATAAAGAATTTGGGAAGACTAGGCCTCCCATCTGCAATGTGAGCACAAATTTGCCTGGGTCACCCCTCTTGATTGGTAAGCCTTGATAATTGACCATTGAGCAGTCCTCACCAATTGCTTGATCCATGTCTGCTAACTTCTTTTTAGAAGAAACAACATCCTTGATAAACTTGGTATACTTAGGCATTTCAACCAAAACTTCTGAGAGTGGAATATTAACCTGAGTATTTTTCAGCAAATTAAGCACCTTTACGTACTTCTTATCTTCATGCAAGGGAATGTTGCTTTTTCTAGGTGGAAATGGAAGGTTTTTAAGGTCACTCTCAGAAAAGACTTTCTTTGAGGATGCACTTACGGCCTTGTCTTCCAGATCTTTCCACGTTACCACTTTTTCAGACTTCTTATTAGTCAGGGGATCAGCCACCTGACTCTCAACCGAATCTTCTTTCCTCAGGGGTTCAGCCACCTGAGGTGTTTCAACTCTTTCATTTCTCGGGGGATCGGCCACCCGAGTATGCTCTTGCGGGACGGGGGATAATGGGTGCTCAACTTCCCCTCCCGCACCATAATTGGCGGGGAGGGGCTAGTGGTTTCCCGGAAGCCGGGGGACCACTCACCGAGTGCCACTTCTTAAACTCATTGCACCGGCCTCTTCTTTACCGTATTGCATTGTTGGCACGAGGTCGGTACATTGGTCGTTGCTTATATCGGCCCGAGCAACTTGACCGCCTTTTGGATTCTTTTCCGTAAAGTCGGGCAAACCGCCCCGACGGTCCGGAAGCTAACCGCTCGCCCACCGCCCGATTTGCCTCTCAAGACTTTTCATTGTCCCGTTTTGCTCCTCCCGAAAGGAATTCCATTCGGCTTTTATATCATCTGAGTGGGAGGGGCCTTGAGAGTTTTGGAAGTTCTGGGGAGATGGCTGGCTAGGCCGACTTTGAAACTGAGAACTAGAATTGGCAGGCCAATTCTGATTGAACCTTTGCTGCGAATTCGAAAAATTGGGGTTCTGGTTCTGATTGAACCCCGGGTTTCGATTAAAGCTCTGATTTTGAAAATTGGAATTGGGGTTGAAATTTGGATTCTGATGAAAACCCTGGTTTTGAAAATTACTCTGGCCAGAGTATTGATTATTGAATCTCTGATTAGACTGGCCAGAGAAAGCATTAATTTCAGCATTCTGCCCAATCATGGGACAGAAGCGAGCAGTGTTCCCCGGATCTTCACATACTTGGCATGTGATTGGATTATATTGTCCGTTATTATGAACAGCATTGACTTGATGAGCAGAGGGGGACTGAAATTGACATTGGCCAAACATGTGACCAGTCTGACAGCAATTTTCGCAATACAGAACCTGAGGGTTCTGCGGAAACGAAGGAGTCTGATTAATCGGGTTTGGAACTTGAGGACTTGCCATCTGCTTTTGCAGCATGGCTATCAGACTTTGAACATTGACTTCCTCCACCTTGGGAGGAGGAGGCGCTTGGATGGCCTGATAGGATGGGGCATAGTTGTATTTGGCAATGTCTTCAAACAGTGTCCATCCCTCATCAGGTGTCTTGTTGAGGAAAGCCCCACCAGAAGAGCTGTTGACCATGCCTTTAGTAAGCTCGGTCAGTCCACTGAAGAAAGTGTTGACTTGCCTTTCCTTAGGCAAGCCATGGTGGGGGCACTTTCTAAGAAGAGACTTGAATCTCTTCCAACATTCGAAGAATGATTCATTCTCTTTCTGATAGAAAGTGAATATTTCATTTAAACACTGGGCCGTCTTTGAAGGTGGAAAATATTGACTCAAGAACTCCTTTTCGAGTTCTGCCCAGGTGGTGATAGATTCAGAAGGGAGAGAGGTGTACCACTCTTTAGCCTCTCCTTTCAGAGAAAATGGAAAAAGTTTTAGCTTGATAGCATCCTCACTCACTCCTTGGATGCGTGTTGTGCCGCATATCTCTAAAAATGTATGTAAGTGGGTATGCGGATTTTCTGATTGATAGCCGTGAAAGATTGATGCGTGCTGCATCATCTGAATAAGTCTTGGCTTTAGCTCAAAGGTTTGTGCGGTAATGGCTGGGATAACAATAGCCGGGTTGACTTTGACTTCGCCTGGCATGGCGTAGTCTGCCAACGTACGTCTATTATTAGCGGCCATTATCACAAAATCAGTGATTTCCTCGCCTAGTTGATCTTCAATATCTTGCTCGGCTCGTCGCCGCGAACCGCGAACGGAAAATCCGCCTGTTTGGCCGGACTACGGTTCGCTCAGGGTCAGGGGTGTATAACAACGGTCCCTTTTGACTCCGAGTTTGCATAAACCGGCACAAAAACAAGTTTAAGAAATCTAAAACTAAGGGCTAAAACCTAAATTTAAAAATCGAAACCTAAAGAAAGGAAAAGAACAAAGATTACAAGAAAAAGAAAAAGAAAAACAGACGGGCGTCCAAGTATATGGACGAGCGTCTGCCTAGGTTTGTGACTGGACGGGCGTTCAGAAAACTGAACGCTCGTCTGGTATTCAGGAAATCCTTGGACGGGCGTCCAAAAACTGAACGCTCGTCTGAGGGGTCAGAAACAGAACAGAGTTGAAATTTTTACGGTGGACGGGCGTCCAATTGCTTAGACGCTCGTCCAGGGTGCGGAAAGAACAGAAACAGAACAGAAAAGATGCAGAAAAAAAGGTTCAAGAAAGAACAGAACAGAAAGATAGACGGGGGAAAAGAGATAGAGGATAGATAGAAGGGAAAAGAGAGGGGAAACTAATCACAAAACGAAGAACAAACCACAAAAACTTGTCAAGCTCGAGACAAATAAACATCTATACAAATATAAAGTATATTCAAAAACTTGTCACGGATTTTATTAATACAAAATAAACAAGTAATAAAACCGGTTAACCTCAAGTGCAAGGATCGTAGTATAGAGGCTATGCCGGGCCGATCTTACGGGGAACTAGATAGTTGTTAATCCTAGCTTTTGTTTTAACTTACTACGTCACGAACTACACTAAACAGTGAATTAATCTAAACAAAGATTGCAGAAAATAAACTAGACAGAGGAGATTATCCAATGCTAGGAAAATACGGGTAACGGACTTATTAACTAAACTAAACTAATTGCAAAAAGGAAATTAACTAAGCAAAGCAAGACTCAAGTTGCAAGGATTTAAAATCAAATTATAAAAGGCAAACGAGGATTGATCCACCTATCAACATGTATTGATCTCCTATCTCGATTATATGTGGTATTTATCTAGGTCGTGATTCACCTTACCTAAACATGAACCCTAATTCCTTAGGTAATTCATCTATTAACCTAGTATCTTCCAATGCTAGATTAACGCGTTTCAAGATCAAAGGTGTCAACTTTTACGTTTAAATCTAGTGATTAGACTTATTAACTTCCGTTATTATAAATCTAAGGACTATTCTTATCTATGGTGATCTAAAGGTTAATCATGACTTCCATCAATCATAAACATAATCATACATGCAAATCTTCCGATATAAACGCAATTAAACGAGATAAAACATAAATAAGAAACAACCTTAACACATAGTATAATCGAAATACAGAAATTAATCCAAGTTGATGGCTTCACAGTTCTCGTTTGATTGAAGCTTTAGCTCCTGAGCATCCTCAGCAACCCAGAAAAGCAGAAAAAGAACATAAAAACTGCTCTAAACTAATCTAATTTAAAGTTGCAGAAAAGTGGAAGGAAAAGAAGTAAAACCGCAGCCTTAGCCGCCCCTAGGGTTTAGGGTTTGTAAAGTGTCGAATTGTTGTTTATAATGTGTGAAAATAGCCTTGTATTTATAAGCAACAAAGTCGGTTCCTCTAAGTCGGTTTCATGGACGAGCGTTCGTTCTGGTGGACGAGCGTTTAGCTTCTTCAGTCTCTATTCAGATGCTCGTTCAGTGTCGGTTCATGCTCTCAGTACTCGTTTTCAACATTGGACGCTCGTTCAATCTCAGCAGACGCCCGTTTGATATGGACGGAGTATGGACGTTCGTTCAACATGACTTGAATGCGATTTTTGCATGTTTATCTCTTTTTCTTCTCTCCACTTGATCATTAACTCTTTCTTAAATCTTTATAGCTCGCAATTTATATCTTTTGATCATCATTTGAGCACAATAAACATACCTATAACACATGGAAAACATCGCAAACTGTAATAATATTCAAATAATCATATTTTAACCATGAAATCACATAAATATATCGATATTGCGATTAAGCCGTTAAAAATATCGTTTGCTCAATATTTTAATATAAAGACCAATTATTATGCAAATTATACAATATAGAGGGAAAAAACATCGTAAAATATATCCTTATAAACCACATAATTTCACCCTTAACACCCATCATCAGAGAGATTACAGAGGGTTTCAAAGGGGTTTTCTGAACAGTTCCAGAAAGTGTGTAGATCTAGAAGATCGGATCCTACGAGAGATTTACAGAACTACAGATTCAGGTACGCTTCCGTTTTTCATCTTTAGTTCAGATTCTTGATAGTTTAGCATAAACGATCCTGGATCAAAGTGATTCATCACTTACGGTTAGATCCAACAGAGGATGCCCGGCTCATTCATGCGGCAAGTGAATATTATTTCTTAATTACCAGCATTGCTGCCGAAGCAAAGGCCCTCCTTGCCGGAATACTAGCTCTTTTGTGTCACGCATGGTTCTCTTCGCACTCATATTGAAACCGATTCTCAAATCCTAGTCAAAATCATTAAAGGCACCTACTCCAACCCTTGGAAAATTGACAAAGAAGTTACAACCATAAAGGACTTACTTCAACACCATGGCTTATGCGACAACCAGATCTTCCGTGAAGCCAACAATGCTGCGGACTTTTTAGCCCCGTCACTTTCTATGATGACGTCCGTACATTACCTCTTCAGTTACTCCTTATCATTCATGCAGAAGTTTGACCATACCTTCACTACCCACCACGCGGTAATTGGCTAAATATGTGGACGCACCCTTCATATCGGCGAAGGGTGCAAGACAGGTCTTTTTCATTTTAATTGTCACTTGTCTGATTGATATTTCAAATTTTTCGATGTTGCACACCTCAAAACCATTATTTGCTGGATTAGTTGGGCCTAATGATTGGCTTGGAGATTTGGAACGGCATAATCTTTACATCGGTACATGGATCTCTACTATTTCAGGCGTGCTAATGTCGGTTCTGATGGTTATGTGGTTTAAATTTTGGAGAGGAGATTTGGAAGCGCCCTTCATGTTCATGAAGGCATGGCCGGGCCTATAGTGAGGCCAGAAAGACCGCGGTCTTAAGCCCAACGGTGCCGGGAGGGCCCAACGGTACATGTTTCGCTAAAAGAAAAAAAAATCGTGTAGATTAAATACGATCCAACCTAATATAATATGTTTTTTTTTTTTTTATAATGGCCCAAATTTTTTTACCACAATTGATAAATGTCCCAATAAAAAAATTTATTTGGCCCGAAAAAAAATTGGACATACAAACAAGTTTTATTAATTTTTTGTTTGGAAAACTATAAAAATTAAAAAGAATATATTATTTGTTGGAAAAAATATAGTACTTAGGATTTGACAGAGAAGCAGAAACTCCGAAGCACGTTAATAACGTTGTCTTTTAAGAGATGTTTCATCCCACACGATTTGTCATTAAGGGATCAAACGAAAATCTCTCTCAGGATACAATGGAGGTGTTTGATTCAAACAGTGACTTGTTTGAATCAAACCCGATGACACACAAAGTTTTTCTGAGGATGCTATCAAACTTATGAATTTTCGCCTGCATACATGTGCCTTTTATAGGCTGCAAGTACCCCATAAATGAAAGGATGTACTCCTTGCATGAAAAGGTAGGGTTGTCACTGTTCACCGGATGAAAGAATGCAACCCTTACATGAAAGGGTAAGTACATATCTGTTCGAAAATACATGTATCTGAAAATCCGAAAATGCATATCCCTTAATGAACTGATTCATGTATTGGTTTAACATTAATTCGTACGATAACTCGTTTGCAAACGATTATAAAATGTTTACTTTATGAAAAAATATCTAACATTATTGCTTTATATTATTATATATCCATATAAAAAAAAGCACACAAAGAAAAATAAAAAGTATATTTTGTGTATACGTATGAATTTAGTTTTTGTTTCTATATATGCTAGAAAAGACTACTTTGTAGGCATGTTTTGAGGCTATCAATAAATTGAATTTTGTATTTACTTCAACTAAAAGACTCAATTTGGAGACTTAGTCTTAAGCCCAATTAATGCCAGGGCCGGCCCTGCATGAAGGGCACAAAACAGGTGCTACTTTACATTGATAAACTAATTATTTATATCAAGCTAGGTGCTGACCAAAATATTTACTTTATGAAAAAATTTCTAACATTATTATTTTATATTATTATATATCTATATAAAAAAACACACAAAGAAAAATAAAAAGTATATTTTGTGTATACGTATAAATTTGGTTTTTGTTTCTAAATATGTTAGAAAATACTACTTTATAGACATGTTTTGAGGCTATCAATAAATTGAATTTTGTATTTACGGATGTTAAAAACACGATAAGTATGTTTAAAAATTTTCAACTAAAAGACCCAATATAGGGACTTAGTCTTAAGCCCAATTAATGCCAGGGCCGGCCCTGCATGAAGGGCACAAAACAGGTGCTACTTTACATTGATAAACTAATTATTTATATCAAGCTAGGTGCTGACCAATTCTTTCGTTATTTTTTGGCTGGGCTTTCCATCTTTAACCAATGGTGCAACAAAAATCTTTTCAAGCTATCTTGCATTACAGTGTAGAATTTGAGATTACCATGCAACTTCTTTTCAATGAAATAGTATTAATTAAAGAAGACTTAAAAGAAAAGAAGGGCACTCTTTCTTTTCAATTAAAGAAACATTTTCACAGTAATAAATAGATCTCACAACTCCATTGTTATACTCACAAAGCCTTTCATAGCATACAATAACCAAAAAAAAAATTCAAATTCAGAGAAGATGGCTTTGAAGATTATTTACTTCTTGCTCGTTGTTTTCTCCGCAGGATGGATAATATTTTCTCAACCTGGGTATAACGCTGTTACTGGTAATGAAGCAAATGCCATACCGCCAAGAAAATGGGTTCAAAGCTATTTCACTCCGGTCAGAAAGATACTCTCGGTCCCGGTGTCAAGCTCTATCCCCATATGTGATAGCACTCTGGAGGATAATACGTGTGTAGACACGGCTGAACATTGCCCATCTGCATGCGAATGCATCTTTGTAAGGGCAATAAAACAATGTGTCGATCACTCTTACATTGAGTAGTGAAGTTTATGGTTCAGCTGATTGGTCTGCCTGTATATTTATCAGGCAGACCATTCAGTTATCATGTTTGCCTGTTAATATCAGGCAGACCATGCAACTCTCCGTGCATGTAAAATTTTAGACAGTGATTCTGTCAAAAATACATGTTAAAACACCAGTGTTTAACATGAAAATAAATAATAAAACATTAAGACATATATTTTAATTTGGTTTTCCAATTTCGCTTGCTTGTCAATTTTCAAAGTGCAGCCTCTCTGTTTATATAGTAAGAGATAGAGAGCCAGTAATTTTTTTTTTATATTTTAACTCCATCTCAATGTAATATCTGCAATATTTTTCATGAATGCAATGCAGTGTCAACTCGGATCATTTAGTATGCAACGTGTCTTTTGTGTTTAAATGTCTGATTATCCCTTTGTTTGCAAAACTATATTATTCCTGTTTCAACAAAAAAAATATATATATATATATATATATATATATATATATATATATATATATATATATATATATATATATATATATATATAATGTCCTGTTTAATCTCAAACGTAAAACACTTTCCATTGCTTGTCGATACAGATTAGAAGGATTGTGCATAAAGTATGACTTAGGTTGTTTACGGCTTGACCATAGGTGTTCCCTGATCATCTATTGAAGTGATCTAGCCCAAATGGTTGTAGGTGAAGGAAGATATGATCTAAAGAAGTTTTTAATAATTTAATAAAGATAATAAATGCTGTGTGTACATTGAAAACCCAAAAGCCTAATTTATACTAGCAGACAGTCAGGAGTTCCATCTTTTGGATAAACCCCAGCTTTCTCTAATCTTTTAATAAAAAATTTACAAAATAAATTCAAATGTGTTTGACTCAAGATGGATTCTTGCAGATGGAGATTAGGACGCAGCAGCTTTGCTTTGTGAGAGGCTTGCACAAACAGGTATCTTTGACTTGCACTTATCTCTTTGTTTTTCAAAGTTTATCCCTTTTTCTAAATCCCTTTCTGGATTGCTGGTGCATTTGTCTTCGATTGCGTTGTTTATCTTATCATCCCCCTTCAATCTGGCGTGGGGAAGAGATTGCACACACAGATTGCTGCAAATGTGCTCAAATTAAGACCTAGGCAAAGTCTTGGTAAAAACATCCACTAATTGTCGATTTGAGGGCACGCATTTTGTAACTAACTGATGAATGGCACTATCTCTCGCACAAAATGATAATCTAATTCAAAACGATTGGTGCGTGAATGAAACATAGGATTAATAGTCAAACTGAGAGCACTCATGTTATCACATAGCAACTGGGGAGGACGAACTGAAATGCCAAGATCTCTAAGTAAATGTGTTATCCAAACAATTTCAGAAGTAGTAGAAGCCATAGACTTGTATTCTGCTTCCGAGCTAGACCTGGAAACTGTTGCCCGCTTCTTGGAACTCCAAGAAATGCAGTTGGCACCCAAGAACACACAAAAGCCACCGGTGCTGCGTCTGGTAGTGGGGCAACCTGCCCAGTCTGCATCACTAAAGGCATAGAGACTGGTTGGACTTTTGGACAGGTAGTGTAAGCCATGTGCTGCAGTACCTTTGACAAATCTCAGAATTCTTTCGACCTTCTTAAAATGACCCATAGTAGGTGCAACAGAGTGTTGACATACTTTGTTTACAGCATGTGTGATATCTGGCCTTGTGAAGGTCAGGTACTGCAGTGCCCCAACAATGCTCCTATAGGTGAACGCATCAAATGGATCTGAGACTGTAGGTTTTGGTTGGGCCTTCAAGGCTAAATGTGTGGCAATGGCAGAGCCACCCTAGCATTTGTGTCTTAGTCAACAGAGCTTGAGAGTATTTCTGTTGTGTCAAGAATATCCATTGTGCTGTAGTTTTAAATTCAATGCCCAGGAAGTATCTGAGGGACCCCAAGTATTTAAAGGCAAATTCTTTACCAAGTTTGAAGATTAGCTCCTGAATAAGAGGTAGGCTATTCCCTGTAACAATTATATCATCCACATATATTAAGAAGATAATTGTTACAGAATGTTCCCAGAACACAAACATAGATGAATCTGATTTGCTGCAATAAAAACAAAGCCGCGGTAAGCATTGATAGAGTCTATCAAACCAAGCCCTAGGGGCTTGTTTTAGACCATATAAAGATCTTTGTAATAAACACACTGAGTCTGGTTGTGTTTCATCCCTAAAACCTGGAGGTTGCACTATGCAAACCACTTTCTTTAAATGCCCATGCAAGAAGGCATTCTTCACATCTAACTGTTTCATAACCCATCCATGTGAGATTGCTAGGGAGAGCATCAATCTGATTGTAGTTGGCTTGATGACAGGGCTAAAGGTCTCTTCATAATCCACTCCAGATTGTTGTGAGTAGCCCTGAACCACTACTCTAGATTTATACCTCTCCGGGCTGCCATCTTGCTTGATTTTTACTCTGTACACCCATTTGGAGCCAATAATATTGGCATTTGCTGGTCTTGGAACTAAAGTCCAAGTGTGGTTGTTGGCTAATGCCTGTAGTTGTTCCTCCATGGCTTGTATCCACTCTGGATGCTTTAAAGCAGTCTTTAGTGTCTTAGGTTTATGTACAATTGAGGGTTGTTCAGTGTGCATGGCATAGTCTTGAGGATAGGCAGGAGGTCTCCTATCACTTATAGGTCTAGGAGGGATAGCATGTGCAGCTTCTGGTCTTGGTTGCTCCATCTGAGGTTCAGGTGATTCTGCTTGTTCCTAATGTAGAGGATCAGGTACCGGTGGATCAGGAGCTGGTGATGCAGGTTCTGGATCAGGTTCATCAATAAGAGCAGAAGGTGTAGGGAGTGTCTGGGCAGCAGGCCGGTGCACCATTGTTCAGGTCTTCCTGTTCCTGATCAGCCTCTTTACTGGTATGCTTGACAACTCTCCATTCATCAGGAAAGGGGTATTGTACAAGTTCTGATGTAGTATAAGATGCCTGCACCTGTGAACAATCAAAGGAAACACTGTTTCATAAAAAACAACATGCCTTGAAATGTAACCCTTTTTGGATCAAGACACCTATAGCCCTTGTGAAAGGGATTATACCCCCGAAAACACAATGAACACTCCTCTTTGCAAATTTGGATTGTCCATGGTTTCTTAGTGTGGGAAAACATTGGCATCCAAAAATTCTTAACCCAATGTAGTCTTGATTTCTTTGAAACAATTTATAGTAGAGAGTCTCATTTTTCAGTACTGTTGAGGGCAACATGTTGATTAAATATATAGCAGTCAAGAATGCCTCTACCCACGAGTGTTGAGGTACATGAGCATGAAACATTAGAGTGAGCCATGTTTCTACAATATGTTTGTGCTTCCTTTCAGCCACCCCATTATGTTCAGGAGTGTGAGGGAAGAAAATCTGAAGTGCAATGCCACACTTCGATAAGTGATTCAAAAAGTCAGTAAACTTGAAATCACCTCCTCATCACATTGGAAGATTTTGATTTTATGATTTAACTGTTTTTCTGTAAGTCTTTGAAATCTTAAAAAGCAATCATAGAAGTCAGATTTCTTTTTAAGTGGGTATATCCAAGTAAAACGAGAAAAATCATCAACAAACAACACATAATACTGATATCCCAGATTGGAAGTAACAGGGGCTGGTCACCATAAATCACAATGCACTTTTTCTAAAGGAAACAAATACTTTTTATTATTTGTCCAAAAGGAAGTTTACAGCCTTTTCCTAATTGACAACTAACACAAAGACCTGGCTTGGAAATCCAATTATTAACATAAATAAGAGTTCCTTTATTTAAAATAGAAATAGATTTGACATGATAATGCCCTAGCCTCTGATGCCAAATAGATGTTGATGCTTTTCCAAACTTTATTGCAGTTAAAGCTGTCTCTATATCATTATCCACTGCATATAGCTTCTCTTTTTGTTTGTCAAAGTGCCAATATCTTCTGGCCTTGATCCTTAATCACAAAACCATCATTAGTAAATTTAAAAGTGCATTGATTATCTGCAGTATATTTCCTAGCATACAAGAGATTTTTGGTTAAATCAGGAACTACCAATACATCCTTTAGTTCTCTCTTGCCAACATAGGCATCACCATTGTGTGTAATATCCAACTTACATCCATTCCCTACATAGATTTTGTCACTACCATTATATGCTCTTTTTGTAAGGATCTTACCTTCATCATTGGTCATGCGAGTGGCGGCCCCTGTATCAGCATAGAAACCGGTGTCCTACCCTTTTGATAAGTGAACAACTGCAAGAGCTTCAGGGATTTCTTCAGACTGATATGCATAATCGAATCTATACCAGCAGTCCCATGCTGAGTGGTTGATTCTTCCACAGATCTGACAAGTCACCTTACCCTCGGGATTGGATCTAGACTGTTTTCTGCTTTTTGCTCAGTGTTTCTAGAATTACTCTGCTGCTGTGACTAATTTTGATTGCCAGAATGACCAGCTAGTGCAAAACCACGTCTTCTAGAATTGAAGGAAGTTCTGCCACCCCCTCTTTTTCCTCTACCTCTTCCTCTTTGGGAGAGGAAATCTTGATTCTAGATTTTCTTTTGTTCATCCTGCTGTACCTTAACAATTTGCTCATAACTTTGTAATGCCATGATTAGTTAAGTAAACGTGGGATAAGGGGATTTTGTGAGCAGGAGTCCTAAAATTCATGTATTCACTGCCAAGCCCGTGAGAGAATTTAAATACCTTATCAAGATCTGACACTGGTTTCTTTATGGCAACTAAGTTATCACAGATAGATTTGAATTCTTTTACTCGCTTAGTACCCCTCCTTTAGTCCCATTAACATATTTTTCAAGTTACCTTCTTTTTCAAGAGTATGGGGTGGCATCTGTTGGTCAAGGGCTGACCAGATTTGGGACGCTGTTGAATCTTCTTCATAATCATGATAATGATCTCCTCCTTCATTGTGCCAAGGAGCCATGACACAAGTAGCCCATCATTGACAATCCAGGTTTGATAGTGGATTGTCAGTCTCCTCTCCTTCTGCATTTTTGGTCTTTGCCTCTGGTTTTTCCGATGAGCTTATGCGATGGTATACATTAAGACTCTTGATCAAGGGAACAACCTGGGATTGCCATAAGAGATTGTTTGTGAGGTTCAGCCTGATTGAGATTAGGCTAGAACATTGGTGCAACTGTTGAATTGTGAATGCTGATTGATTCTTTGGCCATGGTTGGTTGAGAAAAAGCTAAACACAATTACAGTGGCTCTGATACCATAAAGAAGTTTTTAATAATTTAATAAAGATAATAAATGGTGTGTATAATACATTGAATACCCAAAAGCCTAATTTATATTAGCAGACATTCGGGAGTTCCATCTTTTGGATAAACCTGAGCTTTCTCTAATCTTTTAATAAAAAATATACAAAATAAATTCAAATGTGTTTGACTCAAGATGGATTCTTGAAGATGGAGTTTAGGACGCAGCAGCGTTTTGCTTTGTGAGAGGCTTGCACAAACAGGTATCTTTGACTTGCACTTATTTCTTTCTTTCTCAAAGTGTATCCTTTTTTCCAAAATCCCTTTCTAGATTGCCGGTGCATTTGTCTTTGATTGCGTTGTTTATCTTATCATGATCAACTGTATTAAAGATTTTGAAAAAACTGGCCGGTTGAGCTAAGGACTATGCTCCTTTTTTGTCACTCTTGTACCCAAGAAATCTAATCCTACTTCCTTTAAAGACTACAGACCCATAAGCCTTATCGGATCACTGTAAAAGGTTCTTTCTAAAATTTTAGCCGAGAGACCCTAGCCCTTCATACCATCATTGGGAATAGCCAATCAGCATACATAAAAGGAAGGCAAAATCTTGATGGGTTGTAAATTGTAATAAAGTAAAGAGATGATTGACTTCTTAAAAAGTAAAAAAGTTAGCGCTTTCTTTTTTAAATCTGACTTCGAGAAGGCCAAATCCCCTTCATCAACTAATGGCCAAATTATAATGAATCAACCTTCACTGGCAGGGTATCGGGTAATTGGTTGTACTATAATGGCGAGAAATGTCGTATGCCACGAGGAATCGATCAAGTATCACAGTCATTTTTGTATCTAGTTTCGGTACACAATATTGTGGAAAGAGAAGGAGCATTTTTCAAGCCAAAAGGCATTACATTCCATTGGTATTGCCCAAACGGAACTGTAAATGCTGTTTTATATCTATCTGTTGGCTTTATTTGGATTTGCCAGAAACCTGATTTCATGTCAAATTTTGAGAATATGTTCTATAAACTAATAATGAAGCGAGATTAAAATAAAAATAAAGCAATAGTCAAATTATGATCAAGCAAACAACTCTCCACACCTCTACCGAATCACTAGGAATAGGCTTTTCCCCACCAACTAACCAATTGGACTAATGAACGTGTTTGTGGGCGCAATCTTCTAAGATGGTGACTAGGAACTGATACCGCAACCTAACACCCGATGTCAGGTTCAACAGTCCCCTATTTGGGATTTAGCTGGCCTAACATAATTAAGAAGTAGAGATGACTCGTGTACACTGAGTTCACAGCTTATCATGGAAAACCTCGATCACTCCAGAAACAAGACTCAACCAACTTGGCTAGTTTTACATGGTGATCCCAATTGAATCAAGTGATAAATTTAATACAATATTAAACATAAGTTTTGGGACACAAATAGTTTAATTAAAAAGACTTAATTTTTAAGCACAACTTATCCCTAGATCATCGTTCAAGACATCGATTCATAAACTATCACATAATTTAACTATAATATTTTTTTTTTGAACAACATAATATATTAATATAAATCAACAAGAAAACGAGAGCCAAAGCAGCAGTACCATATACAAACAAAAGAATCAACTGGGCACCAAAACAGAACATATACACTCAAAACCGATTATGAGAGGGCACCAAAAGGATCGTTCTTCCACATATTCCAATCTCCATGAAGGTTGGTACATTTTCCTTGAATCCATGTAAAACTCCACAGTTGAGTATCATGCATTGAATATTACATCAGCATCATATAAGTCTTTGAGTGAAAGATAATGTTATTTCTAGCCAACCAAAGGCCAATGGAAATGAAATTGAAGAGCACTGATGACTGTCAAATTATACCCGTAGAAGTCATCAACATTATCCTTAAATCGAGCCAAATAATATATATTTTATGTTAAATCACATGGTTATAATAATTATTTAATGTTATGTGATTTATAGAATATAATTTGGTATTTATCCGTTTTTATTATTTAAATATGATTTATTGTGAGATAAATATTGATTTTATAGATTGAGATAATTTGGAGGATAATTACAAATGGATGAATTAAATCTCAAGATAAATCGAAAGAAATTCGGAGTGCATTGATGATAAAAACCGGATCAGCGCGAAAAGAGGAGTAAGGCATGACAAGAGCCAGCGAGCCAATCAGAAATCAGCAGGCTCGCTGGCAGCGAGCCCCTACTTCGCTGGGAGCGAGTTCAACAAAATCAGCGGATCGGCTTGGAGTTATCTCGACGCGTTTTAGACTTCATTTGGATTTAGGAAACCTATTTTAGATCGGTTCAGGCTTATCCCATGCAAATTTTTACTCTTATAAATACTTGTACTAGTTCATTAACAAAAACACACCTCAGACACAACTTTTACACAATTCATAATAAAAATCCTCAGTTTCTCAGAGCAGTTTTTAATACAAGTTCAACAGTAATTATGTGAGTTCTTGTATTTATTTGTTCTTTATTCATTGTAATAAAGTCCCCCCAATTATTGTTTATTGTTTGAGGTTGTTCGTTCTTCTCCGAACGATGTAGATCTAAGGATACAATATGAGGCAGTGGGGATTCCTTGTCTATAAGGATCCACACGCCCAGATCTGTTATCCGGTGACCTATAGATGACTTTGGTATGATCGACAACCGTGTTTTTAGTAGATCTATATAATTTCTTTATGAATCTCTATTTTATCCGTTACGTATGTAGAAACGCTAAGATTTAGGTTTTCGCCGCGTCAATCTAGCCACGTCTTTATGGTGTGATTGTCCTCCCAGAATTTCTTATCTTAGTAGGTATGGCTACGGCTACGTTGCTCGTCTGTTTTAATTAGCGTATTATTAGGAAATACCAATATAGTACTCCTAGGTTGATGACATAGATCAAGTAATAATAAAATACTCGACCACCATAAACCAATACTAGCAAGAGGACTAGGCCCATCGTAGTTAGCTATAGTGAATCAAGGTCGATCCCACAGGGAACCATTTGTGGATCATCTTATATACAAACAATTAATTAAACATGTCAAGGACATAGAGGCGGTTTACGACCAACATAAGACAAGAAAAGTAAAGACACGACTCGACACAACGTAATTAACCTCCCCAATTATAGTCTTTATCGTTTGGACCTAGATAGTTTATATAATAAACTGAACTTATTAACTGTCAATACGTTTGTATCTACCTTAGATTGGCTACGGGATTCATCCTCTTTAACTTGACTTAGCACCGGTAGGTCACTAGATCACTGTGGTATTGTTACGTGACTTCGCATTTTGGTGCCTCCATCTCATATAACTCACACGCTTACGACTCTAAGGATGCCGATATTAACCGTACACCTCGTCTAGGCAACATTCCTATGGTTAGGCGTACTTCCTAAACGATCACTCAAGCTCTCGTCCAACTAGTAATTACCAAGTTATAGTCTCATGCTAGTTTACGATCTACGTATAACAAGGTGAGCTCAATTCCCTAATATAAACCTACCTAGATAACGCTGAACGTCCGAAGATCAATTCATGAGCCTACCTAAGAGTTTTATATCGGTATTTCCTTCTTACACGTTTTAATTAAATTAAGCGAGTGACGTAGCCATAGCCATACCTACTGAGATTATAAATTCTATTAAGTTAACCTAACCATAAAGACGTGGCTATCTAACGGATGAACAGGGGGCTCGGTCGACCGAATACAGACACTCGGTCGACCGAATGGTCCTTTCCCCCAGATTGCATCCCTGAATATATCTCTCAGCGTTTCATCATACACAACGGATTAAACAGTAATTCGTAAAGCATTCATATAAACTAACTTAGATACGCATTAATTAAATCAAGTAGATTCATGAATAAATACTAAGTGTATGACGTAGGTTATGGGATCCTCATAGACAAGGAGTCGCCACATCCCTAACGTCATAGCCTAGATCTACATCATCTAGCTATGATTAACTAACTCAAACGATAAAGCATAATTGGGAGGGATTAATTACTTAAAAAAAGAAAGAAAGAAAATAAAGGCTTACATATTGCAGCCCTTAAATTGCTGGAAACCCTCAAATTATTCTACATTGTATCAAAGTTATATTATGAATTGTAAGATTGAAGAAAGAATGAAGGGATTCAAGGTATGATTTACAATTTCTCGTAGCTGCTGCTTATATAGGGGTTTCTGCCGACTTATGAAGGATCTAGAAGGTAAATACGAAAAAATCCGAAAAGTGACCGAGCCGACATACTCGGTCGACCGAATGGATAGGCTCGGTCGACCGAGCCCTTTTTACACGTGTTAAACGCGTCTCTTTGTCTGACTTGTTCCCTACTGCACGTTTGCATGTTGATCTGATTAATCTTTCATTTAATGCTCCGATTTTCTTGCTCTATTATCTTGAGACCATTGATTGAATGACATTAATCCTCTCGATTTGTCGTGATCTACAAAATCAGCATTTATCGCACAATAAATCGGCTTTTAATAATAAAACAGCTAAATACCAAATATCATATTAATAATCACTTAACATTAAATAATAAATATAAACGAGTGATTTAATATGAAATATACATTATTTGGCCCGATTTAAGGATAATGTTGATGACAATTACGGGTATAATTTGACCGTCATCATAGGTCGGCTCATGAATTGATCTTCCGGGACTTTCAGCGAGATCTAGATCTGTTTTGTATTAGGGAATTGTGCACACCTAGTTATACGTAAATCGTAGATTAACATGAGACCGTGCAGGTAATTGTTAATAGGACAGAGACTGATGCGATCGCTTAGGAAGTACGCCTAACCACATGAATGTTGCCTAGGTGAGGAATACGGTTAATATCGGCATCCCTAGTTTTGTAAGCGTGCAAGTTATATGAGATGGAGGCCTAAAAAGTGAAGTCACGTAATGTAGCATAGTGATCTAGATGGCCTACCCGGAGCTAGATCTAGTTCGGGGGATGACTCCCGTAGCCAATATAAAAGAAATACGAATCGGATTAATAGTTGTCGAGTATCGCTTAATTGTATAGAATCTCTAGATCCAAACGATAACATAATAATTGGGGAGGTTAATTACGTTGTTTATGTGTTGTGTCGAGTCAGTCCTTTATCTTTCTTGTCTTTCGTTGGTCGTAGACCGCCTTTGTGTCATTGACATGAATAATTAATTGTTTGTATATAAATGACCCACAATTGGTTCCCTGTGGGATCGACCTTGATTCGCTATAGCTATACTACGATGGACCTAGTCCTCTTGCTAGTATTAGTTTATGGTAGTCAAGTATTTTATTATCACTTGATCTACGTCATCAAGTTTTTGGTGCCGTTGCCGGGGAACCAACGGTCAATTTTATATTTAAATAATTTTTTATTCATGTTAAGGTTTTTTTTAGAGTCTATTTTTACGTTTTTGAGTCATTCTGGTTGTCTGCTCTGTGTAAAAATTCCAGATTCTAAAAAACTGGTTTCGCTCCCAGCGAGACTACCTCTCGCTGCCAGCGATCCTGGTCAGTTTTCTGGGATTTCGCGTGTCTGTTTAACTCCGTATGTTTAATCCGTAGGTCTGATAGCTGCATGGAAAACCATGTTAAAGTCAGTCTACGGTCCGTTTTGTTTTTGTTTTTCTTCTGTTTGCAGAAACCAGGGAAACAATAATCCGAGTCAGTAATTTTTTGTGGGCGCTGAGAAAATAACCCAGCAACATGTGGAGCTACGAATCTACGATGGGAAAAGAAATGGAAGCAACACCTTTAAAGCACCAAGATGGCTCCGAGAAAATAAATATTACAAGGTTCGATTTATTCTTGGTACAATGTTGAAGGCAAGGTACTACCTTTTTTGCTTATGTTTTACTATCTTTTGGTTTTTTGAACATAAGTTGGTCTTTACATGAACCTGAATGAGAATCTTAGCCCGGAGTGAGTTTTAAGATTAATTTTATTAGTGCCGAAGGTTCTGCCCCAAATTTGTCTCATCTAGAGGGTGTAGGGAAACATGTAGTAGTTGAAGAAAGCAGTGAATAAAGAGTTCCTTGTAGTTCTGTTAGCCGAGAAGGACGCTCAATCTCAGCGTCCTACACATAAGAATGCTTCTAATCTACTGGCCAGGGGAGCAACGATTTGTGTAGTTTTAAGAATTCGCAATCTAAAGAAGACGTTGAGTTTTGAGAGAGCATAATGAAGCAGCATTATAGAGGATATGATTAAAATGGGTCCCTAGGACTAAATCTGCCTAAAATTCACTAATTCCTAAAACGAGAGCCGAGTAAGAGCTTTGTGTAAATGGTATGGATAAATGTCGTCTCCTAGGTCTCACAACCAAGGAAAGGATATTAATCTGCAAAAGCGACGAGCCCACCTCATATAGTGCTCAAGGGGTCAACATCAGGCAATCCAAGAAGGATAACTGACAAGGATAATTTTTGGAAAGTCGAGCTGAGGACTTTAAACTCAGAACTACTTCTAAAACCCTTAGGATTTCTTTTTAGGATTTTAGGGTTTTTTTTTTTTTTTTTGAGTCAAATAAGAGTAACGTGACATATGTTGAGGTTTTTTATTTGCCGTGTTCCGATGGCCATTAGGCTAAGGATGTGCAAAACTTTTTTACTCAATATAGGCCACGTGAAGTAGAGTTTCTTAGGAGAGTCGAGAAATTGCTAAATAAAAGGAAATTTAGCAATCAACCTTAAGATGGAAGCATTAAGAGAGCTTGAGAATTACTGAAAAAGTAACAGAGAATGATTGGTGCGAACAAAAACGCTTTTTGGTCAACTCCCAAAACTTTTTAGAATGGCGATCCGAGTGAAAATCTAAAGTGGTGTGCAATTCGTTCTGCAAATATGCTTATCCTTCCTTTACACATTTCATCTTCAAACTCTTCTATCCTTTCACCAATCTGCCCCAACAATTCACATTTCTAACCATTCTTTCATCGCCTCTCTTTCTTTCCATCTGTTTTCACTCTCCCACCCTAACCCAATCCCTTATCCAATACCCAACCAAAACACAATTTCTTACCCACCCTTTATCTTTTCTTACCATTCTTATAAATATCTTTTTCTCAACCCATCATATTCTAAACCTCCATTTTATTTACAAAATACCCTTATGTTGCGGAATTCAAACATTGCTAAGTTTTAATGATTATCTTTTATCATTTTGGTTTTCATGATCTTAGCTGGGGTACATGTAGCTCTGCCCTAGCTAGATTTTATAAGTTTTAGGTTCGATCAAAATACAACTTCTCTTTCTACCGGAAGATTTCACTTTCACAATTTTTCTGACCCTTCCGGCACATATAGATGATGAGTTGTGTTCTAAGCTATCACACCGATCCGACCTTGTTGATGACGGTTATGACTTTTACATGATACATTGGGTAATTCGTAATTTCAAGGAGAAGCTACATCTCCCTAAGTTGTTGATATCCAATCAAAACGTGAAGCGTCTGCGCTAAGTATTTGATTTTATCTTTCGCCAATAGGTCACATTGAATCTGTTATACCTTACCAAGTATCTCTTTTACACTGAATTAAATACATGGTTGATCCAGTCAACCTCGTGTTTTCCCCCGTGGGGTAATTCATTTTGATCTTTGTCTTCTCCACCCGGTTTTAAGAATATTTAAGCGGTGGAGGTTATAGATGAAGACTACCATCTTTAGATGCTTGTTTATTTTTTCTTTCTATTTAGTCTTTTTCTTTTTGCGTCTATATATATCCTTTTTCTTATTCGTTTTAGAATTCGTGTCTGAACGAGTCGTTTTACCTCTTTGGTTTTCCTTGTCATTAGTTGTAGACAATAAAGTGGCTTAATTTGTTTTTGGATATTTTATATCTAATTACTGCCACATTATTTTATAACTTCCATTGACGTGTTATTAACGGTTTCGTGGAGTTTCTGTTTGGTTTGCTTAAACAGGTTTTCATTTTCTTCTCCACGACGTGCTTGGATTACTCCGATGTTCTGCATCTACTTGAGAGCCGTTTCCAGAGCTAAGTCTTTTTCTTAAATTCTCATTTTTATTTGTCATTGGGGACAATGCCATGTTTAAGTGGGGGGTAGGAGACTTAGCTATGATGTGTTATAATTGAAAATTGAATGAAAATGTGCAAAGTTGAAGAAAATTGAAAAATGCCAAATTAATTATCTCGTACCCTTAGAATTGTGAGTTCCTAGCTAAGAATTGATAGGAAAGGAACCAAGTTGCATGAGTACGTGATCATTTTATACTTATGGAAATGTAAATTTAAGGATATTCATGCCGACTGTTGCCAATGTAAGATCTAGTTTAAGGGATGACTCCCGGAGCCAATGTAAGAGAAATACGGATCGGGTGAGTAATTGTGAAGTATTGTTTAATTATATAGTTCACTAATTCCAAACGATAACATGATAATTGGGGAGGTTAATTGCGTTGTTCATGTGTTGTGTCGTGTCGAGTCCTTTATCTTTTTTGTCTTTTGTTGGTCGTAGACCGCTTTGTGTCCTTGACATGAATGATTAATTGTTTGTATATAAATGACCCACAATTGGTTCCCTGTGGGATCGACCTTGATTCGCTATAGCTATACTACGATGGACCTAGTCCTCTTGCTAGTATTGGTTTATGGTGGTCAATTATTTTATTATCACTTGATCTACGTCATTAACCTTCCAACTATAATAAGCTTCGCGTGTTTGGTTGTCTATGCTACCCCTGGCTCCGCCCATATACTGATCATAAACTTCAACCGAGGTCCAAACCGTGTGTGTTTCTAGGCTATTCTCTAACCCAATGATGAGAGGATTTTTCACGATCCAAAAACCAAACAATATTTATAATCCACGAAACTCATATACCGTGAAACCACTCTCTAACCGGCCAAACACCGGGTCGATCGTAGTAGAATGGCAAAGAGTACGGGGTCGATCCCACGAGGAAATTGGGTCGAATACGAAACCTGTGTTAAAATCGATGAACAAAGAGCACACCAACGGGATAAACGATCGAAGCCCATACTAAACTACGGCACGAAAAAGGGATTTAAAGCATGAACCAACAACAACAAGCAATCCCATCGACAAAAGATCGAAACAATCAAAGCAAAATCGAGAGAAAGCAAATCGACAAAGGAAACTCACAAGATCGACATCGACATACATTAGATCTGAAAGCCCATGTCCCAAATCGACAAAAGATCCAGTCTTTAATCCCTACCGTGACCCACGACGCGAAATCCACAAGCAATCGATCGAATACCGCGTTCGACGCTAACTACAAAAATCTAATCTAAAAGCATGGGCCCAAGCCTTGATCCGACTATTTAGATGTCAACCTGCATAACAGCCGCCGGAGCGGCTGGGTTGAGCACCTAAGCCGGCCTCGAGCTCAGTCCAGCCAAAAAGTGAGAGGAGTCGTGTTAAAATTCGACTATAGAAGCTCTTATATAGAGCAGCAAAAATGAGTTTGAGCTGGTGGGCCGACCAACTCGGCTCGTTTGACCCGTCTTCGTAAATCATTAAAATCTCCCTGTGTGTAGCTCCGAATTGAACGATTCAAGATGCGTTGGAAAGCTATTGGAATTATCTACAACTTTCATGAAGACCAAAAAGCCATAAAATGCTTCCAAGATGGGTCAAAATGCAGATCAAAGGACCGGGCTGGTGAAAACCGAACTCGTGTCAATCCTTTCGAAACTACCTCTCGTCCGTACGGCCGGGGTACTTGTCCGTACGGATAAAAGGCCTTCCGTACGGATATTTCATTATTTTCCAGTCGTCCGTACGGACAAAATGTGTCGTCCGTACGGACAACTCTCTCGGTTTTGCCTCCAGGTTGCTCCATTTTCGATGCTACTCCGCAAGTAAACACTTCATAACTTCTTCGTCCGAGCTCCGATTGAGGTGATTCAAAAACCATTAGAAAGATATTTGAATTATCTACAACTTCCATCAAGAAGTCAGGTCCTGAAAATGCCTCCATCATAGGTTAAATTTCCGATGAACAGAACAGAGGGGTTGAGATTTTTACACTTTTTCTCTTTTCTCCCCTTTTCTCCTTCCCCTGATCATTCTCACCACAAAATATCACCTTCCGGGTCTCCGGATCACCTAAACCCTGAAATATTATGCATAGAACATACCAAACGACATCCCGGGGGTAAAAGTGTCCGGAATATTGCAAAATTATCGATAAAAGAGGGGTTTTCCGACCATTTGTCGTTTTCACTCCCCGTGCATTATTCTCACGATAAAGCTCTACAAAAGGCCTAAAATACCCAAAAACATGCTAATTGAGTGATAAACAAGGGTAAAAAGCACACCGAAATGGTGTAAAGTTGACTCCCATCAACCACCCCCCACTTAGCCTTTGCTCGTCCTCGAGTAAAATGGGCGTTTTAAAATAAACCAATGGGATCAACTTTGCAACATCGGTGTAGCCAAGCACATTCTCATGGTAAACGACAAGTAGTAAAGTGAATGTAGACAACTCGAGACAGTGTTATAAACTAAACGGAGTGCACGTGTGTAGAGAAGCAAGGAATCACACCAAAATGGTCACCGGCCTTGAATACCGGTCAAAAATTTACACACGATATCATACCACATAACATCTCCACTAATCGAGGCTACCGGGACTAGATACGGTCAAATAGGACTTTGAAGGTTTTGACGTTAGGCTCGGGAGGGGGCTAACCGAAAGGATAATTTGGGAACTGGAGAAGAGAAAATACGAGTGAACCAAATCAACAAGTGTATCTCCTCCTTGCAACCATACAAATCAACACCAAACTCCTCCGATCATCAAACAAATCAAAACAACTTCCGAACTCAACATTATATGGACAAACAATACACGTCCACACAAGGCTTTCTTTGACTCAACACTTATTCACTTTATTCAAACTTTTATTTCACTTCTTTTTCTTTTCTTTTCACTTTTTTTTTCCATTTTTCTTTTTGCATTCTTTTTCTTTTTCAACTTTTCTTTCTTTTCTTATTTGAACCAAAGGCCTTATAAAAAGATCACTCGAGCTCCTCCCCTTCTTTACACATCTCAGAAAACACCAACTCCAACCAAAACATGTCACTCTCCCACCCCACACTTGCCTTGGCAAGTGTGGTTTAACAAGAGACTAAGTCCACTCGTAGGGTCAAATGAAGGGAATGTGACCAAAATAAGGCTCAAGGGTAGGTTTCTGACTAAGTAATGAAATGGCTATAAAGCGAATGGTGGTCGGACCATTCTATCAAGGCTGAGAGGGGCTACGAAGGTCAAACATTCGGCTCAGGCTTATTTGGCTCTGGTCGGGTCAAAGAAGCGCCTTTTCTGTCATCCCGTATCCGGTTTAGGTAACCTTTCTATTTCGCCTCGAAGTTAGAGATATGAATGTGTGTAACAACCAAATTGTGTGTAACCGAAGCAAATCGCATATAAGGTTCCGTTTTCAAGATAAGACTGAATCGCATTGCATATATTCAATGAACTACTAAGACTTTTACCAATCGAATGTGAGGACTACACAACCCTGCGGTGTTAAAACCGTTGAAAAATTTTAAAAATAGCCCAAAATCGACTAGAAAACGGTCAAAGACTAAGCATACCACACAAATTGGCACATTTAACGATCAAAGCACAACTACAAAACGGCTAAGTTCCCCACCCCCCACTTGAATGAAGCACTGTCCTCAGTGTGTGAATGAGATGGAAAGAAAGACTTAGCTGTTTTGTAGAACCCGGCAGAAAGGTGCACTTAAGCTCACGTGACATCTTCTAGTGAATCCATCTCGAGTACCTAAAACCATATAGACCGAAAACAAGGCAAACACATGCACGGGAGAAGTCCACGTGCCAAAAGATGGTGATAGATACGAGATATACACATATAGAAGCCATGCCACAAACGGACTCAAAGCAGATCGATAGTACTCAACATGGATTCCAATGGATGTAAAGATAACCAAACAGGGTAAAGACAAATCATCCACGTATAGAATAAAGCCACAGAGGCACACAAGCAATTATCCACGTCAAAGAACTAGCACATCACCCAAAACAATTTTTTTTTTTTTTTTTTATTTTTTTTTATTTTTTTTTTTTCACAACACACACACACGATATTTTAAACCCCTCAAAAAGTCATGATAGTCGAAGGTCCTGAGCCCCAGTTCTAGCCCGACTTAGACGATATCAACCTCCGAAGAGACTAAGTACCAAAATCGTATTCAATCCGAGTTCAAGACAACATCACTTCAACATCCCATGGCTCCTATCGAAATCTAAATAAAACAAGATGATAAACACTTAGGCCCAAGTTCTAGGACAACCTACAAGATATCAACCTCCGAAGAAGCTAAGTACCAAAATTGCAATCAAACCTAGTCTAAGCACAACATTATCAACATGTTTTCATATTTTTCATTTTTCTTTTCGTTCACGACCAAACACAAAATTCGACTTTTAAACAATTTCCCCGGCAACGGCGCCATTTTGATGAGAGGATTTTTCACGATCCAAAAACCAAACAATATTTATAATCCACGAAACTCATATACCGTGAAACCACTCTCTAACCGGCCAAACACCGGGTCGATCGTAGTAGAATGGCAAAGACTACGGGGTCGATCCCACGAGGAAATTGGGTCGAAAACTTGATGGCCAAATTATAGTAAACCAACTTTAACCGGCAGAGTACCGGGTCGGTTGTACTACAACGGCGAGCAAGGTCGTATCCCACGAGGAATCAGTTAAGTATCACAATCACGCTCGTATTTAGTTTAGGTTCACAATTATGGTGAAAGTAATATTATAACTAAAGATTAAAAATGCTAACTTTAAAAAGTATAATAAAAGGAATAGCTAAATTATGTTCAAGAACACTACTCTTAACACCGTTACCAAATCACTAAGGATGAGCCGTAACCTACCAACCAACCAATAGCTTCTAATGAATGTGTTGTGGGTGCAATCTCCTAAACTGGTCCCTAGGCGCTAATACCACAACCTAGTTACCCTATACTCGGTTCAACAGTCCCCTCTATGGGATTTAATTGACCTAATATGACTAAATCAATGAGACGCTCCGCATCCACCGAGTTCACGGCTTAGCTAGAAAAACCTTACCAAGGAACAGGCTGCGAAAAACTCGACTAGTTCGTGCATGGCAATCCTAAAATTCTAATTCGCACACTCACTCGCAAAATACATTTATAAAGTTTGTGTGTAAAATCATGAATCAAGTGATCAGTTTAATTCAAGCATTGAGATCAAATTTTAGGACACAAACAATTCAAAAGATGTAATTTTAAGCCCTACTCATCCCTAGATCATCGTTTAGGCATCAATTTCGTAGTTCCATCACATAATCTAGCTATCAAAAATTTAGCTACTCATAATAACAATAATAAAATCGCCAAAATCAAAGATGAAATAAATAATAGGCATCATAAAAGGATAAATAAAATTACCAATAGAAAGATTGACGCAATTCACCAATCGAATCGTCACTTCGTTGTGTTCCAATCGCAAAATAACGGAGGAAAAATACTGTTGTTCTAAGGGGATTTGCAGAAGAAATAAAAGGTAAAAGCTGTTGTCGACACTGCGGTTGAAAAAAGAAATAAATTTTGGTCGCAAAAAAAAAAAGTGTCTCCTCCAAATTGACCTAATGACCTTTATATATATCCCATTGCCGAGCTTCCGTCTTCTCCTCTTCAAATGGTGCGCCCCTTTTTCTTTTTTTTTTTTTTTTCTTTTCTCCTTTATTATATATATTTTCTAATTTTAATTTTGATGTATGAAGAGAAAGTAAGACGGACAGAGGGATGCCTTCTCACTTAACACAAAAGTCGGGATCCCGACACATTTAGATAAATATTTTTCCGAACGTTTGAATTTGAGTCTCACGCCATTTCTTCATACGAACTCCGTTTTGAATGATTTTTTTACCGCTGTGGTCCTCGTCACGCCCTCTATCACGCCATATCTGTAATAAAAATAAACCACATACCCAAGCGTGACAAATACCAATAAAACATACACAAATCATCTAAAAATATCGAGATTTTCGACGTAAACGTCTTATCGTCTCGTGATTCAAGTCGTGGTGAAATGTCCCTATAAAAACACTTAACTACCCCAAAATTACACCGAATATGCTATAAATAGAGGGTAAAATGCACACGAAATTATAGCAAAGTTGACTCTCATCAACTACCCCCCACTTAGCGTTTGCTCGCCCTCGAGCAAATCAAGCGATTCAAAAAAATAAATCATGAGGTCAACATTGCGATCATTAGGGAAACCAGTATATTCAATGAGTAAAAACTAGTCAACGAGCGAACAAACACGGGCCAAAACATATCTTATCATGGAAACAGAATGTGTGTGTGCATAGCTCCTCAATCATTAATCACGGGCAACCGGCTCAGATTATAAATGCATGACTAATGGCGTTACACCATAGGCTTATACTTCATAATCATCTCCACTAATCGAGGTCAAATCAAGGCTAACTAAGGTCAGGCAGGACTTGCACGGTTGTAACGTTAGGCCAGGGACGGGGTTAAACGAAAGGATAAAAGGAATATCAAAAGAGAAAAACGAGTGAGCCTAATCAAAACATCTTACACATAATTCATAGCTCACCTCCCTTCGACACCGTAACATAAACAGGAGTAAAATGCAAAAAACAGTTGTCACCAACATGAAACTCCAAGATCGCTTACAAAAATAGTCGTCACCAAGAACAAGCTCACCAAGAATTCAAGAACACCCACTCCAATTTACTTCATCCCATAGTCATGCATTACATTAGAAATGTTAACTCGAAAACTTTCCTCCACATTTCTTGACTCAACATTATTCATTTTTTTTATTTTTGCTTTTGATCGACTTTTTTGAGTTCTTTTTCTTCTTGAACCAAACACCAACACTTTGCCACCCCTTCTCATTCATAATGCAAAAGATACACCAACACCATCCATGAATACACATCTCTGCCACCCCACACTTGTGCTAGCAAGTGTGCTCAAAATAAGATTAAAACTCACTCGTAGGGTGGCAAAGAAATGTAGACCACAAATAAAGGCTAAGGGTTGGTAATTATAGGCTAATCAACGAATGACTAAGTTCGGGTAGGGGTCTAACCACCCTACAAAGGCTTAGAGGGGTTTCTGTGGAAATTATGTATAGGGTTGGCTATTTGGCTCTGGTTGGGTCAAAGAAATGCCAGGACCGTCATCCCTTAATCTACCAAGATTGACCTTTCTATTTCGCCTCGAAGTTAATTGTATAAGTTCTAGGTAACAGATTAATGTCTATGACATCTATAAGCATTCACTAATCAACCACAACTCATGAAATCAAAGCTAGTACGTGCATAAAAATTCCATTTCCACAACAAGATGAAGGTTTGACTCACATGCATTCAACTCTTGACTAATAATTAACCAAAGAATATGATGACTCACATAGGATACGCAAAATCAAAACCATGAAAATTTTAAAAAATGGCTCAATTTTTACTCAAATAGAGACCAAACACAAGGCATATAACTTATTCGATGATAAATAAAAGCACGTGGTCAAGTGAAGTGAAGCTAAGTCTACCACCCCCCACTTAAAACGGAACACCGTCCTCGGTGTGTGAGTGATAAAGTAAAGAAAGACTTAGCTGAACAGGCATTAGGGCCAACCATGCAAAATGACAACCGCCAATGTATCTCCCAGGGTACCTGTGCAATCACAACAAAGAAACCAAGAATCCACTACGACGAAAGGCCGAAACCTTAGGCGTAGGTAAGCACAAGTATGGAGATGTATTGCAAATAAAAATATGGGTTATCATAAGGCATGCAACAAGAATCAAGATGCGGGGCCAAATTTTCATCACACTCCTAAAAAACAAACCTAAAAACCTAAAGAAAAAACAATGTGGGTTGCCTCCCATAAGCGCTTGTGTTTATTGTCGTTAGCTCGACTTATTGAATTTCAAAAACAAGATAGGGTGCCGAGTTTATAGTCTTCGGCAAGACTCGTATCCCCCAAACTTGACATAAGGTTCTACCTTCATTTTAGAGACACTCTCACTTCCCACACCCTCCTCGGGTTGATCATAAGTCACTTGGTTCTCCTCAAAAACTTCTAGCCTTTGCACCTCTTCACGCGTCCCCCAATCATTTCCCGGGTGCTTAATGGTCTTATATACACTGAAGGTTACAGTCTCATCACCCGCTCGCATGGTGATCTCACCTTTCGCACATCCAAGAAAGTCCTACCCGTAGCCAAGAAAGGTCTTCCTAATAAAATTGGGGTTTGACTATCTTCCTCCATGTCTAACACAACAAAATCAACATGGAAAACTAGTTTACCGACCCGAACTAAGCACATCCTCAACAACTCCCATGGGGTGCCTAATCGACCTATCCGCCATCTGCAAGGTCATATTTGTACGCTTAAGCTCACCTACCCCCAAACTCTCATATATCTTTCTAGGCATTAAACTTACACTTGCACCTAAGTCACACAACACCTTAGGAAATAACGTCCGGCCTATGGTGCAAGGAATGGAAAAACTACCAGGATCTTTCAACTTAGGTGGCAGCTTATTCTGAAAAACAGCAGAGCACTCCTCATTTAAACAAACAATTTTCTCCATTTTAGATTTATTAGACAAAATCCCTTTTAAAAATCTGACATAAGATGGCATATGAACAAGCGCATCCACAAGTGGGATATTTATCTCTACTCTTCTTAGTATATCGAGAAATTTGTTTTGCTTATTAGAAATGGTTGGCTTTGTAAGGCCATGAGGGGGGTAAGGTAATTTAGATAAATCAAAGGGTTTTTTCATAGAATCCACACCTGAGTTGTTCGTACCTTCCCGTGTCGTGTCTGACCGCTCTTCCAGTTCCGTACTCGGATTCTCCACCTCTTTCTTTATCTCTTCAGCATCTTGCTCTTCATTGATCACCACCCAATCTTCATCTTCCTCTCTCAGTTTTTCTATCTTCTTCTTCTTCTCAACCTCCTCAGGCACCTCAATATCACTACCCACAACTTTCCCACTTCTTGTAAATATGGCATTCACTTGCCTGGGATTTTCAGTTATTTGCCCCATTCGTGTCTCCAAGTTCCTCACCAAAGATTGCAAGTTTATATGGGCATTTTTCACCTCCTTTAATTCCTTACTTAATTCCAGGTTACTCTCCCTCAACTCCCGGTTATTCTCCTTCGACTCCCGGGCCGTTTTCTCTAATGTCTCGGCTTATTCTTTCCAACAGATCGTCCGTGGAGCTTTTTGGTTGCATGGGTTCCGGAGGTGGTGGTGCCGATTGTGGGGGCATGGCATATTGACTCGTTGAGGCCGCGCAAATTGCGGTTGAGTCATTTGCCCGGCCCCTTGATTTCTACCCCAAGCAAGATTTGGATTGTCCCGCCAATTTCGAAAATTTTGCCCCCCGTTCTGATTGGCTAAGTAGTTCACATCCATGGGTTTCCAATTTAATGTCAAGCTCGGATCTGTAGTTTGGTAGACCATGGGATTCGGGCACAATGGATGCATATCCCTGGGTTTCATGCCAAAAAGGTTCTCGAGAGATGGATCATTGAGCATTTGGGTCGTGGTCAACTGACTAACCTTTTTAATAGGGCAGTTTGTGGCCCAATGTTCACCACCGCAAGTAGTACACCCTTTGAATTCCTTCTGCCATGCCAACATGTCACTCATTTGCTTTTTTAGCTCTACCATTTCAGTTTGCATCTTCATAATTTCTTCACTTGGCCCGACTTGGTTAACTGAACTAATTGGGTTCCTTGAAACCCTTCTCCCCGTCTTCCACTCGTCTCGTTGCTTTTTCGCGACTCTCTCTATTGTAGCCAATGCAACATCCGGTTCCACACTCATTACATCTCCTCCACACGCCGCATTCAAATTTGACTGATCTGTCTCGCGTAAACCACCATAAAATAGATGTACCTGGTTCCATGCCTCTAATCCGTGATGCGGGCACTTTCTCAACATAGCTGTAAATCTATCCCAGGCTTCATGCATGCTCTCCATGTCCAACTGTTCAAAGTTTGCAATATCTGCCTTCATATCCAACATTCTGGAGAGGGGACAATATTTCAATAAAAACTTTGCAGTCACTTGATCCCATGTGTGTAAAGAATCGTGGGGTAGTGACTCATACCAAGCTCTCGCGGCCTCCTTCAATGCAAATGGGAATAAGAGCATCCTAACCGCTTCCTCAGAAACTCCATTCATCTTCACGGTCCGACAAACCTGCATAAAGTGGTTCAAGAATTGATTCGGGTCTTCGCTGACTTACCCCGAAATTGTGCATTGTCGTTCGTAAGATACCACACATGTTGTTTAATTTCCAGGTTGTTTGCCGGAATAGGAGGCAAACGGATGGGGGTGTGTCCCTCACCAATAGTCGGTGTCGCGTAGTCTCTCAAAATCCTTCCATGATTGCCTTGATTTTGCACTGGTAGTTGTGCATAAAAGTTTTGTGCCTGAATAGGGGCGGCTGGTGGTGGATTCACATTATGTTGTTGATTTTGCAACATCATTTGCATCATCATTTGCATCATTTGATTCTGGTCAAAAGGCATTTGACCAAATACATTCCCCTGGTTGTTGTTCTGATTCTGAGGGGCTTGTTGTTGTTGTCGGACTGGATTCTGCCGACCTCCATGATTTTGGACCCCATTTAGTCCCAGATTAAGTGCCCTCGGATTTTGAAGGGGTTCTCTATTTAAGTTTTGTATTTCCCGCTCTTCGGGAGTAAGCATTGGGTCTAACCGCAACCCATCTTCAGTCCAATCTCCATCATGTAAATTCGTTAAATCTCCGCTTCCCGAAGTCATTTCTGATTCTTCTGATTCGGATTCTAACTCAATAAATGTTGTCGATGCTTTTTGAACAGACTTCTTCTTCCTAACGCTGTTCTGATGCCTTGCAAATGCTTCAATTTCCGAGATCAAAGGAAGTAGAGGTTCCTTAGAACTCCGGGTCATACACTGCAATCACAAAAACAACAAGAAAACAGTAAAATAAAAATGACCTAATCCTAAATACTTGAATGACTTACTGATTTTGACCGATTCCCCGGCAACGGCGCTAGAAAACTTGATGGCCAAATTATAGTAAACCAACTTTAACCGGCAGAGTACCGGGTCGGTTGTACTACAACGGTGAGCAAGGTCGTATCCCACGAGGAATCAGTTAAGTATCACAATCACGCTCGTATTTAGTTTAGGTTCACAATTATAGTGAAAGTAATATTATAACTAAAGATTAAAAATGCTAACTTTAAAAAGTATAATAAAAGGAATAGCTAAATTATGTTCAAGAACACTACTCTTAACACCGTTACCAAATCACTAAGGATGAGCCGTAACCTACCAACCAACCAATAGCTTCTAATGAATGTGTTGTGGGTGCAATCTCCTAAATTGGTCCCTAGGCGCTAATACCACAACCTAGTTACCCTATACTCGGTTCAACAGTCCCCTCTATGGGATTTAATTGACCTAATATGACTAAATCAATGAGACGCTCCGCATCCACCGAGTTCACGGCTTAGCTAGAAAAACCTTACCAAGGAACAGGCTGCGAAAAACTCGACTAGTTCGTGCATGGCAATCCTAAAATTCTAATTCGCACACTCACTCGCAAAATACATTTATAAAGTTTGTGTGTAAAATCATGAATCAAGTGATCAGTTTAATTCAAGTATTGAGATCAAATTTTAGGACACAAACAATTCAAAAGATGTAATTTTAAGCCCTACTCATCCCTAGATCATCGTTTTGGCATCAATTTCATAGTTCCATCACATAATCTAGCTATCAAAAATTTAGCTACTCATAATAACAATAATAAAATCGCCAAAATCAAAGATGAAATAAATAATAGGCATCATAAAAGGATAAATAAAATTACCAATAGAAAGATTGACGCAATTCACCAATCGAATCGTCACTTCGTTGTGTTCCAATCGCAAAGTAACGGAGGAAAAATACTGTTGTTCTAAGGGGATTTGCAGAAGAAATAAAAGGTAAAAGCTGTTGTCGACACTGCGGTTGGAAAAAGAAATAAATTTTGGTCGCAAAAAAAAAAAGTGTCTCCTCCAAATTGACCTAATGACCTTTATATATATCCCATTGCCGAGCTTCCGTCTTCTCCTCTTCAAATGGTGCGCCCCTTTTTTTTTTTTTTTTTTTTTTTTTTTTTTTTTCTTTTCTCCTTTATTATATATATTTTCTAATTTTAATTTTGATGTATGAAGAGAAAGTAAGACGGACAGAGGGATGCCTTCTCACTTAACACAAAAGTCGGGATCCCGACACATTTAGATAATAATATTTTTCCGAACGTTTGAATTTGAGTCTCACGCCATTTCTTCATACGAACTCCGTTTTGAATGATTTTTTTACCGCTGTGGTCCTCGTCACGCCCTCTATCACGCCATATCTGTAATAAAAATAAACCACATACCCAAGCGTGACAAATACCAATAAAACATACACAAATCATCTAAAAATATCGAGATTTTCGACGTAAACGTCTTATCGTCTCGTGATTCAAGTCGTGGTGAAATGTCCCTATAAAAACACTTAACTACCCCAAAATTACACCGAATATGCTATAAATAGAGGGTAAAATGCACACGAAATTATAGTAAAGTTGACTCTCATCACCCAACACGCCTACTACTGTTTTGATCCTAATTCCTCTCGTCTCTATGTATCTCTGCATGTCAAGTTTGTTGAAGATGTTATTCCCTCCATTAACACCACTCCTTCCTACCTAACGCCTTCCCTGCCTATCTCTGACTGGTTGCATGTACCTCCACACTACACCCCACCTCCCATCCCAACGAACCCTCCTCCCCACCCCCACCTTCACCGGATCCTCTATCACCTCCCCCTCCAAACCTGACCCCTCCTTCTCCCTCTCCTCCCCCAGTTCATTCTATGCGCACTCATTCCCAAAACAATATTTCCCGTCCAATTCAAAAACTAGACCTCCACTCTCAACTTACACCTACACCCATAGCTGAACCTACTTCTGTCACCTAAGCCTTTAAATCTCCTCTGTGGAGAACTGCGATGCAAGACGAATATGATGCTTTGATAAGAAATCATACTTGGGATCTCGTTCCCTATGATCCTTCCTTCAATATCATTGGTTCAAAATGGATTTTTCGCACGAAATACAATTCGGACGGCTCTTTCGATCATTACGTACAAGACACGACTCGTTGCTAAGGGGTTTGCTCAACGCCCTGGCATCGATTACTTTGAGACATTCAGTCCAGTAGTCAAGCCAACTACTATCCGTATTGTGCTCACCTTGGCTATTTCGCAGGGGTGGTCTCTTCGTCAACTAGATGTGAATAATGCTTTTTTGCAGGGACATTTACAAGAGGCGGTGTATCTTGCTCAGCCGGCTGGCTTTGTCGATTCATCTTGTCCTTCTCATATCTGCAAGCTTCGCAAGGCGATATATGGTCTAAAGCAAGCCTCAAGGCTTGGTATGATGAATTAAAAGGGTTCCTTATTGCTTCCAAATTCAAAAAATCACAAATTGACACTTGATGAGATTCAACTTTGCTATAATTTTATGTGCATTTAGCCCTCAATTTTTAGCATATGTGGTGTAATTTTGGGGTAGTTAAGTGTTTTTATAGGCATGTTTCACCATGAGTTGAATCACGAGACGATAAGACGTTTACGTCGAAAATCTTGATATTTTTGGGTGATTTGTGTGTGTTTTATTGGTGTTTGCCATGCTTGGGTATGTGGTTTATTTTTATTACAGGTATGGCGTGATAGAGGGCGTGACGAGGATCGCAACGGTACGAAAATCGTCTAAAACGGAGTTCGTATAAAGAAATTACGCAAGATTCAAATTCGGATGCTCGAGGAAAAATAATAATTTTAATAAAATATCGTGCGAAAAACAGCAAGTATCACACCTAGGGTGTGATACAAACTGTTTTTGTTCCACTCTTTTATTAAAAAGGACGGAGGAATCTGACTATTGAGGCAGACACTTTATGAAAGTGGGGCCATGTCTCAACCAATAGAAAATTTTGGAGAAGAGGAAAAAAATACTAATATATATATTAGATTTAGGTTTAGAATAAAAGGGGAAGAGGCGGCAACATTATATATATGCTGGGATACTTTCGACGGCAAAAAAAATATACATACTTCTACTACTACATCCGTGGAGACTACTTTTTTTGCTTACAAACACAAAATTTCTGTCTTTAATTTCAGCGAAAATTCCATCGACAGCAGTAGCAATACATTGATTTATGAATTTTTATTTTAACACATCGAAGTGAAGATTCGAGTGGCGAATTGCTACGTATTTATAGGTAATTTTAATTCATCTTTTCATAATGTCTTTTATCAATTTATTTATGATTGCTTGTGTTCTTGATTTAATTATGATTAGCTAAATAGTTGTGTAGTCGAATTATGTGAAGGCGGGTGAAACGCCCTAAGGCGGATTAGACGGGAGTAGTGTAGCGCTTAATTAAACGTTTGTATGATTAATCCACGTTCTAAAACTTGTTCTTATAAAGATTATAGCGTTGAATTAGATTGACAACCTAGTTCACTGTCACACACACCAAACTTATAAATGCATTTTGCGGTGAGATGTGGGATAAGGGTTTTTAGGATCGTTGCGTAGATTCGTCCTAGTTGTTAGGTCCGAACCCAATACAGAGGTTTGTCATCGTTGTTCGAGCGACTCTAGAGCTTAATCATGTTAGGTTAATCGGTTTTCTAAAGGGAGAATTAATTAACTTCACATAGGGTGGTTAGATCGAGTTGTTCAGTCTAATCGCTAGAATTAGGAGTTGGCACCCGTGGATGCCGTTAAACTACATTGGATAGGTAGGTCGGTTAAGACACGCTCCCTGTTAAGTCCTTCCTTAGGGGTAAAAGTAGCTCGTGGGATCATAGTTCGACTATACCCTTTAATACTTAGAAGTAAACTCGTTAGTATAATCTTTACTTTTACTCTAGTATAATATCTCTCCACCACTATTTTGACCTGAACTAAGTTCTAAGTCGACTTTGGTACTTCACTGTTACTCCCCGTGGATTCGACCTTGTGACCACTATACTACCGTTGACCCGATACTCTGTCGGTTAAAGTTAGCGGTTAAGTATTTTGCTATCAACACTACACTTTTTATTCATCGTTCTGGCACATTACTACTCTATGTTCTTGTATATGTCGATGATTTAATTGTTACAGGCAATGATTCGACGGCTGTGGAGAACTTCATCAAATATCTTGGCTCTCGATTTGCACTTAAAGATCTCGGCTCATTATCGTATTTTCTGGGAATCGAGGTCACTCCTACTTCGACTGGGGTTCTCTTATCACAACATCGTTATGTCATGGAATTATTAACCAAGCTCAACTTGCACAATGCGAACTCTGTTGCTACACCACTGCCTACGGATATCTCGGGCCTAAAAGCTAATGCTAGGGATCCCATGCCCGATCCATCCACCTATCGAATGGTGAATGGTAGTCTCCAATACCTCACCTTCACACGATCTGATATTGCATTCGCAGTAAACAAGTTATCTCAATTCATGCATGCACCGACAGATGTTCATTGGACACATGCAAAGCGACTTCTTCGTTACTTGTCTGGGACATCTACTTATGGGACACTGCTCCATCGCAATTCACCCCTACTTCTTCATGCGTTTTTTGATGCTGATTGGGGAGGAGATAAAGATGACTATACTTCTACCAGTGCACATGTTATTTATCTCGGCAAAAATGTCATTGCTTGGAGTTCAAAGAAACAAAACACCGTCGCCCGGTCCTCAACTGAAGCAGAATATCGTGTCGTTGCCGCCGCCACTGCTGAATTAAATTGGATATCATTTATTTTGCAAGATCTTGGAGTTCCTCCCTCGCCAACTCCGGTAATTTATTGTGATAATCTCGGAACTACACAATTTTGCGCTAATCCGGTCTTCCACTCCCGAATGAAACATGTAGCTATTGATTATCACTTCATTCGATATCAAGTTCAAAGAGGCCTCCTTCGCATTGCTCATGTCAATGCCTCCGATCAACTTGCTGACTGCCTAACAAAGTCTCTTCCAAAACCAAATTTTCTACATCAACGAGACAAGTTAGGACTCCTCCCTCGTCCAACTTGAGGGGTGGTATTAGTATATATTTAGTATTAGTAAATATATATATTGTATTAATTATATACTAGCTCTAGAATGTTCTATACGGACCTATATATTGTATTCTTTACAATTGTAATTAATCAATACACAATTCATATTCTATTAGTGCTTTTTCTTAGTTAAGAACATGATTAAGATTGGGGACTTGTCGTTGTGTTTATTTGAAGGTGGAAACAGTTGTTAGATGTCTAATGTTGGCATTCTAAGTCCAGATCGTTAATCTGAATGAACCACTTAGTGGTTGTGGACCGGTAGATTCCTAAGATTTATCAATTGATACGGAGTTGTTGGGTAGTTAACTTTTTCTTTGTGGAAAGTTTGAAGTGTATGGGTGCCTATTTCGATTGCGATTTCATTTTCACATTCGCCTTACCTTATGATGAGACCATCTGGGTTTATTGTCCTTGTTTCAATATCTGCCCGTGTTGATTCTGTCGATTATTTGGTTTAGCTGCAGATGTGTTTATGTGAAGGAACAAGAAGATTTGAGCTGCGGTGCTTGGAACTGCAACCGCAATATGGGTTGTTTTTTAACTTCTCAAGTAACACCTGCTTACTTTTGTCTGCCATCTGTTGATTCTTGGGATCGCTATCATGTTCCTGGCGTCTAATGTTGCAACCATCTTGCACAAGTAAAATATTGTATGTTTATTCTGAGATCTTTCTCACTTGTAAGATATTGTTTTCTACAAAATAAATTTGTAAGATATTGTTTTCTACAAAAATAAATTTGCAAATGTTTATTAGGTGAGGAGAATACTGTGATGCTTGTGTAGGTGAATTTTGATGCTAGTAGCTAGCGAATTGATTCTGCCTCATGTGTTCTTGTTTGTTTTGCATGTATTTTTGAAAATACTAGTAATTTGCTGGGACTCTTCATTCCTCTGCTCAAATTTCTCAATTGTCTGTTTTTCAGAATCGATTGCTTGCCATGAACTACATTAATGAAGGAACCGATGACAGCTTATATGAGGCTCACAGGTCGATCTCGAACTCGATTTATCCACTAGACATCCAAAAAAAACTCCGGTGCATCAAATGTTAGAGAATTGATACATTGACATTGATGTCACAGCTGCATTTACGATTAGAGAATTGATGATTTCCGCCATTCTTTTTTATTTTTCTTGAAGCATAGCAAGATGAACATAGACGATTTGTCCGAAAAAATTGCAAAACTTCATGCTTGATAACTGTTTCTTTAGCTGTAACTATAAAAATAATTTCACAGTATTGTGAATCATCATGTGAAAAATCTCTTGTATCTAATAGTAAAGAAAAAGAAATTATGTTACTTGTAATTTTCGTTATTCTTCTTGTTGATTTTAGGTATAATCACTTTATAGAGTATACATTCTTGAAATTCAACGGCATCATGCAATCTATAGATTTTCTTGTCATATGATGCATAATGGTTTGTGTATGAGTTGAAATAAAATTGATGCGGTGATATTGATGTCACTGCATTTACAGTTAGAGAATTGACGTAGTGACATTGATAACACTGCATATGTCACTGCATATACAATTTACAAAGTTTTTTGTTTTTGCAATTTGGGTGTTGATGTCGTTTCATAAAATGTTGGCGTTATTGTGTGTCACTGCATAAGGTGTCATTTCATAAAATGAGATTTCAGAAAAAATAGGACAAAAAAAATATGAATTATAGTGAAAGAATTATGTTGATCGGAGTTTTATATCAAAAGATATAGCCGTTTGAAGTCCAATTTATAAAGAAAAAATATTGATTTTCTGAAATTAATTCGTAAAAATATCAAATGAGATATCAAAATAAAGAGGATGAAAAAATATGAATTAGGGTGAAATAGTTATGTTGATCGGAGTTTTATATCAAAAAATATAGCCGTTTGAAGTCGAATTTATAAAGAAAAAATAGATTTTCTGAAATTAAGTCGGAAAAATATCAAATTTCATCGTGGTGTCGCATCATCAAATGTAACTGCATCGGGGGTGGTCACTGCATCGCAGTGGTCACTGTATATCTGATTGCCGATGTCACTGCATAAAATGTTGATGCCACTGCATATATGATTGCCGATGTTACTGCATATATGATTGTCGATGTCACTACATATATGATTGCCAATGTCAATGCATTGCGGTGGTCAATGCATTGGGGTGGTCAATGAATCGCGGTGGTCAATGCATTGGGGTGGTCACTGCATTGCGGTGGTTAATGCATCGGGGTGAGGAATGCCTCGTGGTGGTGAATGCATCACGGTGGTCACTGCGGTGGTCAATGCATTGGGGGTGGTCACTGCAGCGTGGATGGTCAATGCATCGCGGTGGTCACATCATCAAATGTCACTACATCGGGGTGGTCAATGCATCGCGGTGGTCACTGCATTGTAGTGGCCAATGCATTGCGGTGGTCACTGTATTGTGGTGGTCAATGCGTCCCGGTGATTACTGCATCTCGATGATCACTGTATCGGATGATCAATCTATCGCGGTGGTCCAGAGAAAAAAAAAAAAAAAAAAAAAAAAAAAAAAAAAAAAAAGACCTCTTTCAACGTCTAGGAAAAAAATAATAATAAAACCAACTCTGTTTCAACATCCAGGAAAATAAATAAATAAAACAAAACACAACAACAACACAGCGCATGTTTTTTTTTTTTTTTCTTCATTAAGGATATTTTGGTCTCTCTATCTAATTTATGTCCTTATAATTAAGTGTTTATTTTGGATGTCATTTTTTCCTAATTAAATCCAATATATGTCTTTTTGGATAATTGTCCCTTATTTTTTTATTTGTCTTGCCTGTGACTATTTTTTTCCATTTTGGTTCTATCCTCATTAAATTGTGCCAATCAAAGCCTTATGTCCTTACAGGGGCAGATTCAAAGTGTTTTTTTCACTGGGGTCACCGAACCGTAAAAGTACATTTCAAATCCAAAAAGTTGTCGAGTAGGGTCATCGAAACTTAAAACTATATTATTTTTATCACCAAAACTACATCGTTTTAAAACTAAAAAAAATTCGCCGGGTCTCATTGGGGTAACATGACCCCCCTAAGACCACATACATCCATCCATGTGTCCCTATCAGGGGAGGAGGCACTAAGGGTAGGGTGGGGTCAACTGACCCCAAACCCAAAAAAAATATTCAATGTATTTTTTTATCATCTTTTGAAAATTTTATCATTAATATGTATTAATTGACCCGTTAAAATTTTAAAATATTGACCATTGACCCGGATCTACACTTGGAAATTTAAAGTTAATGTATTAAAAACTTGTTATCTTTTTTTTTTGAACAGCAAGAAATATTATTAATAAAAATCTAGCAAGACGCTAGATAACAAAAGCTTCAGATTACAAAAAAATATTCAAGCCGTAGAAAATGCCAATTCACTAAACTAAAAAACAAACAAGACAAACTCAACAACTCCAAGCCGAATAAACAACGATTCAATACCCAACTAGTCATAATTTTGCTCAAAGAAAGAGGATTGTTTGTCCAAGTCGTCCAATCGCTGTTGAAGTTGCTTTTTCTTGTAGTTATCCACGCGAAGCTTCTTCCTTGAATCTCTCCAAATAAATTGTCGGCATTGGAAATTTTGGAGTTAGAAACAACAGAGTTTCTAGCCGTCCAAATAGACCAAAAAACAACATTTTTGATAGCATCACAAATTAAAGATTTATCACCATGTCTTACTGCTAAAGGAATGTAACAGAAGAATGGATCCCAATCCGTAAAATTCAATTTGGGTATCGAAGTCCAAGCAAAAATCTTGCACCAAATATATGAGGTAAATGAGCAAAAGAGAAATAAATGTGAGATATCCTCATCCACCTCCTTTCAAAAAGGACATAATTGATCGTCAACCGCAATACCTCTGTTTGCAACATGAGTGCGTGTGGGAACTCGATAGTGTGCAACCTTCCAATTAAAAATGTTAACTTTTGACGGAACAACATCATTCCACCTCCGAGAAAAAGAAATAGAACGATTGTCGAATGCTGACACATTAAGCATGATCTTCTTCAACCGGGCCACTGAAAATATACCATTGAAACTAAGCCTCCAAAATGGTTTGTCGACATTGCCTGCAATGGGTGATACATAAGAGAGCAAAGCATTAAGATCAATAAATTCCCCCAACTTTCTCCCTCTTAACTCTCTTCTCCACTCCCAAACCCAACACTAAACCCCCTCTACAAACCTCCCTCTATCACTCACCACACACTCACTATATTTCTCAAGTCGAAAAAGTCTCAGAAAATCTACCTCAAGAGTACGCTCTCCAACCTAAGAATCTTTCCAAAATCTCACTCTATTTCCCATGCCTAGCTTCCATCCAACAGATGATAGAATTTTAACCCCTTTCTTTTCAATGTGGAACCCATTTTTTACAATACCGCACCACACTCTACCCTTTCCACTCCACCCGACTCCCTCACTAAATCCTTCTTCCTTGCCATACAACGCACTAATAACTTCATTCCATAGCACACCATCTTCTGTTTTCCACCTCCACCACCATTTTCCTAGTAAGACAATATTTTGCACCCCAAGCCCCTACCCTAAGCCCCTAGCGATTTTTGCTTCAAAATTGTGTTCCAAGAAATCCAAGCAGTGTATCTCTTGCCCTTGCCCCCTCCCCAAAAAAATTGAGCTCTCAATTGTTCTAAGATGCGTATCACATCAATAGGAGCATGAAAAACAGAGAAATAGTACAAGGGCAGACTCCCCATAATAGCTTTGATCAGTGTCAATCTACCTCCCACAGATAAGAGTCTAGCTTTCCACCCAGCTAATTTTTGCTTTACCCTGTCGATGACCGACTACCAAGAAGAGATTCTATTCATGTTTTTCCCAACAGGAAGACCCAAATACATAAAAGGTAGAGAACCCGAGTTACAATGCAAAGCATCCGCACCCTTACTAAGCTCCATGTCACAAACATTTAGACCAAACAATTTACTCTTGCCCATATTTATTTTCAACCTTGATACCGTAGAAAAAAGCTTTAAAATTCTACCAAGATTCAAAAGTTTATAAATATCCCATTCTCCAAAAAATATGGCATCATCGGCGAATTGAAGGTGAGAAATTTTTAGACCTCCCTTGTTCAAATATATCCCTTTTACATAATTCTTCTGCACCGCTTCGCACATCATAACATTAAGAGCCTCGGCAATGAGCAAAAAAATAAACGGGGAAAGAGGATCTTCTTGTCTAATACCTCTTTCCATCCGAAATTCCTTAATTAGTGGGGCTACCATTGATTAGTACTGAAACTCTAGCAGAGAATAAGCAGCCACGGATCCATTTCCTCCAAGTACCCCCAAAATTCATTTGACCCATAATAGAATCCATAAATGCCCAATTAACAGAATCAAAAGCTTTTTCGAAATTTGCCTTAAAGATGAAAGCGTGTTTTTTTTTTCTTTTAACAAAATCCACGACCTCATTAGCCACCAACACACCGTCTAAAACATGTCTACCTGCAACGTAAGCCGTTTGACAGCCCCCTATAATTTTATTAAGAACCTTAGGATGTGTTATTATCGAACCTTGACCCGGATCACAAAAATCCTGCAGCTGCCCCTGGTCCTTATATAGGTTCTTTTGTCTTGATTGCTTCGGATGTTCAATATTTTGATCTGTTCTACGGTTTGAACTACACACGAGGGGAGTGTAAACACGAGTGATTGTGAGGATATATATTTTTGTTAAACCTCAATCATGTCGAAAGAGCTCACCGAGGGGGAGGAGAATTCTCGTGAAGCACGTCTTAGACCATGTGTAGTCGCAAATATATGTATACATATTTTTTTTAATTGCAGTTAATAGCTTTCTTTATAATAATTAATTTATGCCAACAATTACAATATTTTTTTCAATTATAATAAATAAAATAAAAGCACCAAGACAATACATGTAAAAAAATAATAGGTCTACAAAAACATAAAACATACTACATTATAATAGTTAATGTTGTACCTGATGTCAAATCCGAAAGACCTTCCCTAAAGACCTTCCCTAAACGTTTGACAACACAAAATATAACATTTTGATAACATACGGAAAAGAAACATGTTCTAAACATAAAATCTAACTCCTCTAAATCACATATACCATCGCAAACAGGCGGTGACATACCCGAGGAATGAGGATCAGAAGCACGAGGAGTTTTGAAGGGACCTGAATCTGAGCAAAAGTCGTATCTGGAGAAATCGTAGCAAAACAAGCTTGCATTAGCTTCATCTGATCCATCATTTGTGTTTGTAGGGTCTTCACATCCTCCAGCCCTTGCACCACACATTGATGCTCCTCCATTGAGAATGAACTCATAGACGAGGTCCCCCTATGCAACATAGTTATATAAACATTAACAACTTTGAAGTTGTAAGTGATACATCTTATAAAAGAATAACAATCAGTAGTAATGAACAAAAACTCAACAACAACATTGATTGGAGAGGAGGAACTGCTTTCTTTAATGTCCAAAAAGACATAACAACCTCCCCTCCATGTCCAGCTGTTGTTTCTTCTCTTTATATCTAATATCCGATTGAACATGACACATATTTGTATGTAGCTTTGCTGCAGTCATCTTCTTTCAAAAAAAAAAAAGGCATAACAAGTAATATACTCATCATGCAAAGAATTCCATTTTAAGATATAATTATGTCAAACATTAAAAGTCTTACCATCTTATAACTGTGGTGACCGTGATAACTAGAATACTTTTGTTTGGCACGATTCCCGCTAGTCCTCTTAGACCGATCCTGAAACAAATGACAAATAGTCATTAAGAGATGTTATACATGCAACAACGTTAACTTTGACAAAAAATTTCTTTACATACCTTAAAGGCATCTGAAATAAACCTAGTACAACATTTATCCCAGTGATCTTGAGACCTTACAGTCAAGGGTCGATTATTACGTGCTGCTTTTAAACACCTTTCCCCGCCATGCTTTTTAAAGTGTGTGAAGTTTGGTCTTCCATTCATTGCAACACAATCTTGCATCCCTATCGAGTGTCCTAGAAAGTACACCATCTTTGTAGTCCATGTCAATGTCAAAATATTCCTGAAACAAGAGCAAACAACAATTTAAAATGTATTCTTGCTACTGATTAAAACGTTCAAATAACAAGACATCTGCACGATACAAATCGATACACGAGCCAGCAACAAAATGACATCTCTACCCATCACCACACTGCGCGTTTTCAGTACACAACGAGCTACATTCTTCATAAGAACTCACTTTGACAGAGTTATTTACAAGTAAACAGCTTATAATGTACATAAAAAACTACTACTATAATATTTTCGAGAGGTAACCTACTATGTTGAGATTAGCGTATCACAGAGAATAATAAATCATAGTCCCATATATCACAACTTAAAAAGCACAACACAGAATATATAACACATGCAATCTATGATCTATAATCACAGATCACAGATTATAGCCCAAGCTCAAAGATATCATTGGTAACCGCCTCAAAGGTACACAACAGACAAATGATGATGACATTCAAACAATGGGTTATTGTGTGATTAGGAAATAAATCTTTAGAGACATCAAGTTTAAAATCTGTGCAGAACAAAAGTCTTTCTTCAACAAGTGAACTCACAAAACACACCAGCAATGATCTTTTTCTTAAACATGTGGTGACACTTTTAACAGCAAAAATCCATAGTATAAGAAAATCTTTCTGTGTTCCTCCTCATAGTGCACTACGCAAACAAGAAGTCCAACATGAAACCTAACAGCCCCAACCAAACTAGTGCCAGAAAACCCAAAAAAAACAGAATACCAAAGCAATCAGCTCAGTATCTTAATCCAAAGGAGATTAAATTCATTTAAGGGGTAGCCTTTTGCCCAAATCTGATTTTTAAGAATTCATGTTTAAAAGAGATAATAGTAAAAGAAATGACACTATAATTTATAGTACTTGTAAGAACAAAGCAATCAGAAAGTATTCTTGTTTTATTAGACTGACTTCTTATTTACAAAACACATGAACCTCACACTTCTATTATAGGTAGGGTCCAACGGCTATATTCATAAAGCAGGAAACACTGTTCCAACGGTTAGTTGGACAAGTGTTCCTATTTATTACTTAGCCAAAAAAGAAGAAAAATAGCCACTAATTTATATAGATATTAGGGCTAATAAAGAACAGAAAAAGGTAGTTAAAAGGTAGTTAAAAGACATAAAACTAACTAATCAAAGACACCAAAGGGACCATGATCTAACAGTACTCACAAGCACTTTTTCCTTGACTGACTCCTTATTCGCAATTATGATCAAGTTCAGTGTGCACAATTGTCAATTCTGTGAATTAGACATATTCAAGATGATGCAATATAAAAGTCAAATGCAATATTAAATCAAGCAATCTTCAAAAACAGTCTCAGTACTTAACATACTGAATATTTCAAAAACATTCTAACATATTTCACGTTGCACGCAAAACTTAAGCTAATGCTTATTAAACCAAGCAGGCTGTGCACAAGAAAAGGACTAGGACCAGACAGACCATAAGACTTGATGATGGACATCATATGGCAGGTCTTAACTACCTGATTTTGAGCTTAAGGTCTACACAAGAATTAGTGTGTGTACATGCTTCTATTTGTTAAAAATATTCTTACATATTTTGGCTGCTTATATGAATGAATTTATCAAACTGAAGATGATTTACTACTACATCCTTGAAGTGTATCTCAAAGATGCCTAAGTGGTCATCATAACAATGTTTAAGTAGGCCATGGCCAAGCTTTCAAGTAAAAGGTGAAGAAACTGATGTTTAAGTAGGCCATGGCTTAAGCTTTCTGGTAAGAGAAAATCCATCTAGTAAAAGGTCAGTGTCCCTATGAGATTTTGGATCACATTTAACCCATGTCCAGTTGCAGGGGCTGTCATCATCCTCATTCCAATATTCTAACTTTTCTTTGGATCATGAATGTCTGCCTTGAAAATGATCAATCCCAATACATCATCACTCAAAGAAGTATTTAAGGCACATGTAAATATTGGAGATAAAATAATGAGGATTAACAAACTACAAAAAAGCCTTGACAATTCTATCAACCAGTTCACCAAGCCTAATTAAAAGCAGAATGCCCACCATAACGAAAAAGACAGCATTTTACTTATCAACATAATAATCTTGACAGACTACAACATAAACAAATCCCAACTCTCCTTAACTACTTATCTTAATATGTTTTGAGGATTAAGCTGAAATTAACTGACCACTGGGAAAACAAGTCCAAGAATGAACATCGAGACCAACTTTAAAAAGGTTTTCGCTTTCTTAATCCCTTATGAAACCCGAAAATTTCTCTGGTACAAAAAACTGTAGATTGTTACTCTTACTTTCAATGATGGGTTACACCAGCTAAAAGTAACAAAAAAACATAAGTGAGTGAAAAACGTGAAGAAAAAAATGATGCACAGAGAAATGCAAAGAAAGCGTGACTTAACGAAGTAATATCTCTGAGTTTTAAAAGTAAAGCTATAGCCCATATATCTTCATGACAATTCTGTAGATTGAAAACCATATTTCTAGCGGAATGGCACTAAATTTGTTTCAAAGAATTGATGAATTAACAAAAGTCAGTTAAAAACAATCATGAGAAATAAAAGCATATACTATAATCATTTAATGAATGGAATGGATGGCCTAAGTAAACATTTCATTCAATAACATCAACCAATATTTGGCGTAAATGGGTGGATTCAATCATCAAATATACCCATCCACCCAAAATTTTCACGTTCCATACAACAAAATAATTCCAATGTAAAACAGAAAAGGATAAAAAAAAATAATAAAAAGGTTAGGTCTTGCATACCACTACCGGGGGCTCTGTTGAAAATTAAGATGTTTGAACTGAGAATAAGAGCTAGTTATTAGCTAGCACCCATTTGAAACCATATTTGAGTGACTATCTTCTTTTCTTCCCATTAATCACAAAATGAATATATGACATTCACTCTGAAAAAGACAGAACAAAATTAAGAAACAGAAACAAAATTGAATCGAGGGACTAAGATTAATTTTTGTTTTTCTTTACCTTGAGTTTTCACATTGGAAGAATAGATTCAGAGCAAGTAGTCCAAATGAGAATGCTATAGACAAGAAGCTTCATCTCACACCGAATCATACACATACGGCAATTGTAGTCATCATCTAAAACTCAAAAGAGAAGAAACTGAGGAAAAAGAAAGAAAAAATACCTGAAACTGAGAGCCCCGGCGATGTTGAATGCCTAAAATAGCGATCTTGGGTGCCTGAAATTGACAATTACCGCCAGAGAGGGAGGAGAGGTCTGGTTCGAGGGTTTTTAAGCGCTGATAAATTTTGGGCAGAGGTTTATTTTATTTTGTTTGATTTTTATTCTAAATATTTTGGGCAAAATTGCGGTAATGAAAACGCGCCGGCGGGATTTTATTAGCGACTGTACCGTAGTGACAAAAAACCCTTTTTTATATCTGATTTTAGATTAAAAATGATAGTATATTCCAGCGTGTCATTAAACCCTTAAACTTACGTGGGCAGAAATCGAGCGGGTAAACTATTAGTCATTATTCGTAGCCGCTAATATTAATATATACTTTTGCCACCACATTTTGTAGTCTCAAAAGGGGTTTCCCGCACTAAAGAAAAAAACGCGCGCACATTTTTACGCAAAAGTTTGTGCCAAAAATGAACTTGCGTATTTGCAATCACATGTAGTCGCAATTATTTTATTATTTCCGACTACCGTCAGTCGCAAATATGATAATATTTCTACCTTCCACTAACAACTATTTGAGACTAACACATAGTCTCAAACATATTTATTTACGACCACTCCATGTGGTCGCAAAAAATCTAGTCGCTAAAAGATCATATTCTTGTAGTATAGGTTGTTCGTTGAGGCACAAGCTGCCGTGATGGATAGGAAATTGGAAGAGATGAATCAACGTCATACTGATATAATTGAGGAGATGAGGGATCAATTTCAAAACATGGTAACGGGAAGATATGGTGGTAGAGATATCCACGGTGGAAGAGGTAACCGTGGTTGTACAGATGTTGTTAAGAAAACTTCTCCAGGGCTCTTTTCTGATTATTGCGATTAGTGTAAAGGGAGTGATCATTACTATTATGATTGCTCTAATCTATGGCAGAAAATGCGTAGTTTACGTGGTAAATCACTTAAGGACGACCAGGAGAATGTTAATATCCCAGAGAAGATTGTAGAGACCACCGTAGAGATTGTTAACACTCGAGATGAGGTAGTCCAAGAGTCGATTGTGGCAGAGGCAATCACCAAGAAGAATGAAAAGGTAGTGGAGATAAATGTTGCAAATGGTGTGATGTTGATAAGGACATTCGTAGCAGAGTCCATATAAGGTTCCCTATCCCTAAAATGAGGAAAAAAATATAAGGATACCTCTAAAAGGTCTTCTACAGCAGAGTCTCTATCCCTATTTATTTTTTAGAATATAAATAGTGCATACTTACATTTGAGGATGGACTATTCACGACCCTAAACATAAATAATTATAAGAAATTATAGGGATAAGGACAAGGATATTATTGTACTGAAATAATAAATATTTAGTTTGTATGAATAGGGTGTAAAGTAGAATATATATATATATATATATATATATATATATATATATATATATATATATATATATATATATATATATATATATATATTATTTAATAGTATTTTAAATCTTATAGAGATAAAGACAGAGATGCTGGTGAAGAGTATATTTCATAAAGTGACTGCAAATTTGGGATATGTATTATTTCATAATATTTTAGGGATAAATTTTAGGGCTTCCGGTAAGAATGCCATAAGAAGAATGAGGATATCACATTAGTGGTGGAGAAAATCAAGGCAAATGAGGCAGTGTCTCGGATTTATCTAATGAAAAACAACAAGTAATAAAATTTATAAATCCGGTATTCCCCAAGTGTAGGGATCGTAGTACAGCGATTAATACCGGAGTCGGTCATAGGGAATCGAGGTATCTAGTTCATTAATTTTCCTAAGATTGATACTATTATTATTAAAACCTAAAATAACAAAACGAAAAGATAAACTGGACAGAGGATTGTCAGTCCAAAGCCAGGAAGGATAAAAGCGAAAACGAAATCTAAACTATAACTATAAAATAAACAGTAAACAAGAAGATGATCATGGTGATTAAACAACGAACAAACAATAATCCACCGTTCCCGCAACCCTCTATTTCCTCTCTAAAGTTATCTTGTGATGATTTAATTCAAGTTGTGGTTCACCTAACAAAAGTATGAATTCCTACTCTCGTAGATAATTCGCCTATCAATCTCTCATATCTCGATATATAAGATTGACGCTATCAGAACAAGGTGTAAGATCTCTCAATCTAGCAACCTAGAAATTCAACCTATCAACTCTCGTTATATGTCAAGATTAAAAATCCTATCTTTCCTATGGTGATCTAAGGTTTACACCGACTCTCGTCATACGGTAAACATCAATGAGCAATACATCTCTCGATATCGATTGCTTAACAAATAATCATGGAAAAGATACAACTTTAATCAAATTCACAAAACAAATCTAGATTGAAAATAAAGAACCTGCTGAAACGGATTCACATGGTTTGAACAATTGCTCAGCCTCCAAGCATTCAGCATAAAACAGCAGCAAAACGAAATAGAAAAAACGAATATAAAACAAGAAAAATCACAACCCCAGCCTCCCCTAAGGGGGCGGGGCCGCCTAGGGTTTTCTCCTAATGATTGTGTATCAATAGGTCTCAATAATGTATGATTATGGTTGAAATCCGCGCTGCTATTTATAGAAAACTGAGGCGGCTGCTGCTAAGTCGGTTTAAGGACGCCCGTCCAGCTATCTGGACGCTCGTTCGGTCTTCAACAAAAACTTCGAGTCGGGCCGAGTCTTCATCAGACGCCCGTCCTTCACAAAATTTGACGCTCGTCCACTAAAAATCTGAACATCCTGAACCAAATTTCTCCTCCTGGACGCTCGTCCACCTATTTAGACGCTCGTCCACTCTGGACGCCAGTTCAAGCTTCTGGACGCCAGTCCAGGCTGGACGGATGGCAAACGCTCGTTCAACCAGTCTTGCATGCAATTCTTCATTCCAACACATAACTTGCATCTTCCTTTTCCATTCAAACTCCTTTTATGACATGTTTATGCACCTTCAAAACCACAAAAACACGCAAAGTGTAAAACCATAGATAATTACCAATAAAATCACGAAATTAGCTCAAGTTTACACTTAAAGACTTTTAAAACTCATTTGCTCAATAATTCGATTAAACCCTTAATCTCTATGCAAATAATACGAATATGGAGGAAATTATTACAAAATATAACGATATAAATCATATAAAATCACCCTTAACAGGCAGTTGGTCATACGTCGTTTCACGTCCAAAATAGTCTTTTCTAGCATATTTAGAAACAAAAACCAAATTCATACGTATGCACAAAACGGGGATATGCATCAGTTCATGAAGGATATGCATTTTCGGATTTTCATATACGTGCATTTTCGAACTGGTATGTACTTACCCTTTCGTGTAAGAGTTGCATTCTTTCATCCGGTGAACAATGACAACTCTACCCTTTCGTGCAAGGAGTATCTCCATTCATTTATGGGGTACTTGCAGCCTATAAAATGCACAAGTATGCAGGCGAAAATTCATAAGTTTGACAGCATCATCAGAAAAACTTTGAGTGTCATCGGGTTTGATTCAAACAAATGACTGTTTGAATCAAACACCTCCATTGTATCTTGAGAAAGATTTTCGTTTGATCCCTTAGTGACAAATCATGCAGGACGAAACATCTCTTAAAAGACAACATTATTAACGTGCCTTGGAGTTTCAACTTCTCTGTCAAATCCTAAGTACTACATTTTTTCCAACAAATAATATATTCTTTTTAATTTCTATAGTTTTCCAAACAAAAAATTAATAAAACTTGTTGTATGTTTAATTATTTTTGGGCCAAATAAATTCTTTTATTGGGACCTTTATCTATTGGAGTAAGAAAAAAGATTTGGGCCTTTATAAAAAAAATGAACATATTATATTAGGTTGGATCAAATTGAATCTACACGAATTTTTTTTTTCCTTTTAACGAAACATGTACCGTTGCGCCCTCAAGGCACCGTTGGGATTAAGACGGCCGCCTCTCCTGCCTCAAATGAGGGCCGGCCCTGCGTTTGACACTTTCGTGACCAGCAAACTTCTCTTTGATAAAATATTGTTAAAGAAATATCTGGAAGGAAAGAACGAAACTCTTTCTTCTCAATTAAATAATGTGAAAAAAACCATTTTCAACGCAATAAATAGACCCTAAATCGACCGTTAAACTCACAAGCCTTTCATATCATAAAATAACTATCAATTTCAGAGTCCAGAGACGATGGCTTCAAAGATTTATTACTCTGTGCTCAGTGCTTTCATTGCAGGTTCTCTTAATTTCTTTCTCCTCTCCTATAGTGTTATGATATACATTTAGATTTATTTTATTATTATTGTATTTGTCTATTATTATAATTACACATCCATGTGTACAGTACTTTCAAGCATCAATGGAAAACAAATTTTCCACCATTCAATTTAATTTAGCATAGTATCAAAGTGTTGAGACCTAGTCTCTTTTTTTTTTTCTTTTCTCTTTTTCGGTCCCTAACCTGCTCTCTTCTTTTTCCGATAACCTGCAAACTTTTCTCATCATTTTTTTCCAATCCGGCATCCATATAGTCAGCCATAAAAATCTCGCCTCTGTTCTCGTTTCACTGTTACAGAAATCCCTCCCTTCTCCCCTCTTTTCTCGGTTCTTCCTCCTAAAGAAAATCAGAATAGCTCTAAATAACTGTTTTTATTGGATTGATGGAAACGATACACAGTACTCTTCTTTATATAGGAAATAAATGAGATAATAAATCAATTCAAAATAAATAAAACTAATGATAAACTCTCTTAGCACTTGGAGTGGTTTATTTCAAATATTAATCTAATCTATAGCAGCTTTCTTTTTTTATTTTGACATCCATCATTATCTTCAAATATCATCTCTGATATCATCTTCTAATAACTCCTACCGCAACTCCAATCCCGGTGATCACTGCCGCTGCCTCCTCCTTTTTTTCTTCCTTTTCTCATCCTGCTGCTTCTCAGGTTCATTGCTTGAGGTTTTTTTATTTATTTATTTATTTATTTATTTATTTATATATAATTTACCATCAGCAACAAAAAATGCCAACTAAATACAACATGCCGGATGTTCCAACTCGTCCAACCACCTTGGTCAACCTCGGCCACCAGACCAACCGAGGACTTATTTGGGTAAATGTCAATTGTGCTGTATTCAAGGACACACAGCTCAGCGGTGTCCAACCTACCCACTCTTTCAACAGCTGCAATCCACTCGACCTCCTGCTCCGCATCCACCACATCCTCAAGCACATCCGACACGATACACACCATCTTCATGGATGCTTGATAGTGGAGCATCTCATCACATGAACCAGGACCTGAGCCTTCTCTCCCTACATGAACAGTACTTGGGCAATGATCAAATTGTTATTATGATGGTAGTACGTACGGCTCTTCCTGTCTCTCATATTGATTTTTCATCTCTCCATTCATCCCACTCTATTTTTCGTTTATCAAATATGTTGTGCATGGCCACCCTTTCCCAAAATTTACTTTCTGATTCAAAATTTTGTTTTGAAAACAAAGTTGGCATTGAATTTTTATCTGATTAGTTTCTTGTCAAGGATCTCCAAACATGCACATGCCTCCATCAGGGCCAAGTCTTCATGGGCTATTCTCTCACCCAAACTGCGTAGAATTTTATTTTATTAATATTGTATGTCTGTTATCCACACAAACATTTATTTAAAGGAATGGGTATCACTAGGGCCGGCCTTGAACTTCTCGAGGCCTAAGACGAGTTTGTCGGACGAGTCTTCATAGTTCGAGGTTTTTTTTTTTTTCAAACACACTTACAAAATACTACTTCAACACCGTGTTTATAAAATACAAAATAACAAAGGATTACTCGTTACAAGTGTGTACACCTAACCTAATTAACAAAATATTTAAGTTACTGTTAAAAATCAAGCGCTTACCATTCTACTAAAACAAATTGGTGCCAGTAAAGGCTACCCCCCTCAAGTGTTGACAATCTGTCAACACTTAAACAATTGTTTTTCAAAGGTGTGGGCAATCTCTCCCAAGACCCCCTCAAGTGTTGCAATCTATCCTAATACCTGCGCAACTTTTAATTTTTTTTTTAAAAATATTGTTTCAACCAGGGTTCGATTTCGTGACCTTTGGCTCCGATACTATTTAACAACCAAGCGCTTACCATTCTACTTGAAGGTTTGAACTTAGCCTTTAATATCACGACAACATTATGTATGGTTTCACTCACAGCGTACTGCGTACCACGTCTTTTGTGTCACTATATGGTAGTGGTAATAGTATTATCTTTACGCTAGGTTGCTCCGTATAGAAAATAAGTGTCTATTCTCTTTTTCTTCCTTATTTTTATTTTTTATTTTTACTTTTATGTTGCAGCAGAATTGTGCTGTAGGGTTTCGGAGACCTCACAGCATAATTTCCCTTTGTCGTATAAAATGTTGGAAACGGAGACGTTCTAACAAACTATTTGATTTGCTTAATTTAATTCATCGATCGGTTAATACGAGTTATTGAAGTTTCAGGATGCATAATATTTTCTCAAGTTGATGGTGAACTAGCAAATGCCACTCCTCTTGTCCGAATGCTACTTGCCGTCCGCGTCTGTCCTAGCAATCTGGATGATAATACGTGCGTGGACACGGTTGAAAATTGCTCATCCGGATGCGAATGCAAGGCGATGGGGATGATTCGACGGTGCATAGAATATTTGGATCTTTAATTAGTACTGAAGCTTTATGGTTAATATTCTAAGCTTTCTGACAATGATTATCAAAACACCCATGTTTTACATACGTTAAGACACATGTGTCTTAATATACAAATTTAAAAAGTTTCCGTATATAGACGGAAACATAAAAATTTAGGCGATTATCATGGGAGAAGTGATTGTAGCTGATCAATCGTCAATCACTTTTCAGTTTTATTTGCTTGTCAAATTTGGAATTGCATCCTCCGTTACATGAGAGCCAATAAATAAATGTTAACTCCATCTCAGTGTAATATCTACAATACTTTTCATTAATGCAGTGCAGTGATTATCTTTTGTGTTTACTTGGCTCATTTCCATGGCGTTTGATTTTATACCCTGCCAGAAATTGGTGATTTTTTCATGGATTTATTAGTGACGACAGTCACAATTAATCATTATTAGCGACGACATTTCGTCGCTATAAGAATATTTGCATTAAATATCATACACATGTGCCGTGAAAAACATGTGCAAAAATGTATTTTTAGCCTAATCAGCACTTAAGTACAATTTTCAGAATCTAACATATATATACTTTTAACACTGGTGGTGTATTAGCATGTAAATTAATAAGTAATCAGAGCATAAAATTGTTACTTGGTTCACTGAAAAAATGCCTACTTCCAACAGGAGGCGGCAGCACCTTGTAAAAAAATGGGTCAACCGACCCGCTAGAAAAAAAATATTACAATGGTAAATTTTTTTAGGTACACATATATGTGAAATTGATATGCTTATTCTTATATATTGATCCGTGTCTAACTATTTAAATAGAAGACTAAGCTTAGTTTACAAAATACGACAAATCTCTGACCCGTATCACCAACTTTCTGGAACCGCCTTTGCTTCCAACTCTTCAAGACTACCGCCTTAGAATCACTTTGATACCAATGTTATAATCATGGTTAATCACAATCCTGTACACAAAATTCCTTGGAATATAACACAACATCCTTCTTCAATTTGCCAATCACCAACTTATTTTGAAACAACTTCATCGGCAGCTAAACTCATACGAAATCAGTTGATCAATCATCACAGACTTTCTCTACAACTTACACACTTTTAAAAACATGTATGTATGCATGTATGTATATATGTATGCTTGTATAAAAGCGAAGTGCATGTCTGTAAGGTAAGGATAGGAGTTTGATGAACTACTCAAACATTGAGGTGTAAACTCAATAGGATCTTGTTTCCACACATTCCAAACTCTATGCAAATTGATTAAAACTTATATCTTGAAGCCACATGAAAGTAAGAGTTTGATCTTAATTGAGTAAAATAACAGCATCACGATCTATGGCGATGAAAATGAGATTATTTCTTTGTTTCCAAATGGTCCAAAGAACGACACACTTTATTGCATCACAAAGCTTCGACGTATCATTCAATCGCACAGCCGAAAGCATTGAGCATAAGTTTTGGGACACCAACGGTCCCTAAGCATTAATTTTACGCACAACCTACTTACAGTTCGTTAGTCAGGACATCAATTTCATACGCCGTTACATATTGGTGGAAAGTGGTCGTGAATACAATAAAATATTGAAAGAGGAGGGGGTAAATTCATTAATTAAGTGATTAATTTAATTCAAGCATTGAAAATAGTTATTGGAAACCAACAATCCAAAATCATCAGTTTCGTAAACCGTCATATAATTAGGCTATAGAAAATTTAGCTACTCATGATGGAATTGAAATCACAAGAAATAACAAAAATCATATCATATACATAATGAAAAGGTGAAATAAATTACCAATAATAAAAACTGTAGCAATTTGTACAATCGAATTGTTAGGTGAGTGGGCCAAAGCCCAAATTACTTATATTGCTACAATCCCACGTCGGCATATTAGAATTTGTTAGCCGACTTACATAGTATATAAATCACCTTTGGGTGGTTTATTTTGGTGCGCCAATTTTTTTTATCAATTAATATCAATTAAGATAAATTCTCAATTGTCTTATTTTTAGCCTTCAAGAGAGTTGTATATTTTATAATCCTCATCTATAGTAATATTTCTCTTTCGCCTGTGGACTAGTCGGTACATTGCCAGAAACCACGTAAATTTGGTGTTTAGTCTTTTTCCTTCTGTTTGTTATTTAGTCAGCACATTGCCGGAAACCACTTAAATTTGGTGTTTAGTCTTTTTCTTTCTGTTTGTTATTTTGTGTTACCATCGTTAAGGGATATCGTTCAGTTTGTTTTTTCCTAAAGAACTGGTATTAGAGCTGAGGTTTTTTGAGCCGAGGTTTTTTTAAGGTGTTTCCGAGCTTTGAACATTAGTCATCATGAGAGTAATTAAGTATTATTTTGAGAAGTTTGATAGAAACGTCAACCTCGGGATATGGCAGTTGAAGATGGAGACCATGCTGATTCAGAGGGGTTTCAATATTGCGCTGCTTGGGAAGGAGAAAAAGCCTGAGAAAATGTTAGATAAGGAGTTTGCTGGTCTCGACAAGATGGTCATGATCAGGTATTACCTTATATCTTTCTGATGATGTTTTTAGAGAGGTAGCCATCAAGGTTACAGCTAAGGATTTGTGGAAAAAATTAAAATCCTTGTATATGAAGAAAACCGTGGAGAATAGGATTTATTTAAAACAGAGTTTGTATATGCTTCGTATGTCTGTAGGGTCATATATATTCTTGCATTTAGATAAATTTGATTCCCTGCTTATGAATTTGAGTAATATAGATGCTAAGATTAATGATGAGGATCAGACCCCGTTGTTATTGTGTTCGCTTCCCCAGTTGTTTAAGCATTTTAAGGAAACAATGATTTTTGTTAAGGATACTATTTCTTACAAAGAAATTAAGTCAATTTCGAAATCGAAAGAGCAGATGGATAGAGATATAACTGGGGGAAGTAAAAGTAGTCAGGCAGATGTACCAGTAGTTTATGGCAGATTAAATAAGAAGGATGCATATAGTGAAAATTATGTTTTGAATCCCAAACATAAAGATTTGACATGCAATTATTGTAAGAAGATTGGGCATATCAAATTTGATTGCTTTAGACTTAAGAACAAAGAAAAGCGTGAACACAAAAGAGCATGATAAAGAGTCTAGTCAGGCCGGTTTCGTTGAAGATGAGAGTGATGGAGATATCTTCTTTATTGATGATAAATTAAGGTCTGTTGATTAATGGATCTTGGATTCTGGTTGCACGTATCATATGTGTCCTTATAAGGATTGGTTTTCCACATATGATTCAGTTCAAGGTGGAGTTGTTTTGATGGGCAACGACGCAGTGTGCAAGGTTGCTGGTATTGGTACAGCTAGAATCAAGAACCGTGATGGTGTTGTCAGAACACTTAAGAATGTCAGACATGTTCCGGATTTGAAGAAAAATCTCATCTTTTTGGGCACACTTAAGACTCTTGAATTTATGTATATTGTTGAAGGTGGAGTTCTAAAAGTAATTAAGGTGCTCTATTTGTTATGAAAGTTTGTAGGCCTGGTGGTTTGTATGTTTTGCAAGGATCCACATTTATTGATAATTCTACAATCCCTATATCATCCCGATCAGAGTTTGGTATTACGAAGCGTCGTCCGTTTGTTAAGTTCAAGCAGTGCTTGGACTTATTTGACACAGTCTGAAGACTTTGAAGTTTATAGAGAAATAGAGGTATTACTATTTCTGGATGTGAGGCTTTGTCCCAAGGTGAAGATTTGTTAGGTGAGTGGGCCAAAGCCCAAATTACTTATATTGCTACAATCCCACATCGGCATATTAGAATTGTTTAGCCGACTTAATATAGTATATAAATCACCTTTGGGTGGTTTATTTTGGTGTGCCAATTTGTGTATCAATTAGTACCAATTAAAATAAACTCCAATTTCCTTAGCTATTTGGCTATTGTTTTTAGGCTTCAGGAGAGTTGTATCTTTTGTAATCTTCTTTTATAGTAATATTTTCTCTTTCGCCCGTGGACTAGTCGGCACATTGCCGGAAACCACGTAAATTTGGTGTTTAGTCTTTTTCCTTCCGTTTTTTATTTTGTGTTACCGTCGTTAAGGGCTATCGCTCGGTTTGTTTTTTCCTAACACGAATAATAGTATGTCAAGAACTTGTCAAGTTCTTGCTAACCATATGATCCAATGGCAAGAGAAATCATTCATCTAGAGAAAGCTTGGGCATTTAGAATAAAAAGTTCTAAACTAAGGTTCTCTGGGGATGAAAATCAACCAAGTACCGAATTCCTCCTCTGATTTCGATCACAAAGAGCATTTATAACCTCTCCCGAAACGACATAAAACATGCCCCATTAAAACTTGTGAGACAAAATGGCACACGCTTCAACCAACTCAGGCGTGCACTTCTCATGCGTGTGCTTAGATCAACAGAATGCAACTCGAATTCTCAGCATCCCTCGAGCGTGCGCTTCAGGTAGGCAGGCGTGTGCTTTGCTGAACATAATGGAATTCCAAATCTCAGTACTCATCATGCGTGTTCTTTGTTGTCAAGGTTTCACTCCCCAGTGTGCTTTGTTGTTCTCCACTCTTTATGCCATCTTCCGAGTTCAGTACTCACGAGGTACCTAAAATCAAACACACGTAACCCAAAACCACGCTTAAATACCGTAACAAAGAAATGCAACATTTCACCTAAAATGACGAGATTTTTGGAAATAATTGTCTTATAACTCGTGGTTCGCGTGATTGTGAATAACGCATCAAAATTACTCAAACTACCCCGAAAATGATTCAAATGAGTCACAGACAATGTAAAATCATACGTTAAATGATAGCGAGATTGGCTCCCGTAGTAACATCTGGTATACCATTGCAGGATCCTGTTTTGGACGCCCTAGCTAGTACTTGTTTCAGAAGTTCAATAGCTAGTCACAAACAATGTAAAATCATACGTTAAATTATAGCGAGATTGACTCCTGTAGTGACATCTGGTATACCATTGCAGGATCCTTTTTTGGACGCCCTAGCTAGTACTTGTTTCAAAAGTTCAATAACAAGAGTATAAATAATTTACTATACTGCCGGTTTTTTTACTTTACGGAAACAAATTATACGCAGGCACATTTTTGTCCGCACTGGAACTCGAATTCGGATGCTAGAGGCCACAGTAATTACCACTGTCGTGTTGGCCCTATGTTCCACTCTCTCTATTATTTCTTTATTAATGATAATTTTTTAATTATATACATACTAATACAAAATTTAAATGGTTGTTAATTAGTATATTAAATTTCAAAACAGAACAAACTAGTTCATTATTTAAATACAACAAGGTAAGATGGAGATACTGAACTACTAATATTTTTTCTTTTTCCTTTTTGAGTTTTGAATTTTTATACTTTGTGCAGGTACTAAACCAAAGAGACATGAAGAAATAATTCCATATTTATCAATGGAAGGATAGTAAAAATCGATAACTTTTATGGAAGAGATATTTTTTGGGAAAATTTAAGAATTTTATTGATGGATCAAACATATATATAGAAGTAGTAATAAACTACTCACTATTCCACTTCCTATAAAATAGGAAACAAGAGATCATGGCTTGACAACCGAAAAACTACCTAGTAATAGGAAACATGTGCAAACTACTCCAGTAGTGGGAAATAAACATGGCTTACATAGCCTTAGGCAATAAATAAAACATAATTAATTAATCATAATTAACAATATCTTCCAACATTCCTTCCCTTAATCTGAGCTGGCAGTTCAGATTATTTCACACATGCCCAGCTTGCCCTTGAGCTTCATAAATTGATCCCTCTTGAGTCTTTTAGTCATTATATCAGCTATTTGATCTTCACTCCTGCAATGCTGCAACTCAATGATCCCTTCTTCACATAGGTCTCTCAGGAAATGATACTTCACATCTATATGCTTGCTCATGTTGTTTAACACTGGATTCTTGGATAGCTTCATAGTTGAACTGTTATCACAGTACATAATATTCCCAGTCTACCGAACTTGACCTAGAGCTTACAGCATCCTCCTTAACCATATCAATTGACATGCACCATGTGCTGCTGCAACAAACTCTGCTTCAGTTGTGGACAAAGTGACTATTGGTTGCTCCTTTGATGACCAACTGACAACACTTCTTTAATACATAAACACAAAACCAGAAGTACTCTTTCTGTCATCAACATGTCCTACATAATCACTGTCTGAATATCCAGTCCGCTGAGCCTTCTCTGCTGAACCATACCTGATGCCAAGGTTGATGGTTCCATTCAAGTATATTAGAATCCTTTTCACACAGTTTAAATGGTCTGCTGAGGGTGACTCCATGTATCTTCTTGCCACACTTACAGCATACATGATGTCTGGTATTGTTGCTGTCAAGTATAGAAGGCACCCTATCATCTGCTTGTACAATGTGGAATTCAGCTTACTACATGTTCCTTCATTGCTGAGTTTCACACCAGTTTCACAGGGTGTGAGTGCTGGGTTGCTGTCTTTCATTCCAAACCTGCTGAGAATTTCTGTCACATACTTCTTTCGAGAGACGAGTGTACTTGACTGGGTCTGCTGAGCCTAAATGCCTAAGAAGTATTGCATTGGTCCCCTGTCGTCATGCTAAATTTGGTCTTCATTGCCTCCTTGAACTTTGTTATCATGCTGAGTTCACTGCTGGTGAAGATAAGATCATCCACATACAAACAAGCAATCAATAGCCTTCCATTGCTGTTAACTTTCACATACAAGGTAGGTTTATATAGACACCTTGTGAAACCTGTCTTCACAAAATACGTATCAATACAACTGTACCAAGCCCTTAGGGCTTGCTTGAGTCCATATAAGGCTTTGCTAAGCCTATACACTTTGCTTTCTGCTCTTTTCTTCACATAACCTTGTGGCTGATCCACATATACTTCTTTCTCAAGCTTACCATTCAAAAATGCTAATTTCATATCCATTTGATGTACCTTCCAATGGTTTTGAGCTGCCAAAGATAACACTAGTCTGATAGTTTCCATCCTTGCTACTGGGGCAAACACTTTATTGTAGTCAATCCCATACTCTTGCTTGTACCCTTTTGCTACTAGTCTAGCCTTATACTTGTTGCTTTGCCATCTTCATTCAATTTTGTCTTATAGATCCACTTGACACATATAGTTTTGTTTCCTTTTGGTAAATCTGTGAGACTCCAAGTCTGATTCCTTTCAATGGCTGTGATTTCTTCATCCATAGCCTGCCTCCATTTTTTGTCTGTTGCTGCTTCCCCATAAGTGATTAGATCATAACTAGAAAATACAGCATAGTAAAAGGCCTCCTCTGACTGTGGTAAACCTGTTACCTCAAAATCTGTCATCCAGCCCGGCCTTTTTCTAGTTCTCTGAGGTCTGTCTGCTGAACCCTCAGCTCCTATCTCATGACTTGAGTCTGCTAAACTTGGGTTTGCTGAACCCTCAGCTACTGCTGTCAAATCAGTGTCTTGAGTCTGTTGACCCTGAGTCTGCTGAATATCACTCTGCTGATTTTGAGTCTGTTGATCCTGACTCTGCTGGTCCTCAGTAGGCTCTTCATCTATTAGATTCTGGATTGGATGGAACTAAGCATTGTTCGCTTCCCAATCCCAGGTGTTTAGTTCATCAAACATCACATCTCTGCTGATCACTATCCTTTTGGTTATAGGATTAAACAACTTGTATGCCTAGGAATTTTCACTGATCCTCAACAACATACATTGATCCCCTTTATCACTGAGTTTCTTCTTGTTTGCATCTGAGATATGAGCATAAGCAATGCATCCAAAAATCTTAAAGTGACTTACATATGGTTTGATTGAGCTCCACGCTTCTTCTAGTGTCATTTCTTGAACAGAAAAGGTTGGGCATCTGTTCAGAATATGCATACTCCAACTTACTGCCTCTGTCCAGAATCTTTTTGGCACATTTCCATAGGCCAACATGCTTTTACCATATCCAGAATTGTCCTATTCTTCCTCTCAAATACACCATTCTGTTGTGGTGTGTAGGCCGTTGTCAATTCCCTTCTGATTCCATTCGTGGTACAGAAATCTTCAAACTCTGCTTAGCAAAATTCTCCTACTCTGTCTGTTCTCAGACTCTTGATATACTGACATGTCTCCTTTTCTCTCAACAGTTTGAAGCTCTTGAATGCATTCAATGCTTCAGACTTTTCTGACTGGAATTCAACCCAAGTTTTTCTAGATAAATCATCAGTAAATGTAATGAAATACCTCTTACCTCCATTGGATGATGGGTTGATTGAGCCACACAAGTCAGAATGGATGAGTTCCAACACTTGTTTTGCCCTCTAAGACTTTCCTTTTGGGAAAGGATGCCTGTGTTGCTTTCCTTTAGTGCATTCTTCATAGATCTGCTGAGGAGTCTGAATCCGTGGAAGTCCTTTAACCATTTCCTTCTGCTGAAGTGTTTTTAAACCACCAAAATTGAGATGTCCATATCTGTAATTCAATTCTGCCATAAGACATGCCTGTTGGCATTGATGGGAACTTTTGGAATGATTCCCTTGCTTGGATCCTTGATTTCACACTCCTTATTCTTCAGAATAATCTCATATCCCTTTTCTTGCAACTTTCCAACACTTAACAGATTGCACTTAAGATCAGGAACATATAACACACTAGAAATAGTTTCAGATGTCCCGTTCTTGGATCTGATGCATATATTTCCTTTTCCTTTAACACTGAGTGAGGAATTATCTCCAAACTTCACCTTTGAATGATAAGATTCATCCAAATAAGAGAATGATGCCTTATTACCATACATGTGATTAGGGCATCCTGTATCAACATACCATACTTGGGGTGTTGAAGTCTGCTCATGCTGTATTATCATCAGCAGAGTCTCATCCTCCTCTTTGTCAGCAAAGTGACTCTACTGAGTCCCGTTCTCCTTTTCTACTGGCAATTTGGTGTAGCATTCTGACCGGTAGTGTCCAAATTTGTGACACCTAAAGCATTCAACATTCTTTTTGCTTGCAGTACCTCTACCCTCTCCATTCTTGGATGCCCGAGAGTTGTCCTGCTGTCAGAATCTCTGGTAGTCCTCTCTCTACCTCTTCCTCTGCCTCTACCCCTGCCTCTATAATTGCTATTATAGGTAGTGTTCTTCACGGCCTGCTCTTCATTGGATGCTGTTGATCCTCTCTTCATCTTTTGTTCATGAACTTGCAAAGAACTCTGCAATTCATCAAAAGACAAAGCATCAATGTCTTTTGATTCCTCAATAAACCATACCACATAATCAAATTTTGAGATTAGTGACCTCAAAATTTTCTCCACAACTGCTACATCCTCCATCATTTCACCAAGAAATCTCATTTTATTGCAGATTTCCATGGTTCTAGCACAATAAGTTGTGACAGATTCAACTTCCTTCATTTGTAAGGTTTCAAAATCTCTTCTTAAGGCCTGTAACTGTGTTATCTTCACTCTGGCATTTCCTTGGTACTTCATCTTCATTGAATCCCAGATATCATTTGATGACTCCTTGATGAGAATGGTCTCCAAGATAGCTCTATCTATTGCTTGAAACAGATAGTTCTTGGCCTTCAGATCCTTGAGTTTTTTACTCTCAAAATCGCTCTCTAAGCCTCATTTGGGGGTGGATTTCCTGCTGGTTCAACCACTCCTTGCTCAATGATTGTCCAGTACTCTTTAGAACGCATGAAGTTCTCCATCAACATGCTCCAGTGATCATAATGCTGACCATCAAACTTTAGGATGAAAGCTTGAACAAAATTTGTTTCTGCCATGGATCTTTCTCCAACTGCGGTTGAGAATATGGCTCCGATACCACTGATAACTTTTATGGAAGAGATAGTTTTTGGGAAAACTTAAGAATTTCATTGATGGATCAAACATATATATACAAGTAGTAATAAACTACCCACTAGTCCACTTCCTGTAAAATACGAAACATGGGATCATGGCTTGACAACCGAAAAACTACCTAGTAATGGGAAACATGTGCAAACTACTCTAGTAGTGAGAAATAAACATAGCTTACATAGCCTTAGGTAATAATTAAAACATAATTAATTAATCATAATTAACAATATCTTCCAACAAAAAGGATAGAAGAAAATGACTAATATGAATGCGTCAGTCCTAAGAAAACAAACAATGTTGGTAGAAATGTTTGAACTCGTGACCTTCCGATCTGATAACATTTTGAACTATCATTTGTCCCAAAAGTTTAAGTTGATAGAAAGGTAGATAATTAATATACTAAACACTTTAACACTTAGACTTGGTGGTTCCAAACCCTATCAAAGATGGATGAATCGTGCAATCGTAAACCATGATTGCCCATCTGAATGCTATTGTTTTTGTGTATAACGTATGGGCATTAAAGAAAAATATAAACCGTAGGTAATTTAATAGGGAGTATTATTGATTTTCCTTCATAGTTTACAATGTACACAGCTTACCCCCCTCCCCATACCCCTACCGCTTTGCAAGAGGTGCAATCCAGGTGTTTTTGTTGCTTTTACGGTCTCTCATTGTGCTCATGTTACTTCTGCTGTTTGATACACTCCCTTATATGATTGGTACAGCTTCTACCTCGGCTATTGCTAACCACTTTACGTACCGGTCATGTCAAAATTTCAATCCCAAGAAGATATGGAGATCGAAGAAAGCTCACACGAGGATACGACGGGGAGAAGGGCATTCTTCTTTCACTTCCAATTTGAACTACAGAAGACAGAGAACCACCATTTATTTCATGCTGATTTCCACTGATGTATTTATTTTTGGAGTAAGGTTTTTTTTTTGGGAATGCATAGAGTGAGTACTCTTCCCTATGTGGTGGATTTTCCTACACTGGGTTTGCCACACATAGGGTTTAAGGAGGCCATGCTATGCATTCTATCACGTAAACTTGGGGCGGGCCGGGATATGGCGAATACTTTGTAGCTCTTTATTTCAAATTTTAATAAAATAAAATAAAGTTGCTTCAAAAAAAAAAAAAAAAAACTTACCCTTTTAAAGGGTGAGAATAGGCACTTTATCTATTTTATTTAACTAGTGTTTGAACACTGTGCAATGCACAGTGCATGCCCTCTGCAGGAAAAGTTTAGACATGTTTGATTTATTTATGTGTTTAGTCTATAAACCAAAACAGCAAGCAAAGCTAGGTTTATGCAAGAACACTATGAAAGTGAACATAACAAGAGCATTCATAGTAGAAAACTTTATTTAATACAAACTGCTTCATTGTTGATAACAAGTCCATGCTAGTGCTTTGATATTGATGTTCTTAAACAAAAGATCATACATGCTACGGTAATACCAGAAATGCATGATACATGCTTGACTTTGACTATGCCAATAGTCTAACAGCAGAAGTTTTTTTTATTTACACAACTTACAAAAGGAGCTTCATATTAGTAATCATTAATTTTCTTTCCAGTTAGAAAGTTAACGATATAATATGCTGCTGTTACTTAGAGTTGATAACACTGACTTTATTTAGGGACTATTCAACAAGCAGAAACTGGGAAACTTACTAAACTGACTTTAGTCCTCTTTAGCATTTGCTTTTGACTTCTTAGATGGAGTGGTTTCTTGGGGATCTTTGGATGGATCAACGCTTCAGGTTGGGATACACGCACAGGAGATAAGCAGGGAGAATCTTGAATTATGTTTGAATGTGTGTCTTCAGCTTGATTTTCCTGAAAGGCTAGCATTCATTTTGCACCAGATGGTTGATCAATTCCTATGTGTTGAAGAGAAGGTTCTTTTAATACTTTTTCTAGTATAGCTTTTGTGCTGGGAGTAAAAAACTCTTTCTCGACGGTTTCTGCTGGTGCTGAGGCTGAAGATCCAATGTGATGTTGAGGATGTGTGTTGCCTAAAGTAGCTTCTGTTTCTGCTACTGTATTTTGTGATTCATGATACGCGTGAAGTTCAGCTTCAGTGTAAATCTTGAGAACATGGTATCACGCACCATGGTTCCTCTACATGAATGATCGTAGTACTTTAGAAAAACAATGACATGTTTCTTTTCAAGAGCAGCCTCAACTTCCTTTGTCAAAGGTGTGTTTTTTTTTAAAATGGAAAACTATATTAGGAAACAATTTCTTGGAATTTATCTAATTTATTTTAATGGTTTATTGTTTCTAAATGATATACCTGTTCAGCAGCAAGTCTAAGCTCATTGGCAGTGTAGGGCAGCAGTTTTTCGGTGTCGGGAGATTTGATCGTTGCTTCAATAACTGTAGAATCGCTACTCATGAATACTCCAATATCACCGCTAAAGAAGTCGATAAGTGAGTTAATCAAAGTATACACACACCATGTTTTTAAGTATGACAAAACAGATAATATAACACGCAATACGGTTATTACCAGACAACTACATTAGTGAGCTCTTGACATGTGGAACACCATATTTTCCATTGTGTGTCTACATCCAAAGGTGTGAAGCATTTTTCACATGCTTCAAACCAGAGCTTATCTTGAGCAGGAAGATAAGTAAGGTTACCTTCAGTCCAAACAGTTTTTACCTGTGATGAGCATAGAATCTACCCCTTCAAAAACAATTTGTAAAGACTCGAAACCGTGGGTAAACTAACTCTCTAACCGGCAGTGTACCGGGTCGATTGCTAGAATAGCTACAGGAGTACGAGGTCGAACCCAAAGGAATCGTGTTTGTAAGTACCAAAGTGAACGTAATGCTTAGTCTAGGTGATCAAAGTTCTTAAGGTTTTGTTTACTACAACGACACTAAGTGATTCTAACTAACGAGTCTAAAGATAAAAAGAAAGAAAGAAGATTAAACTACTAAGTTTTAAAGATAGTTAAAGAGACATAGCCGAACCATGATCAAAATAGCTAGTTTCACCCCAAGGAATGACAAAACCGGGAGTGTGCAATAAACGAACGAACTCTTACATTCAAATTCACGGTACGTGCTCCTAATTCCGGTGCTAAGGTCTGAACAACTCTTCCCCAACACCTTATGCCAAGTCAACTAACCTTTCCTAAGAGAGATTCATTCACAAGACAATCATGCACGAGAGCCGTTTAAACGTTAAAAACGAGTAACCTCGCACTACAATGCGATCCTAGAACCCTTTTCCCACACCCCTCTCTCTGAACAACTCTCAAGATTGATGTGTGTGATTTTTTTGACCTAGGTGATCAATCTAGCCGAAATCCGTTATAACAAGTTCTAAGACGTGAAATATGCAAGACACAACAATAAAAAGCACTACCCACTCCCAATTTCTTCACCCAAAGGGTGATTTCACTAATTTTCACACGATTCGACTATGTAGGTGTTTAGCTACTCATTATACTAATCAAAACATACACGAAACATTAAATGAAAGCCATAACAAGTAAAAGTGAAGAGAAATATACCATTAAATTGCAGAAATTCGAGATTAGATCCAAAAAGTACAAAATAGAGAAGTAATTAAAAGGTGGTCTCTTAGTGTTTGGAATGAAAATCTAAGCTAAGAAATGGAAAGATTATGCTAAGATGTTGTTGATTTACACTAAGAGAGAGTATTCTAAGCTATTACAAAATTCGAGCAAAAGATGGGTAGAGTTTTGCTAAGAAAAGCTTGATATCCAAGAAAATGTCTAAGGGGGTATTTATAGGTGGAGGGAAAATGCACGCAAAAAGGGTCCAAACGCGCGTTTAAAGGGCTGGAACGCGCGTTTGGGATCTTCAAACGTGCGTTTCGCTTGGCTGGAACGTGCGTTACACATAAATTCTGGGCAGGGACTTGACTGTTCTTCATCTAGAACGCGCGTTTAGGAAGGTTCAAACGCGCGTTTAGGATCTTGGAACGCACGTTTGGCCTGGTTCCCAAACGTGCGTTTAGAGGGCTTCAACTTTGAATCTGGTCTGAACTTCTGGAACGCGCGTTTAGGGATTCAAACGCGCGTTTGAGGGCGTGGAACGCGCGTTTGGGGAATTCAAACGTGCGTTTCAACCCCTGTTTCCCCAAATCTTCACTTTTTCCCTTTTTAGGCCCTCGCCTTGCCTCGGTCATGCTTTTTCACCACAAATCGCCACCTTCCGGGTCCTCGAGACACCAATACCCTTCAATATCGATCACAACCACAAACATCCAAACAATTCCAGAGGGTAAACGTGCTCGAGAATGGGGTTAATACCAATAAAAAGGGGTAAGAATTCATCAAAGTAATGGATTCATTCCCCGTGCCATAAACTCACGATAACACCCCGAAAATGGTCTAATTCACCCAAAATTGTGCTGAAAATGTGATAAACGGGGGTAATTAGTGCACCGGAGTCACGTAAAGTTGACTCCCATCAACCACCCCACACTTAGCCTTTGCTCGCCCTCGAGTAAACTAGGCGTTTTGAAACAAACCAAGGGATTCAACATTGTGACGTAGGTGCTACTATCCACACCCTCGAGGTAATCATAAAGTAAGACACACGAACATACGCACACCGGTACAACATTATCCAGAGAATAGAGTGTGTGTGGTGCTGAGCTACATCAAAGTGTTCAAAAAGATTGTCGGGCTTGAATTCCGACCAAAAGCCTACCAACCGTCTCATACCAACTAGCCTCTCCACTAATCAAGGTCACTAAGTTTGGACACGATCGGGGAGGACTTGAAGGGTTATAACGTTAGGCTAGGGTAATTCCGGTTAATCGAAAAGGATAATTTGGGAACTGGAGAAAAGGAGTACGAGTGAACCTAATCAACAAGTGTACCACCTTATCTCTAACATATAAACCATCCAAACTCCTTTTTGATTAGTTTAACACTTTGAGAACCATAGAATGCTAATATACCCGAACTCATTGCCTAATTCAACTATGTTTCAAGTTTCATAAGGCGAGGTCGAATACATTAGCACCTATCTCACTATCCCAACTCCAACATCATAAGTTTGAGGTCATTACTTTGATTCCAACCCTTTATTTCTATACACCAAACTTTTATTGCAAAGAGAGCTAATTTATTTTGAACTTTGATTGATCTCTCTTTTTTTTTTTTTTTTTTTATATGAATAATTTCATAGATTTTCTTTTCTTCTTGGGCCAAATCAAAACACTAGGCCCAGATGAGCTCCTCTTCTCCTTATAGTATAGCTCAAAACCGAGAAAACAACAACCCATTAAAACATCATTCCCTCCACCCCACACTTGCCTTAGCAAGTGTGGCCCAACAAAAGATTAAGTTCACTCGTAGGGTATAAATGAAGGAAATGTGACCATAATTAAGGCTCAGGGTAGGTTTCTGACTAAGTAACAAAACGGCTATAAAACGAATGGTGGTCAGACCATTCTATCAAGGCTGAGAGGGGCTACGAAGGTCTAATGTTCGAGATAAGGCTTATTTGGATTTGGTAGGGTCAAAGAGACGCCATGACCGTCATCCCGTGTCCTACTTAGATAAACCTTTTTATTTCGTCTCGAGATCAGTGACATGAGAGGTGGTGATAATCAAATTGTGCACAAAGTGTAGCTTTACGTGAAATTAATAGACTCTATTCTCAAGATAAGATCAAACCGAAGTGCACACGTTCGGGGCCCTACTAAGATGGCCACCACTCGACTATAGACATAGCACAAACAACACAGTGTCGAGAACCCTTGAAAAATTTTAAAATCACCCAAAAATCGACTCAAGCCCGATCATAGGCTAAGTATACCACACATATTGCACATTCAACAATAAAAACAATAAAACGGCTAAGTCCCCCACCCCACACTTAAACGAAACACTGTCCTCAGTGTGTGAGAGATAAGAAGCGTAAAAGACTTAGCTGTTTGACCAAAAGACCCGGCAGAAAGGCGCAACCTTGACTCGAAACTCGTGATAACCTCGTATGAATCCATTCCGTAACCTAGAGCGAGATCAACAGAAACAAAGACAGCGCATGTACGGGACATAATCCGCGTACTAAAAAGCAGGCAATAGGGTAAGCGGGTACATAAAATGACGAGTCTAAGCCACAGTGACAAAATCAAAGCATAAGGGGGGAAATACGGGATATGCAATGGAGGGAGATAATCAAATGAAGATAAAGTACAGAACATCCATGCATTAAATATAAGCTAATAAAAACATCCTCGTCATCCCACAGTATCAGGCAATAAAAAGGGAAACATACACGGTCAAGCAAGGCCTCGGGGCTCAAAAATAAGTGCACGTGCCTGAAAAAGTGAAGTGTGTCCAAAGTATGATGAAAGAACGCCAAAAGTAAGTGAAATGTCAAAGTATAAAAGAGACAGACTAGTAAGTAAATACAATAAGAATCGCATGAGAAAACATGCTAGTCTGCTCCATGTCCCTGTACGTCAATAGTGGAATCGGTGTGCCTGATGTTGGTGCAACCACAGCAGCTGCACTCTCGGTCTGTGAAGATCCCGCAACACCCGTCCTCATTGCCTCCGTCCCGGATGCATCGTGCCCATCGATCGTCCAACGCAATGTCATCAAACCCCTCATCCGGATCAACAAACATCTCCTCGTGACCCCTCGCAAATCCGCCTCGATCTCCGGGGTATACCGAAACGGTGCAATATCTAGGTCCAACTCGGGAAGCTCAACCTCGTCTCTCCCGAGCCAATACCCGCCGATTCTCCACAATGCCGTTCGGTGTCACCCTCGGACTATCCATCCGGTCCCTCTCGCTTGTGTGCAATCGAAGCCCCTGCCGCTCGCTAAGCCATGGCCCCCCGGTAGTGGGTATAGAAGGTATAGGTGTAGGTGTGATGGAAGGTCCAGTAGTAGAGGGAGGAGGTGGGGGTATAGTAGTGGTAGTAGTGGAGGAAATGATAGGAGGAGGTATGGGGAGGGTGGTGGAGGTAGTGGGAGTAGTAGGGCGGAGGACGGTGTGAATAGGGCGTGGGGTGGGCCTAGGAGGTCTGGAAGTGGAGCGGGCATTGAATGGCTTAGGCACCACGGGGAGGTTCTTCTTTCTTAGGATCTGATCATCAGGATACTCTTTTACTAACGCTCCTGTGCACAAACCATGGATAAGATAAGGGCACATAATCATCCGACGCTTAACCTTCTGATTTTCTCTAAATTCCTCAAAGATGGTTTTCCCGACGTCTACCTTCGATCATAGTGTAGAGTATACAACGGTTGCAAATCCTTAATGTGGAAGTGCGTGATGTTGTCTTTCGGTAGTAGACGGTTACGAGAAAACTTTGCTTCCACTTTCCAATCATCCGGCCAAGTCGTCGTCACCAACCGACTCCTCACATTGCTACCTTTTGAAATCCACGGTAAGTCGGGGTTGATTGCTTTCCTCATCTCCTCTAATGGATCTAGGTTGTCGTAGTATCCCAATGTGACCTCGCCGCAAACCAACCTAAATAATCCCCGCCCCTCGAAAGCCGGTATCCGATAATAATCATTGATAGCTTTGACGGTCCACGGGACATTAACCCCTCTCGACTCGATAAACCCGGATTCCGGATTAGCCACACCGAAATTTGCATACCATTCCCGGACTATTGACAAATTCGATGCCCCTCGAGTTCATAAATTAGATTATTCCACCCTCTCTTCATTAAGTTGTCAATGAAGGGTTGAGGCACAACTTTGAGGTCTAGCCCCCTCTCATAACACATGTTTTTCACGGCGATATACTCATTATAGTTAGACAAGGCAACCGGTGAGTTAAAACGCGCTCAAAAGGGATAATATCAACGGGAGGGGGGCTAGAGGAGGGTTTTGCTCGGGGGCATTTCGTGGGGGGTAGGTTGTGGAGGAGGTGAAACAGTGTTGTTACTTTCTTGGCTTGCAAATGTGCTAAAGGCACATCGCTCTCAAGGTCCGTCGTCTCCTCACTGTCACTACTTGTATTCCTCCCCTCGGTATCCGGCTCAAAATCCTCATCTGAGGTCTCATCCCTCAACTGTCCTGCTGTCCTAATGGCTCGAGGATTTCTACTCTCAACTGTATCTCGGATCCGAATACCACCCGTAGGTCCCCGAGGATGAACTAGGGTTTTCTGTCTTTTGGGCACTTGCCTAGTCATTGGTTGCTTTCCCTTACCTTTACCCTCGGTTTCCTTTCGTTTAGTTTCCCTCATTATCACTGAAAACCAACCAAACAACGACCAACAACCAATATCATCAACAAAACGACCCGGTTATCATCCAACCGGGATTTCAAACAAGCCAACCATTCCCAACAAAATAGCCCACACAAGCCACACCATTCACCATCGATCATTAACACAAACAAAACAAACAGAAACAGGATATAATCATCAATAAACAATAAATAACGAGAAAGGGGCGTTAAACCAAAATAGACCAAAACTAACCCTAACCGAAACTTAAACGTAAAAACGAAATATACCTGTTCTATGCTTAAGGGAGAGGATAGGAACGATTTGAAGTGAAGAACGAGCCTCGAAACGTCGAAAATGAGCAAATTCGACTTCGGTTTACAGACCTGCATACCACTGATCAGTGCCAAATCTTCAAGAATTTCCTGATCAAAATTGCCAAAAATGTCGATCAAATCGAGGATATAGGTGATTTGTTGTTGGAATGGCTTGTTGAAATCAAAAGCAGAGATTGAGAGGTGTTGAATGGGCTTTAAATCGCCAAAAACGGGTGAGAAATGAAGAATTTCGAGTGAAAGGGGGTTGAAACGTGGCTGCCGGACGTTTAGGGTTGAGAAAATCCGATTTTTGAAACGCCGGTTTGGAGGCAGGTATTTAAAGAAGATGAGTCCAAACGCGCGTTTGGAATGAGTGGAACGCGCGTTTCGCATGTCCAAACGCGCGTTTGACAGGTGAAACGTGCGTTTGAGACGAGAAAACAAGAACAGAAAGTTTAGGCCTCAAACGCGCGTTTGAAATGGTTCTAAACGCGCGTTTGAAAGGGTTTTAAACGCACGTTTGAAAGGGCTGGAACGCGCGTTTAGACCAGAAACTAGGAAAACTCAAGATTTCTACCCCACACTTGATTCTAACCACCCCGAGACCTCTAGAAACACCAAACTAACTCAACAAACTACGAAATGGTGGGTTGCCTCCCCCAAGCGCCTTTGTTTTACGTCGTTGGCTCGACAAGATGGATTATACGGTGCCAACTTTTTCAAAGTTATACCGTTGGCACAAGGCGAGAAAGGGTAGAAAGATGGACGGGTGGATTCAGAATTATACGAGTCAAGGTTTAAAGTCCATGACAAGACTTACAAGATTCATCACAAGGTACGGGATCTTCAAGATGCACTATTTCTAGTGCTTCATCGTAGGGCAACCGTTCATACCTTTTCAACCGCAAGCCATTAGTGGTAAAAGTGCCAAACTTAGGATGGGTGATTTCGATAGCACCGGACGGATAGACTTTTGACACAACATAGGGACCGGACCACCTAGACTTCAACTTCCCTTGGAAAAGATGCAAACGAGTATTATAGAACAAGACTTCATCACCCTCATTGAAAACACGAGGTTTAATCAACTTATCATGGAGTAACTTAGTCTTTTCTTTATACTTCGTGGAAAGGTCATATGCACAAAGGCGGAACTCATCTAGTTCATTCAATTGGGCCATACGCTTCTCACCAATTAAGGTATCATCGAGGTTTAGCATTTTGATGGCCCAATAAGCCTTATGCTCGATCTCTACGGGAAGATGACAAGACTTACCATAGACTATCATGTAAGGTGACATGCCTAGGGGTGTCTTAAAGGCTGTCCTATGGGCCCACAAAGCATCATCTAACTTCAAAGACCAACTCTTGACATTCGTGTCTACCGTCCTCTCTAAGATACGCTTAATACCCCTATTCGTGACTTCGACTTGACCACTCGTTTGGGGATGGTAAGCGGTACCTAACTTGTGTTTCACTCCATATTTCTCTAAAAGTTTATCAAACGGCTTGTTGGCAAAATGGCTTCCATTATCACTGATTATAGCACGTGGCACCCCAAACCGACAAAAGATGTTCTTTCTAAGAAAACGGATAACAACATTCCTATCGTTGGTGGGTGAAGCTAAGGCTTCGACCCATTTGGACACATAATCACACGCGACTAGGATGTACTTGTTACCACACGAGGAGGGATAGGGGCCCATGAAATCAATGCCCCACACGTCAAAAATCTCACACACTATGATCGGCTTCTGAGGCATCTCACTCCTTCTAGATATACGACCGGACCGTTGACAAGCATCGCAAGATTTCACATAAGCATGAGCGTCTCGAAATAGAGTGGGCCAATACAGCCCACTTTGCAATACTTTCAAAGCGGTTCTTTGCCCCGAGAAATGGCCTCCGGCCTCTTTGTCGTGACAAAACGAAAGAGCACTCAAAATTTCACTTTACGGGATGCACCTCCTCGAATACCATCCGAACACAACCTATACAAACAAGGATCTTCCCACACGTACTTACCCACCTCACTAAGGAATTTACGCCTTTGGTTCGAGTCAAGGTCGGGATCTACAAAACCGCACTCGTGGTAGTTAACAAAAGGAGCAAACCAAGGACTACCTTCCTTACCGACCTTCAGAAAGTTTCCTTTCTTAGCCGGAAGGAGGGTGTCAAGTGCATATAGTTGCTCGTGAGGGAAAGAGTCATTTATCTCCCTTTGTGCCTTAATCAACTCCTCACTAAGCTCCATACGACTTAAGTGGTCGGCTACGACGTTCTCACAACCTTTCCTATCACGAATCTCTAAATCGAACTCTTGCAAGAGCAAGATCCACCTCAAGAGGCGGGGCTTGGCATCTTGCTTGGCAAAGAGATAACGCAAAGCGGCATGATCCGTGTGGACAACTACCCGAGAACCTACGAGATGAGACCGAAACTTATCAAACGCAAAGACGACCGCTAAAAGCTCTTTTTCAGTGGTGGTGTAGTTCTGTTGGGCCGGATTCAAGGTGTGACTAGCATACGCAATAGGCTTGAAGATTTTGTCAAATTTTGACCGAGGACCGCACCAACCGCGGTGTCACTCGCATCACACATGAGCTCAAATTCTTGATCCCATTTCGGGGCAACTAAGATGGGAGCGGATACAAGCAGTTGCTTGAGCATAAAAAATGCTTCAACACAAGCTTTGTCAAAATCAAACGGGACGTCTTTTCCAAGAAGAAGAGTAAGAGGACGGGCTATTTTCGAGAAATCCTTGATGAACCTACGATAAAACCCCACATGGCCTAGAAAACCCCTAAGAGTCTTTAGGTTGGTGGGCATAGGAAGCTTAGCTATCGCTTCAACCTTAGCCTTATCTACCTCTATACCCTTACTAGATATCTTATGCCCTAAGACTATCCCCTCTGTAACCATCAAATGACACTTCTCCCAATTAAGCACCAAGTTCGTCTCCTCACATCTACCCAACACCTTCTCAAGATTATCTAGACATTGTTCAAAGGAATCACCAAACACGCTAAAATCATCCATAAAGACTTCTAAAAACTTTTCTATCATATCCGCAAATATGGCGACCATGCACCGTTGGAATGTCGCGGGTGCATTACACAACCCAAAAGGCATCCTACGGAAGGCAAAGGTACCATAGGGACAAGTGTAGGTAGTCTTTTCTTGGTCCTCTAAAGCCACATGTATTTGGTAATACCCACTAAACCCATCAAGAAAACAATAAAAGGCATGGCCACTCAATCTTTCCAACATTTGATCAATAAAGGGGAGGGGGAAGTGATCTTTACGGGTTTGGTCATTTAGCTTACGATAATCAATGCAAATTCTATGACCACTTACCAAACGCTTAGGTACCTCCTCACCTTTGTCATTGATCTCCACGGTCATACCTCCCTTCTTCGGCACCACTTGGGTGGGACTCACCCACTTGCTATCCGAGATGGCATAGATAATCCCTAGCTTCAACATTGTGACCACATCCTTCCTCACAACCTCTTGGAGGTGGGGATTGAGTCTTCTTTGGGGTTGCCTTACCGGCTTTGCTCCATCTTCTAGAATAATCTTGTGTTGGCAAATGGTGGGACTAATACCCTTAAGGTCGCACATCTTCCACCCAAAAGCACGCTTGTGCTTCTTAAGCATCTTCACTAACTCATCTTCCTGCAAAGCCGTTAGTGTAGAAGAAATAATCAAAGGAAGTAAATCATTATTTTCAAGAAAAACATACTTCAAATGAGGTGGAAGCGGCTTCATTTTCAAATCTTTCGGTGGATCCTCAATTGATGGCTTTTCTAGCTCTCCTTCAAGCCCGAGATCAATCTTCTCGGTCCACCTTTCTCCCACGAAAGCCGTCTCTTCGAGCTCTTTTGATTCCTCTTCCAACTCTTCTTCTTCATCGGTTTCCGTACTCACTTTTTCCATGCATTCATCGGATTCATCTTTATATACCTGCATGTCAACATGTTCCGAAACGCAAGGATATATAGCATCAATAGAAAAACAGTCCTCGGTGCTCTCCTTAGGATGTTTCATGGCTTTATAGACGTTGACCGCGACTTTTTCATCTCCAACTCTCAAAATAATCTCACCACTCGCAACGTCTATCAAAGTCCTCCCGGTATTTAAAAAGGGACGTCCTAACAACAAAGGTGTTTTGGAATCCATCTCCATGTCTAGTACAACAAAATCTACCGGGAAGGCGAACTTATCCACTTTCACTATGACATCCTCTATCACTCCCATAGGCTCCCTAATAGACCGTCCGCCATTTGAAGGGTCATCCCCGTTGGCTCCAACTCTCCTAGGTTAAGACTCTCATATATAGCACGGGGCATTAGGCTTACACTAGCCCCCAAATCACATAGGACACTAGGAAAATGAGTCGTACCAATAGTAACCGGGATAGTGAAACTACCCTTGTCTCGAACTTTCGGGGGAATCTTAGACTTTCCATTAAAAATAGCGGAACACTCTTCATTTAAACACACAACTTCTTGCATCTTACCCTTTTTAGTTAACAAATCTTTCAAAAACTTACAATACGAGGGCATGTTTGCAAGTGCTTCTAGAAAAGGAATGTTCAAATCAATTTTTCGCAAAATCTCAATAAATCGGGTTTGTGCCTTATTCAAGCAACTTTGTCTATGATTCTTAGGGGGATAAGGGAGGGTGCTCAAATCAAAATCTTTAGAAGGAGGAGGGGTCATACCTTTCTTACCTTTGGTGCGTGGGGAAGACGGCTCTTTCATTGGCTCTTTCCCTTCTCTTCTAGTTGGTTCCTCCTCTTTCACATCGATAACCACAAAATCTCCCCTAGCTTGAGCTTCTTTCCTTTCTACTTCCTTCTTCTTGACATACTCCCCATGATCTTCATCATCTTCAATCCCATCTATATCACCGTCCATGGCTCCCGCTTCCGTCTCAATAGGAGCTTTTCTAGCCTTGCCCTCCCATAGGACTTTCTTTTCTCCATTAGTTCTCAACACCTTACCACTTCGAGTTAAGATGGCGTTCACACTTCTTGGGTTCTTTTCGGTGTTACTCGGTAAACCGCCCTTCAACTGCACATGTTCCACCACTTGACCAAATTGTGTCTCAAGATTTTTGATGGAGGACCCATGTTTGTAGTTCATCTCAACCATATCTTTCTTGATCTCCGCAAAGTTTTTGTTCATTTGTTCCAAGATGACATCGGTTGAACTCTGTTGAGGTATAGGAGCCAGAGGAGGAGGGTTTTGATGATTGTTAGAACCCCGTTGATTATACCCTCCTTGTTGCCTTTGGTGTGGAGGTTGATAGACATGCCCTTGTGAAGATTGGCTTTGATTTTGGCCTTGTCTATAACCTTGGTTTTGGCCTTGGTTTTGATTACGGTTCCAACCTTGATTGTTGTTATTCCTCCAAGAACCATCACCTTGATTTCCATAGTTCCCTCCTTGACCTTGTCCCACATAGTTCACATCTTGGGATTCTTCATACGGTTGCCCACCTTGTTGTTCCCCCATATATTGGCCTTGATAGGGGCTTTGTGGCTGATTTTGATATTGGGACCCCGTATTCCATTGCTCCATAGAGCAAATGCTCATCATCCGCTTAGCCAACTCATTCATGTTATCTTGAGATAGAGTACTAGGTTGCCCATGAGTTGAGGATTGGGGATAAGCCATATTTTGAGCTTTGGTCATCATCCTACAATCCTTTGCCGAATGTGATCCACTACAAATTTGGCAAAGCTTAGCACTCTCATTCTCTTTTTGCAATCTCCCCAACTGTTGCTCCATCGCTTGTACTTGAGCATGATATTGATCACTTGCCTCTACTTCTTTAACTTCAACCAAACCGGGCTTCTTACTTCTTGTCCCTTTTCTACTCGACGATATGTATTGCCTCGAAGTCTCGGAAATCTTCTCAATTTGGTTCATAGCCACTTCGGGTACCATACTCATAATATCTCCATTACACGAAGCATGTAGGGTGCTTTGATGCACTTGGTCTAAACCCCGGAAGAAAGCGTGAACTACCTCGTACGATCTCAATCCGTGGCCCGGGCACTCCCTCAACAAAGCCTTAAACCGATCCCATGACTCATGTAGTTCTTCTCCTTCATAAGCATTGAATGACATGATAGCTTCCTTCATATCCATGGTCTTCGAAGGGGGGTAATATTTGAGTAGAAAAGTTTTAACCACTTCTTCCCATGTGTGTAAAGAGTCATTAGGCAACGAATCATACCACCTCTTAGCTTGCTCTTTCAAGGCGAACGGGAAAAGCATAAGTTTGAGCGCCTCATCACTCACTCCATTGATCTTTGTCGAGTTCACTATTTGGAGAAAATGATCGATGAATAAGTGAGGATTTTCTAAAGCGGTTCCCTTGAATATAGCGTTGTCTCCCAACAAATGTATGATGTTCCTATTCAATTCCAAGTTGTTGGCGGCTACCGGTGGCATTCGGATTGGACTATGCCCCATGTTTGCCGTAGGAGCTAGCACAAAATCTCTACAAGTCAAACCACCTTGGTTTTGCTCTTGTTGACCGTTAAACCAATTTGGCATCGCGTTTGCACCTTGATTGTGAGCTTGGTTTTGGTTTTGTTGAAAGCGGTTCAACATCCATGCATTGAATTGTTGCATAAGAGCGGGATCCATTTGATTCCCTTGAGCCTCATGTTGAACATTCTGAGGTATCGGCCCATTTGCATTCACAACATTGTTTCCTTGTCCATTCCCACCTCCTTGTGCATTGTTGTTGACAAGAGGCGGGTTTGGAATTGGAATTCCATTATTATTCCCCAAATTTCCTTCCAAACCTTGTCCACCGTTTTGAGCCATGTCGGATCCTTCTCCCAACTCACCTAAACTATTCTCTTCAAGGACCGGAATCGACTCCTCTACTTGACGACCTCTTCTTCGTTGACTATTTCTACGCCTTGCGTAAGCTTCAATTCCGTCTATGTAAGGTTCGAGTGGTGTTTGAGACCTCCGGGTCATGCACTACAAAAAGGCAAACAACACGAAAACAGTAAAATAAAACCTAGGCCCAAGCCTTCGGTTCACTTACGAGATATCACAAATAGCACACAACTCCCCGGCAACGGCGCCATTTTGATGAGCATAGAATCTACCCCTTCAAAAACAATTTGTAAAGACTCGAAACCGTGGGTAAACTAACTCTCTAACCGGCAGTGTACCGGGTCGATTGCTAGAATAGCTACAGGAGTACGAGGTCGAACCCAAAGGAATCGTGTTTGTAAGTACCAAAGTGAACGTAATGCTTAGTCTAGGTGATCAAAGTTCTTAAGGTTTTGTTTACTACAACGACACTAAGTGATTCTAACTAACGAGTCTAAAGATAAAAAGAAAGAAAGTAGATTAAACTACTAAGTTTTAAAGATAGTTAAAGAGACATAGCCGAACCATGATCAAAATAGCTAGTTTCACCCCAAGGAATGACAAAACCGGGAGTGTGCAATAAACGAACGAACTCTTACATTCAAATTCACGGGTACGTGCTCCTAATTCCGGTGCTAAGGTCTGAACAACTCTTCCCCAACACCTTATTCCAAGTCAACTAACCTTTCCTAAGAGAGATTCATTCACAAGACAATCATGCACGAGAGCCGTTTAAACGTTAAAAACGAGTAACCTCGCACTACAATGCGATCCTAGAACCCTTTTCCCACACCCCTCTCTCTGAACAACTCTCAAGATTGATGTGTGTGATTTTTTTGACCTAGGTGATCAATCTAGCCCAAATCCGTTATAACAAGTTCTAAGACGTGAAATATGCAAGACACAACAATAAAAAGCACTACCCACTCCCAATTTCTTCACCCAAAGGGTGATTTCACTAATTTTCACATGATTCGACTATGTAGGTGTTTAGCTACTCATTATACTAATCAAAACATACACGAAACAGTAAATGAAAGCCATAACAAGTAAAAGTGAAGAGAAATATACCATTAAATTGCAGAAATTCGAGATTAGATCCAAAAAGTACAAAATAGAGAAGTAATTAAAAGGTGGTCTCTTAGTGTTTGGAATGAAAATCTAAGCTAAGAAATGGAAAGATTATGCTAAGATGTTGTTGATTTACACTAAGAGAGAGTATTCTAAGCTATTACAAAATTCGAGCAAAAGATGGGTAGAGTTTTTCTAAGAAAAGCTTGATATCCAAGAAAATGTCTAAGGGGGGTATTTATAGGTGGATGGAAAATCTGCGCAAAAAGGGTCCAAACGCGCGTTTAAAGGGCCGGAACGCGCGTTTGGGATCTTCAAACGTGCGTTTCGCTTGGCCGGAACGTGCGTTACACATAAATTCCGGCGGGGACTTGACTGTTCTTCATCTGGAACGCGCGTTTAGGAAGGTTCAAACGCGCGTTTAGGATCTTGGAACGCACGTTTGGCCTGGTTCCCAAACGTGCGTTTAGAGGGCTTCAACTCTGAATCTGGTCTGAACTTCTGGAACGCGCGTTTAGGGATTCAAACGCGCGTTTGAGGGCGTGGAACGCGCGTTTGGGGAATTCAAACGTGCGTTTCAACCCCTGTTTCCCCAAATCTTCACTTTTTCCCTTTTTAGGCCCTCGTCTTACCTCGGTCATGCTTTTTCACCACAAATCGCCACCTTCCGGGTCCTCGAGACACCAATACCCTTCAATATCGATCACAACCACAAACATCCAAACAATTCCAGAGGGTAAACGTGCTCGGGAATGGGGTTAATACCAATAAAAAGGGGTAAGAATTCATCAAAGTAATGGATTCATTCCCCGTGCCATAAACTCACGATAACACCCCGAAAATGGTCTAATTCACCCAAAATTGTGCTGAAAATGTGATAAACGGGGGTAATTAGTGCACCGGAGTCACGTAAAGTTGACTCCCATCAACCTGGAATTCAGATTATAAGATTAACGTTCTTCTATTTAAGATTTCATATTTGTCAAAGAATTATCAGCAATCAATTTGAGCGCCACTATTAACACTTACATTTGCAATTGTAGCCAAAGCATGGTTTAGAGGTAAAATTTCATCAGGCTGTGGTGGATGGAAGAGGCGAGCTGTATCTCTGTAAGCGCGCTTTTCTAGCAATTGTGTGATTTCAGCAGCACGAGCAATATACCTGGAGAATACATGTAACATATTTTAGATTGTTGTTTTCTCTGTGAATGTTAGGGTTTCAGTCGACAATCATACCAATCTTTTAAAGGGAATTGCTCCTTTAGTGGTGGATTGTGCATGAAATAACCATTCGTCTTTGTTCCAAGCGAAAGACCTGTATTAAAATTGGCATTTTATCATGAAGGTTGTAGACAACAGTGATTATTTAAGAATAAAAATATAGAGAAAGTGATGAAGCAGCATATACATTAATCTTTTATAGAGGCAATATGCAGTCAGTTTAATATTCTGTGTAGTATGGTTTAAAAAAAGGTTGAATACATGAGAATGTAGTCATGTTATGTGTAAAACTTGTGTTGGTGGTAGTGTCGTGTGTGGAGTGATTTACGGAATAGATCCGTAATTCACGGATATAATTACAGAAATTAATTGCAGAAAATAACAACTCGGAAATAAAATCTAATTTTATTATTCAGATCTAATAAATAAAAGTGATTATGGTGCAAATCTAACAAATTAACAGAAGTATATGATAGATCTAACGAAAAACAGCTACTGTGATATAGATCTAACAGAATATGCAATTAACGTACAGATCTGACTTAAACGATTGAAAAAACTGAAATACAACGCATAAATAAAGACAAACCGAGGCGAGTTATGAACTCTTTCCTTAAGACAAATTGCTCCGGTATGGTGCCCACGGTAGTAGCAACTGCCTCCCAAGATACAACGGCTTACGTCCTGGATTGAGAGGCACTTCAACAATCCAAACTCCGGCGAACTTACAACATGCTCCGACTTCTCTTCGACTCAAAAAACTAACTATATGCTCGACCCTTTTAGTAGTGGAAGACACAAGAGAAAACTGAATGCTTCAACCTTCATCATTGGGGTTCTTTATATAGTGCAGAGGAGGAGCCAATGCTTGAATGTGATTGGCCAGAATACATCATCAGTCTTTTCCCCTTGGAAAAGAAATAGGGGCCGAAAATAATTAATTAAAATTGACCAACTATTTCCACAATTCTGATTAGTCGGATGACATGTCTTCTAAATTCTGATTGGTCTGATGATTTAATCGCTCGAATTTTCCCTCAAGAAAAGTTATTTCTAGCCGAAAATAATCATGCAATTTCGAAATTAATTTAATTAAATTAATTCCTAACCGACTTAATTAATCAGAATTCGTTTCCACATTATTCTGGAACCTTCCAACCGTTTCACGATTAACTAATTAATTCCTGGTTAATTTCAAAGGAAATTTTGTCCAAAAAATTAATAGTAACACCCGAACCGAACCGAACCGAGCAGAGTTCGAGCACGAGCCGAGCCGGCCGGACTACCGGCGGCGGCGCGCGCGCGTGTGGAAATATCTAAGTCCTCCCTCCTGCACAAAAGTGCCTTGCCCCTTGGGGCACATTTATAAGAGCATACACTAGCCCTTATATATGGAGCTCAAGTCTCCCATCTTTCCAATGTGGGATATTGAGTTGAGGTACTCCCTTCAACTCTTATCTCCAACACATTTTCAACCAACTTTAGGCATTAATTTCTCATTCACCCGATATCCGAATCGAGTGATTCCAAAGCCAAACATTATCTACTCCGTGAGTAGAATATTTAGACGTAATAAGCTCCCGGTGAATCTCACCAGAGCGTATCCGAAATTCGCACTAAAGTTGACCATTTTAACCCCATTTCATGGGATATTTCCAACAATCCCCCACATGAATGAAAATTAATGCAAATGCAAATGCAGACTCTGAAGAGAAGTCAGACGGAAAAATATTGCATCAGGAGAGGTAGCTTCTGGCCTTGAACCTGCCTTAGTGAAGTACTATCGGATTTACTCGGCTAATCAGTGAACTAGGTCTTGAACTGTTCAGCCTTTAGTGTAAACCAAGACAATAGCACTCACACAATATTTCCCCCCCTAGCACCTTTCGGTTCTCATGGTTGTGTCCGTCTCGGCCCTGGACAACACTTGGTTTCAGAAAGTGCTTTAGAGAATTCAAGCCTCAAAATTCTCATAGAAGTGGCCCCACTTCGCACTTACATAGGTGACCTCCTATCAAGGGTATTCTGCCCTACCCCACTTGAGTATCAAGATATAGGAATCATTAAAAGCTTTGCTTAACCTCACACTCTCTGCAGACAGCACTTTTATTCTCTCAAAATGGGTAAGTGCTAGACTGTTCCACATAGCTTAGTTGTCCCTTTTGAACCACGATCTTGGGATCTCCAGTCAGCATGGTTGGGTTGCCACTACAAGGAAACATGCGTAATAGGCTTCAGTCCCATTCCGGTTGTCAAAATTGACATCTGATCTCTAGCTAAACCTTTTGTAAGCGGATCCGCAAGATTCTCCTTCGATTTTATATAATCGATGGAAATCACACCATTAGAGATCAACTGCTTAATGGTATTGTGTCTACGGCGTATGTGTCGAGACTTACCATTATACATACTACTCTGTGCCCTTCCTATCGCCGAATGACTATCGCAGTGTAAGCTGATAGCAGCCACATGCTTAGGCCAACACGGAATATCCTCTAGGAAATTCCTAAGCCACTCAGCTTCTTCTCTAGCCTTATCCAGTGCTATGAACTCGGCTTCCATTGTAGAGCGAGCTATGCACGTTTGTCTGGTAGACTTCCAGGACACAGCAGCACCACCAATCGTGAATAAGTATCCATTGGTGGACTTCGACTCTTTCGTGTCTGATATCCAGTTCGCATCACAGTATCCTTCTAATACTGCTGGATATCTTGTAAATCGTAATCCCAGACTCATAGTGTACTTCATGTACCTCAACAACCTATTTAAGGCTTTCCAATGATTATGATCTGGATTACTCGTGAACCTACTCAGTGTATTCACTGCACAAGCTAAGTCTGGTCGTGTACAATTGGTTATGTACATCAGACTTCCAATCACTTGAGAATACCTCAATTGATCCACAGGTTCACCTCTATTCTTGGCTAAGTGCACACTTAGGTCAAGAGGAGTGCTCATTGGACTTTCATCAAAGACATTAAATCTTTTCAAAACAGACTCATTATAATGAGTTTGTGACAATGCAAGTCCATCAGGTAATCTAGAGATCTTAATCCCTAGTATTACATCCGCTACTCCTAGGTCCTTCATATCGAAGTTCCTTGTCAACATCTTCTTAGTATTCATGATGATATCATGAGTACTTCCCATTATCAGCATGTCATCCACATATAGACATACTATCACATAGGCATTAGGTGTGTTCTTAATGTAGACACATTTATCACACTCGTTAATCTTAAATCCATTTGACAACATAACATTATCAAATCTGATATGCCACTGTTTTGGTGCTTGTTTAAGCCCATACAAAGACTTAACGAGTCTACACACCTTGCTCTCTTGCCCTGGAACAACAAACCCCTAAGGTTGTTTCATGTAAATTTCTTCTTCCAACTCACCATTCAAAAAGGCAGTCTTCACATCCATTTGATGGATTTCCAAGTTATTGACTGCAGCTATAGCAATGAGAACCCTTATAGAAGTGATTCTCGTCACTGGTGAATAGGTATCAAAAAAGTCAAGGCCTTCCTTCTGTCGGAACCCTTGGGCCACCAACCTAGCCTTGTACTTATCGATAGAACCATCAACCTTTAACTTCTTCTTGAAGATCCACTTGCATCCGAGTGGTTTATTTCCTGGTGGAAGATCAACCAACTCCCAAGTGTGGTTTTGCATGATGGAATCTACTTCACTGTTTATAGCATCTTTCCAGAAAGGAGCTTCTGGAGTAGACATAGCCTCTGCATACGTCCGGGGTTCGTTTTCTACCATATAGGTCAGAAAATCAGGACCATAGGACTTTGAAGTCCTCGCCCTCTTACTACGACGAGGTTCCTAAGGTTCTTGAGGATCACCCTCTTCTTCAGACTCATAAGTCCGCTTGCTCGTGCTTGCTTCTTGTTTTTCTTTCTCCTTACAGGGAAAAATATCCTCAAAGAACACAGCATTCCTAGACTCGATGATGACATTTTCATGTACATCAGGGACGTCCGATTTATGTACCAGAAACCGATAGGCACTACTATTGAGAGCATATCCAATGAATATACAATCAATGGTTTTGGGCCCTATCTTCAGTTGCTTTGGTTTAGGTATTTCAACCTTAGCCAAACACCCCCACACTTTCATGATTTTGTAGTTAGGCTTGTGACCTTTCCACAATTCATACAGGGATTCATCCTTCTTCTTAGAAGGAATTTTATTAAGAACGGAGTTCGCTGAGAGGATAGCTTCCCCCCACAAGTTTTGAGGTAAACCCGAACTAATCAACATAGCATTCATCATCTCTTTCAGAGTTCCGTTCTTGCGCTCAGCAATACCGTTTGATTGAGGTGTATATGGTGCTGTCGTTTGATGAATGATGCCGGCGCCAAAGCAAAATTCATTAAATGGTGCATCATATTCGCCACCACGATCACTACGGACATTCTTTATCCGTTTGCTAAGTTGATTCTCAACTTCATTCTTATAGTCCTTAAAAGCTTCAAGAGTTTCGTCTTTGCTTCTCAGCAGATAAACATAACAGTATCTGGTACAATCATCAATAAAAGTAATAAAATACTTTTTACCACCTCTAGTTTGCACAAATTTTAAGTCACATATATCAGTGTGAATTAAATCTAGAGGCTCTGTGTTCCTTTCAACCGTTGGAAACGGTGCTTTAGCTAACTTAGCTTCAACACATATTTGGCATTTGTGATTAGGATCAATTTTTACGTTGGGAATTAAATCTAGATTCATCATCTTTCGAATCGATTTATAATTAGCATGTCCTAATCTACAATGCCATAAACAAGAAGACTCAAGCAAGTAAACGGAAGCAGTAGTCATCTTATTAGCCTTTTTCGGCACAACTGATTTGGGTACAACGGTCATTACATTCATTTTGAACAAACCATCTACCAAGTACCCCCTCCCAACATACATATCAAACTTGGATAAAACTACTTTATCCCCACCAAAGACCATCTTGAATCTATTCTTCACCAGAAGAGCACCAGAAACAAGGTTCTTCCGCATGTCTGGAACATGCAGCACATTGTTGAGTGTGAGTTCTTTTCCAGAAGTCATCTTCAGTATGACCTTTCCCACACCTTCAGCCTTTGCAGAAGCAGAGTTTCCCATAAAGAGTTGTTCGCCCTCGACAGCCTTATAATCAGAGAACATCTCTTTCAGAGCGCAAACATGGCGAGTAGCCCCCGTGTCAATCCACCAATCACGGGTATTCCCGACCGTGATGCATTCGAAACCACGGCCCGACAGTTCATCTCCCGCATGCCTTCGGCCACCACTTGACAAGATGGGCATGTGACTTGACCTTTTTCGTGACTCGCATTCACTTTGGCGATGCCCCGGCTTTCCACAGTTGTAACGACTTCCGGTGAAGCGTTGCTTGACCTTCTTATTGTCTTTTGGACCTTGATTAGGCCGCTTACGCTTTTTGCCTTTGTTGCTCACTTCGACCAAGTTCGCCTTGGACTGGCCCATCAGGAAAGTTCTTTCTGTCCTCTTGTTCTGCTCCTCAATCCGCAGACGCGTTGCTAGCTCTTCCATAGTCATCTCTTTCTGCTTGTGCATCAAGTAATTCTTGAAATCCTTCCAAGAGTGGGGAAGTTTTCCAATCACAGCAGCAACCTGGAATTGTTCACAAATCATCATTTTTTCCTCCAGGATCTCAGAGATGATCACCTGTAGCTCTTCAATCTGACTGACAACAGTCTTGGAGTCTACCATCTTGTAGTCCATGAATTTGACCACAGCAAATTTCTTCGAGCCAGCATCCTCGATTTTGTACTTTTTCTCCAAAGCCTGCCACAAGGATTTAGCAGACTTCTGTGAGAAATACACCCCATAGATCGAGTTCTCCAAGAAACTCAGGATGTAGTTCTTGCACAGAAAGTCAGAGTGCTTCCAAGCATCCAAAGCCGTGACAGAGGCATGATCTCCTTCCTTCAAGACAGGAGGATCCTCAGTCAGCATCCGAGCCGAGCCAAGAGTGGTCAGATATAACAGCATCTTCTATTGCCACCTCTTGTAGTTCAAGCCACCAAAATTTTCCGGTTTTTCCCCTTGAGGTCCGGAATTGTTCCGCGAGTCTTTGCAAAGTAGGCACAACAGAGGTACTCCCTTGCTCAGTTGTTGCCATTTCTGTAAACACAGAAGATCGACAAATCAAGTTCTGTTCGTCCTCAAACGAACGTATATGTGAAGAAAGAGTAGAAACAGAGTTATCAGTTTGGCCTCAACCAAACTGAAGCAGGATATAAATAAATTAAACAATCTAGCAGATCTGTAATTTAACACGTAAAAAATATCCTCTAACACACGAATCAGTTTTGTCTTAAGCTTGTTGGTGGTAGTGTCGTGTGTGGAGTGATTTACGGAATAGATCCGTAATTCACGGATATAATTACAGAAATTAATTGCAGAAAATAACAACTCGGAAATAAAATCTAATTTTATTATTCAGATCTAGCAAATAAAAGTGATTATGGTGCAAATCTAACAAATTAACAGAAGTATATGATAGATCTAACGAAAAAAAAAGCTCTTCGTGATATAGATCTAACAGAATATGCAATTAACGTACAGATCTGACTTAAACGATTGAAAAAACTGAAATATAATGCATAAATAAAGACAAACCGAGGCGAGTTATGTAACTCTTTCCTTAAGACAAATTGCTCCGGTATGGTGCCCACGGTAGTAGCAACTGCCTCCCAAGATACAACGGCTTACGTCCTGGATTGAGAGGCACTTCAACAATCCAAGCTCCGGCGAACTTACAACGTGCTCCGACTTCTCTTCGACTCAAAAAACTAACTATATGCTCGACCCTTTTAGTAGTGGAAGACACAAGAGAAAACTGAATGCTTCAACATTCATCATTGGGGTTCTTTATATAGTGGAGAGGAGGAGCCAATGCTTGAATGTGATTGGCCAGAACACATCATCAGTCTTTTCCCCTTGGAAAAGAAATAGGGGCCGAAAATAATTAATTAAAATTGGCCAACTATTTCCACAATTCTGATTGGTCGGATGAAATGTCTTCTAAATTTTGATTGGTCTGATGATTTAATCGCTCGACTTTTCCCTCAAGAAAAGTTATTTCTAGCCGAAAATAATCATGCAATTTCGAAATTAATTTAATTAAATTAATTCCGAACCGACTTAATTAATCAGAATTCGTTTCCACATTATTCTGGAACCTTCCAACCGTTTCACGATTAACTAATTAATTCCTGATTAATTTCAAAGGAAATTTTGTCCAAAAAATTAATAGTAACATCCGAACCGAGCTCGAGCACGAGCCGAGCCGGCCGGATGGCGGCGGCGGCGTGCGCGTGCGTGTGGAAATATCTAAGTCCTCCCTCCTGCACAAAAGTGCCTTGCCCCTTGGGGCACATTTATAAGAGCATACACTAGCCCTTATATATGGAGCCCAAGTCTCTCATCTTTCCAATGTGGGATATTGTGTACTCCCTTCAACTCTTATCTCCAACACATTTTCAACCAACTTTAGGCATTAATTTCTCATTCACCCGATATCCGAATCGAGTGATTCCAAAGCCAAATATTATCTACTCCGTGAGTAGAATATTTAGACGTAATAAGCTCCCGGTGAATCTCACCGGAGCGTATCCGAAATTCGCTCTAAAGTTGACCATTTTAACCCCATTTCATGGGATATCTCCAACAACTTGGACAACAACAGCATATGTGGCGGTAAAGTGTTAATGAAATGCATAAAACTGAATATATAGGTTCTTGTGAATCAGTATATGTTTATTTCACTGTCTATGTTGTTATATGTTGGTGAAATACCGAACATTATGTAACGGCGTCTTATAAAAAAGGAATGTATTCTTACTGTTATGGGTAGTTACTTTCAAGCCATACGCAACAATCAGGGTTGGTATCTTGTATTTTGTGTAGGCGTTCACATCTGCATTGACTAAAAGGTCCTCCCATACCCTCAGCATCATAGGAATCATCCTGTATAATTATAATAATAGATTTTGAATTAATGTTCATTGAGGAAGTAGAAAATATTATTTAAAAAACGTGGAAGAGTAATTTTATTAACAAGTCAGGCATACACTTCATTGATGACCACAAAGTCTCTGTAGGACGTAGTCTCATCAGTTTCTTGTAATGCCAATGCATGTATAACCAATGCTTTGATGCCTAGGGAAAAAGTTATTTATTTATGTTATTCGTGATGTATGATATAAGCGTAAAGTAAGGAATAATTAACTTTGTGAATTGTGGTTTGTAAATACTTACAAATTGGGCGATCTTGATCAGCAAAGCAGTAGAATTCAGAAAACTTGTCAAACTGAAAGGTGCAGGGTAGTGGGTGTGGAACAGCATCATAATAAGGCTCAACCAAATTTCTACAATGCAAAGTCCAAGTGTATTCATATTCAACGTGCTTGTAAGCTGGTGGAGTCAGTTTCAAAACAACGTTTGACACTTTATACCTTTTGAATGGCAACAGTGTGTTTGCAAAGAAGGCCACGTTACCATCAAAGACGACAATAGGAACCTTTGTATCCTGGTTAAAAAGGATCCATATAAACGAAATCAGCCACGATAACAATGATATATAGTCATATTAAGAGAGAACACAAAAATAAGTTTAAAATGTGCGGAAATAATATTACCGTCAGATCTGTGACTATGTAGGTCCTGTACAAAGGACCGCCATCGCTTTTCATGGGTTTGCGGCGTTCAATAACTTGAATCAAAACAGTCCATTTTTTGTTTAAATTTTTTACTTCATTTGCAGTATACAATTTCCTGTCCATGTTTTGCTGTATTGGTTTTTTTTGAAAGTGGTTAGAATTCTATAACATTGTCCTTCATATTTTGTGGTGTAATCTAATGCAACTGTTGTTAATGTGTTTAAGTAAGCTATTGAGACCGTTAAAGAAGAATAACGCATTTTGATTGTAATGTATGCTCATACCAATAAGATGAATATGAAGTATATGTATAACATTCATTGTGCATGATATGCATGTCTTATATTGCAAAATATATTTATGCATCAACACAAATATATAACACACAACGATAAGCGGTCCATGGGCAAGTTTTTCAGGTAGCAAAAGGCAATGTATTAATGTACAAAGAATAAATAACGCAAAATTATTGACAAAGGTTATAGATCCAAGACCTCTTTATATACAACATTTCGTGTGTTAATGTTCGTAGTTTGGTTAGTTGTTCACATTAGATTCTGTTGTAGCACGAGATAGCGCTACATACAACTGCCCATGTGAAAATACATGTTCTTTTAGATAAACACCAACAAAATCCAAAGTTTGACCTTGAGATTTATAAATAGTCATTGCAAAACAAAGGCGTATAGAGAACTGGACAAAATTCACTTTTTGTTGGTTGCAAAGGGATTCTTGGTATAAAAACATGCTTACCAGCAAAATCTCCAATCACAATCTCAGCATGGATCACATTTTTTGAGAATGATCTGCATACTAAGCGTGTACCGTTGCATAACCTTCACTAGGATCAATATTGCGTAACAAAATAATCGGGGTATTAAGTTTGAGAACAAGTCTGTGTGGTGGCAGCCAATTTGGTGACAAGCTATTTATCATGTCTTGGTACATTCCTTGGTCAGACGGGTTGATAGCCTCATCAAATCCCAAGTATTCAACCTCTTTAACTGGGAATTGTTGTATGATAGCTTCGTTAATCTCATCAACAAATAGGTTTTTGTTGTAAGAATTGTTTTGTTTACAAAAGAAAATTTTCCATCAGCCAATTCTTGTAGATCGGGAAAAACAGTTGATATAAACTCTTGTAAACCATTGGTTATAGATTTTTGTGTATGACAAATTTGTGTAGGCAAGGAAACTATATCAATATCTTTAGTCTGGTGCACACCATTTCCTATTTGCAACAAGAAAGAAGTGAACTCGGGATCTAATTGTGCACACATGTTTGAAGAGAGGCGCAACTGTATTAGATTTTGCCACAAAGGGGACTTAATCAATGAAGTGTTGATAGTTTCTCTTTTAGTTCCCTTAGCAACTACAGGTAACGTCTGACGGAAATCTCCTCCTAAGACAACTACTTTTCCACCAAACTTCGTTGTAGTTTCCATTAGGTCTTTCAGCAAACTGTCTAAGGCTTCAATGGATATTCTTTTGGCCATTGGTGCTTCATCCCAAAGTATGTGCTTTGATTCTTTAATAAGGAGTGCTAAAGAGGATTGTTTACTTATTCTGCATGTTGAGATATCCTCTATATCAATAGGGATTCTGAACCTAGAATGCGCTGTTCGTCCTCCCAACAACAAGGACGCAGCTATACCTAATGTAGCTGTGGCCAAGTATGAGTTTATTTGATGCAAGACTTTTTCCTAATCAAATTTTTGGTCAAATTCGATCCATGAGCAAAGTCAGTTGACATGCTTTCTTCAAACATGGACCATAAACTAGAAGGATTGTTTGTGCAGGAATGTATGAGAAGGTCAGCAAAAAGATTTCTTAGGGCAGAAGGCATATTGTACAATGCAGCTTCTGACATGCATTGTTCTTGACTGTTATTCTGTTCCAACAGACCTCGTTCCAAGGCTACCTCTTGGTATGTGGAAAACACACGTCCATTAACAGTCTTTAAGTCAGAATATGATGTTGGACAGCGGACTTCGCTTAAAAGCATTCGTAGAAAATAGCGCTCACCCTCGGTGGGTTGTACTGTTACAACCCTACAAGTTGAATTACCTCTTAAACGTACTTTTCATGCTTTCTTGTTTGGTAACCAAACAAAAAAATCCGGAAACTCTGCATAAGTACAATTTTTCCCTTTCGCAATAGAATTTGTTTGATTCATTATGAAAAATTATGTTAGCATTGTTTTTTTATTCATAGGATTTTGAAGTACGGCTGAAAGAAACTGGTTATTCTTAAAGGTGACAGGCTGGAAATTTTCTAAATGCACATGCATTTGTATTACCGGAGGTTTCATATCAATAAGAGGAAACCTAAAGATGCGCCACAGAGATTCTGGCGCTGAAATCCACCTATCGCTTCTATATTGGTCTATCTCATTTACCTTGTCAATGTCTTTTGATGACATGTCAGGTTGATTTGTATTTGACAGACTGAATAATATCCGATCACTTCCCTTACAAATGTATTTATAAATATACTTAACAGTTTTTATTGTTGAACAAACCTCCACATTCATATGACAATCAAACTTCGCAAGAAGGTAAGGGTTGTATGGCACAACCCATCGATTGTCCAACCAAACATCTCATACCTTTACACGTACATTATCATTTTTCCTACGGTAATTTTGATAGGCATCATCTGTCACATTGGTTTCGTCATAAAATGACTTTGGATAGAAATTTCTACATGTACCATATTTTTCATACATACATTAGTAGGATTTTTAGGACCACATGGGCCATGCAACATGTTCTTCAAACTAAAGCATACAAGTGAGGATGGGAAATTTTATTGGGAATTTCAGCACTGACATAACTATCAAACTCTTCTGGACGGTATAATTTGAATTGTGGTTTATGTATCAACAAGAAATGGGCATGGGGCAAACCTCTCTTTTGGAATTCGATTACATATGTGTATGCTGCAACTGAGCCAAATATATTATTTTTAAACAGCTCAATTTTTAATTCTTCTAGTTTAGCTCTAAAAACCCTACACATAAGATCTGGCCAATTTTGAGACAACTCTCTATGTTTTAAATGTTGCTTTATTTCAGGCCAGTTAGGATTGCATGTCATTGTTAAAAAGATGTCAGGTTTCCTGAATTTGCGCACTAAGGTCATAGCATCTAAGTATTTTTTCCTTATGTGTCTATGTCCACCTATGAAAGTGGTTGGTAACACAACACGTTGACCTATCTGTCCACAAACATTTTCATCTGTTGCAAAAGCATCAACAACTCCTTGTAAAAATTCATGCCTAATGCTTTCTTCCTGGGATCTAAAGTAGTCTAATCTCTGTGTTTCTAGTTTTACAAACATATCCACAACAATTTTTGGAACAAACGGCCAAAATGTAAGAGGTGTGACTGGTCAGAAGGTCTAATTTGAAACCTGTAGCAATAGTACTCTCGTACGGAGACATTGTTTGGATTATTAATGTTGACATTCATTGTATCTTGTTCATGTTCCAATAATTCTTCAGCATTATATACATTCAAAGGATTCAATGTGGTATTCAAAAGATCTGATCTATTTCGTTTTCTATTCTTTTGTTTCACACCTTGTTTAAGAATGCCTTGGTGCCAACCTAATTGACCATAAGGAAACAACAAACGATACTGAAGAGGATCATAACATGCATAATAATATTGAATACTATGAGACTGACCACTGTGAGTGAATATTTTGATACATCTATGGTGATTTTCAGACCCATCTTCCAGAATACCAGCAACCTGATGAACTGAAGGTTTGTTCTAAACACGCTGGTCTACGTGTGGATTGCAATACAACAAAATATTATGTTCTTCAAGTTCTGGTTCGGTCTGTAGACTTCTAAGAACTTGGCATATGGATTTTCTTCAAGTACTAATAGGATTTTTTTTTAGTGACATCTCATACAATCTTGGACAACAGAGGAGTCTGTTACTTATTTCATACTCTGTGTCATGGAGATAAAACTGTAAGCTTGTTGGAGATTCGTTTGTGCCTAACAAATCTGGCATGAAATGGTAGACCTGACCTTGAACCCTAAAAGTGTATATGCCTTTATTTCGCCGAGAACAATTTTTATCATATGTTGCACCAAGGGAAGTAAATGCCAAATGGTCGTTATAAGTCCTTATACATTACCTAAAGTTCTTAGACTCTTCAGAATCATAAGTGACTAATTCTACTAACACGCCTGGCAAGGGTGTGCTAACTAAAATAATGTCACCAGAATTACAGCAGGAATTGGGAGATTCATGAGCAAACTTAATAGCTCCACATGAACCACAAGCTTCAATATGTGGCAAGATGTCAGGAGTTGACGTTATAGTTGGAAGGAAATTATGAGCAAAAGGTATACTCTCAGTGTTTTTTTTCTTATGTGTTTTACTCACAGTGGAAATAACTGCAGAAGATACCACATGAGAAGAAGAAACGGTATCAAGAAGCACGGAATCATGGTTGGGAAAGGTAGGGGTAGTTGTGAACAACCATACACCGTTGGAAATGCTACCATATTAGAATCAAAAGAGTCTAACCTATCCCTCACTGCGGGGTCCATGAATAGGAAGATCCGGGAAAACAGGAGGGATTGGTTGTCTCGAGGAAGAAACATCAATGGAAGGTGTATCCATGGCTGAGACAGGGGCAGGAGAAGATGGAATGGGCTGGTTAACATACTCAGGGAAGCTAGGACTGATCAAGATATTGGATGGAGGAAACATGGCATCACCAGGCAGACGCTTTGAAGGATGTAGGAGCTCAGATCTGTACAGAACAGATCTTTGCGCAGCGGATGGATCACGATCTATAAACTACAATACATAAATAAAGGATCTAAAATCCTACAAGGGGGTTAAGTTTATCTTACCAATAGTAGGAAGAAAAGCCAAGATCTTCCAATGTGTTCTCCAAACGGTGGTTGGTGGACACCAATCCTTGGAATTGAAACCTCATTGATATGCTTCCAAGAAAAACTCCAAGTTTTTCTTCAACCAAAAACCCAAGACAAGAAACAAGTTTTTCTCTCTTTTGTGTGTGCATAAGTCGAAAATTTGCATTTTTTATTATGTCTTGGAAGAACTCTTTTTATATAGGAGAATAAATCATTGGCCTCCAAGTTTCTAATTAATTAAATAAATAATTAAAAAGAAATCACAATAAAGGATAATTCCATTTATAAAAGATTGTGATTAATCAATCAATCAATTATCATTTATTAATTAATTACTTACCAAGTAAATAACTAATCACACAAGAAAATCAATTCTTGCCTTTTATTGATGAATGAGGCGCCACACACTAGGGTTTAGGCCACAGAAAATATCTTTTCTGTGTATTATATTATTCAGCCCAACTAAATAATATTTCGCATATCAATTAATTAGCCCAGCCAATAAATTATCACTGAGGCCCAATAACAGGAAAAACACCCGAATTATAGGAGCCACATTGGGGACCATGGACCTATAACCAGTAGCTCCAATAACTAAGTAAAATATTCATCGAACAGAATATTCATACTTAAATTATTAATTCTGGGATTACGCCACCAAAAACCCGAAACTGAACTCTACCAATTATAGATATATACTTACACTCAACCCTATGAGTAAATAAGCGTCCACTGATATAATCACTACATACGGACTAACCCTCCATAGACTGTCCATTCTGAGTGGGAAGTCTCCATGAACCCGACTCAGAATATCTTATCCTTATTTACCATTAACCCCCTAGTGATCAATTAGTTCACATATCTGACTAGTAGCTAATTAGTCTAACATGAACTGGGTCCATCGATCATTTTCTTAGGGCTAACAAATAAGGGGACTGTCTCTTTACTTCCCGTAGGAAGGAATGGATTCCATATCTGTGAAAATCAGAACTACTCACTCATTAGGAGACAGTGCCAATGAGAAGTAACTTGGAACACATATTTAAGTGAACCATAACTAACACATCAAACACTACCCCGAGCTAGACAAGTGGCACCCTGTGATCACCTCAGGATTACGGTTGATCCATATATGATCATCTAATGATTTAATATGAATCCTCGATTACGTAATTATATCGAGAAATTCAGATTAAATCGGTCCAGTCCTATATGAATGCCATCATATATAAATGCCCCACGTAGGTACCCTCTACCGACGGTCCGGATAAGACTATCACATCCTAAGGTGTTCTGGGCGCATTATTGGTGTTTTAATCATGAGACCCTAAATTCTGATTAAGTTCACCACGGACTAACAGTTTAAGTATATCACCACTAACTCAATCCTCACGTGCATGCCATACACCGAGTTAAGCGGTTACATATGCGATATACTTAGGGTTTGCAGCAGTGTATTACTTACAAGCACAAAGCAAGTAATAAGGTGAGATAAATTCTGTTATCCAAAAACAATTACACAAATTGTCTTTCGGGCACTACACCTAACAATCTCCCACTTGAACGAAATGACAAGCAACGATTGTTTTTAGAGCACACCCTTTCTCATCTTATTCACAACACTCTCCCACTTACTCTAAAAGCAGATGAGACATATCCCTTAATTCCGTACCCTCCAAGAATTCGACTTGGTACACTGAACAGTTAGGTTATCGGCTCGAGACGATTTTTAGGATCGAAACATCGCCGGTCCATCTAATCAGGTTGCACTCTCTTTGCTTTTGACCTCTAGTGACTGAGAAGATCCTTCTAAGCTATCTCTTCACTGTTTTCACAATGAATTGATATCGGCTCACTAGACCTGGAATTACTCCCAGATCATGAAGGAAATTCCTAAGCTATATCGCCACTCTAGCTGCCCCGAAAGCTGCTACGTATCCGATTAATTAAAGTCGAATTGGCGGTGCTGGATTTCTCCAGACTATAGCTCTATCACAATGAGTAAACACTGAGCCCAAGATCATCCCAACGATCATCCTTAATCTGACTATAAGTCAGAATCAGTGTAGTCAACCATATTCAAGTTTGCACCCGAATATACAAGCACATTATTCCTTGTTCTTCAAAGATACTTGAGGACATACTAAAATCGCTATTCAATGCTCGAATCCGAGATTCGACTACTATTGACTTGTTATAACCTGACTTGCCGTTATCCAAGGGAGACTCTATCCCATTTTCTCTTTATCCAAAGATTTAGAGAATCATTCCTAAGAGGTAGGGTAGGACTACTCTCGATGAATGTTGCATACGTATATGCATGATCATCTTATTCAATAAGATAGGTGGGATAGCCAATGACTCATTCTCATGAATTTGACCGAATCAAATTTTCAGAATATAGTCCAATTCTCTCATCCAGAGAATCTTGGCGTGTCAGTTTCCGACTTCAGATAGCAAACCCATGTTGTTTCCCACCGTTGCAGTGTTATCATTAATGAACACTAATACTACTACTTTACCAATATTGATATCCAGTCTACGAAAGACTTACCAATATTCTGGTCAAGTCCACATATTCTAAAACAAGTGACTTTAAATGACCGAGAGGTTTTCTTAAATCCACAAAGGATATAAGCCCCGGTAGTCATCATGCCGTTTGTTCTAACCAAGACCCTTCTGTTCTGAATGAATCCAGATTCCGTTTTTCGGCAAGAAAGTCTGAGGGAATCACCCCTATTTTCTGCTTTCTAACGAAATCTAGCAAGACTGAGTGGTGAGAGAGTTCAAGGTCTGGTTAACTCTCTACTTGTCAGGGAATCACCCCTATACCAGTCAGCTTTGCGCTGAAAGTTTAAAATTTCCTATTCATTCGACTCTTTTCCGTGTAGACCCAATTGCACCCACTAGGTCTGAGACACTCAGGTGGTTCTACAAGAGGCTGAACAGAACTGGAGTATCAAAACTCCATTCATAGGGTTAAGGCTTTCAAACCAACCTCTATTATCAGAATCCTATACAGCCCACTAAGAGCCATAGGTTATCAATCACCCCAGCAGACTGTAAAGTCCACAAAACCACAATGTGTCAACGGTTAAACCATACTCCCACTGCGTCTTGGGTGGATTGACATTCTGATCTAGGTGTATTTATCAGTGTAATCACCAACAACTGATGTGGGATGTGGCCTGACTAAATCAGAAAGTAACTACCTTTGGGTAACCATACTCCAAGGTTTAAGGCTGTTACTTATAGATTCTATCAGAAGCCTTGTGACAGTTCAACTGTGTCTTTCTGATCTCAAGAATCTTATAACAAACCTTCACTCGTTTCATTAAGGCATTTCACGAACAGTCAAAATCTGAACGTATGCGCAAAATCTCCAGTCCTACCTTCAAGAATTAAATGCTAAATGCCTACATTTACAGAAGTGGTGTGAACCGAAGTCACTCCTTATCCATAAATTCACTAGCATCTTCTAGGTAGACTTCTCGGTTTACATAATAATGTTAACCGTTATTTTGCAACCAATTATCTTAATCGAGTTTAGCATTGTATTGTAGCACATCAATAACTATATAGGGCAAGTCTATGGTTTCTTCCTCAGTGAGAAACATTCCACTAGGAGGCAGGCTGAGCATCAGTTCCAAGACTATGCTATAGCCTATTTCTGAGCATGGAATACTCTATTCTCTGCTAAAATCAGAGACTCCTCCTCATATTTTTTTGATAAACTAAATCGCGTTTCGAGTTGTTATCAGACAAAATGTCACCACTCAAAAACTCCCACTAGCTTGCGTCTCTCACTAGACCCCGAAGGTCATGATGAACAAGCTATGTTACCCCTTCAAATCTATTACCTTTTCCCGATTGAAAGGAAACTTAGTTATTGTTCCTTTGAGATAGTGTTCCTAGACTGGGAGATAGGAATCACCCTTAGCCAGTCGTCAGGTCTTATCTCTAAGATATATGCACTAATTAATAGATATTGAAAGGTCGTTTATCTTAATACGGAAACCTTTTACCTTTAATAGTTTTAGATGTGGTACACATACCTATTCAGCTTTTCTTTGTGGTTCTGTCTTTATCAAACAAAAGTCCAAGTCTCAGATTCGTACTAAAATGTCATCTTCACTTTGTTTAAGGCAACTGTAGTATCGAGATAAAAGTGAATCCATTTGTTTCAACGAATCTGTAAACAGAAAAATAAATTTTTCTGTGATATTCAAGGATAGAATCCGAAATTCATTTATTTATATCACTCACACTATTCTAGCTGAATAGTGCCCGTTGTTACTCTATTAATCGTTAATGCAAATCTCCCTTGTTCTTCCAAAGAACTTAGCTCCCGAGTCGAGTTACTCGGTTAAGAAAGTCGCTAAGGATTCATTGGTTAGTGATCCGAAATCACTTTCATTATCCTATACTTTATTTAATTAATATTTCAGTTTAGCCTCAAACTTAGTTTAGATGCTTAACACTTGTAGACATTCTTTCCCATTCTTGACTTTCCTTAAAAGGAAATAGTCTTGAACTAGCACTTCGTTTGAGTAAACACTACTCGTGAACTGTGGGATGTCTAATGAAAGCATTACCCAGTAGGACTAATTTTCTAATAAATTAGAAAAACATAAGATTAAAGATCCCACTAGTTTATCGGTTCCAAATACCGTCTAACTAGCAACACTTTAATTTATGATTCTCCAATTTTTCTCAGAAAATTTCTCGTGTAGTCACTGCACTATTAAAAATTCACTATAAGAATTTTACCGTCCCAATCATCTTTGAAACTAACTACGGTTGTCTTCGTTCTGCACGAGTGACAGCAGTGACATACTTATTTACGTCACTTAGGTCTTGAAGGCTCAAGATAAATATCTCTTCTGAAAAGTTAATCGCATGTGAGATTAATAAGTACAACGTTCTAGTTACTTACCACTTTTAACGAAGTCATTACTAGTCAATTTTACACTAGCAGTCTAACACCCTAGAGAGATATGTATAACAGTTGTAAATAAATTTGACAGAATAAATCCAAATCATACACTACTAATAAATTTTAGGAACTATAAACTAAGTACTTATAGTCTATCCTACCGTTCCAAGGATTTAATCTAATACCTCAGTGCCGCCTTAGGGTAGGTCAAAGAGGTTTCGATTAATATTGAAGATCAAATTGAGAATCAAACATCTCATTTATGATCGTCAATCACCATTCCTTTTCCAACCAAGGTACTACCAAAAATACCCTTTATGAGTGTGACCTGCTGTCTCAGATTTTTAGGTAGACCCCGAGTGTGCCGCCTTAGGGTCGGTCAGTGACCCGACGAGTACCCAAAATCCTATCCTTTCGGAGACCAAGCCTTGAATTTTGATAGCGGTGAAGGCCTTCCTTAGGGAGGCCGGTCCCAGGCCGCCACGAGGCGTCACCATTCTCTCACGTTGCTTGTGTCAACAGTAGAGGCCGGGGGGTCGGCTGTCGCCTCTTCCGCTCCCACTCAATATTTTGAAAAAGTGGTGGGTTTACTGATCACGTTTTTGGACTTGATGTTACATTAAGGAACAATAAATCACATGCCCGAATGGTGTCGGTTATGTGGGCTAGCCCACCCGACCTAATCGTTGGAACATATGTAGCCGTCGGACGGGTCAAGACTAGGGGAGCTGCGTTGAGCCGTAGTGGCTCTTCGGATGGCTCAGCCTTGCAGGACCCCCGTGCAAACGCCACACGTGGAGGGTGAAGTCGATCGAGCCGTAGCTACTATTGACCACCCAACCGTGGTTAAACCACTTTCGAACCATGTTTGCCCGTGATTATCCAATCTTTAAACATCAAACTTTCACGTAGACACTACGGAAAAAAAAAACGTAATCTCGTCTAGGTAAGGTGGAATTCACCGAGAATCCAACACCTTAACCACGAGGTTTCGGGATTTTACTCCCTATGCTTTCGCAGAGTGGGATTCACCGAGAATCCATCACCCAACCTCGACGATTGAAAAAACCCGTGATCCTCGGTTTTTACCCTAATTAGTTTCTAATTAATATCAAACAATTAATTAAAACTAATTGCGTGTTTTATACATGCCTAACTAATTCCTCGAATTAATTTCTACATGTATGCATATGGAGTGGAATTCATGATATGATGCATGTCATGGCAATTTTCCGGTTCTACACATACAATCTAAACATGTATTCTAGTGCGGAAAATAAACACCGAGATGGACCGTTGGCACCCCCGTATCTAACCTATTAGAAAATAAATAACCAAACCCTAACTAGGGTTTACTACTTTCTAACATAATCTGCAGCTGTTCAAATTTTTCGATGATCGGGGAAACCATACGAACTCGGATCGTGACGAAACTTTCCAGATCTATTCTTCACTCCTCGGGCTTTAATATGGACGGTTGGATCGGAGTTTTGACTTGTCAATTTTCTCCAGTGAGCCGCCCAACTTGCTGCTGAATCTGTCTCTTACAGCAGCGCATCAGTGACTTCCCGAGGCCGATCGGGAATCGAGATGAAACCCGATCTACCTGAAATTTTTATGACATGTCTAAAACTCCACATTTATTAATATGAACGGTCGGATTTGAGTTTCAACAGTCTAAACTCTTCCCGAAATTCGAGGAAGTAACAGCTAGGGTTTCTGTGAATCCAGCGTTTTTCTGTTACAGCAGCCACTTTATTGCAACTAACGGATATTGATACGGACTCCGATCGATACCAAATTTGGAGGACTTGTTAATCATCTTTTAATCTTGATTCTGACCGGAGGGATCGTCGTTTCAACGGCTCAATCAACGGGAAAAACGGAAATAACTAAACAGCTCCTAAATAGATCTACTTTCAGGAAATTAAAATTGCAACAACAAATAAATTACATAATTTCCTATACTCATATGAACGAATTTTCTTTGTTTATATGAGTTTACAATAGATCTAACGGGTAAACAGTGCCAACCCACAATCCATCTCTTCAACCACAACAACAAATCATTAGCTATACGTAAAAAAAATATTAAAATTTATCTACATGCAATTCCACTCCTTTAAATCGTTTAATTATGATTATGACTATATAAATCATGGAACCTGGCTCTGATACCACATGAAGAATGTAGGATCTTAGATCTAAACGAGTTAGATCTATGCGCAGCGGATGGATCATGATTCATATATCTATATACTATTAAGCCTCAAAAAAGCCTCTTCCCTTGTGCAACCACGTCACCATTTTTTGAGGAGAAATCCTGAGGTGACACGTGTCCTTGTACTTTCCCAATCCTTATCACCTTAGCCGACTGAAAAAGGGTTTTCAATTTCTATCTATGTTGCACGGACACGGACACGGACACGCCGCACGACACGACACGGACACCGGCGACACGGCTAATTCTAAAATTTAAGGACACGACACTGCCCCGACACGTTACATATAATATATATATATATATATACACACACATATATATATGTATACACACACATATATACATCTATATAAGATACGTAATACTTAAACTCTATCAATATCTAAAATAGATATTTGTTATCTATACTGTCAAAAAAAAAGAAAATTATGATTTGACTTTCAAAATATTACAAATTAAGTGTAAAAACGATTGTCTATAACAAAAAAACATATAAACATAATACAAAGAATCAAAATAGAAATTGTATATTTTCAGGTTTAATCAAAAAAACATTGAAAAAATTGTGTCGGGAGGTGTCGGCGCCGTGTCGGAGGTGTGTCGACAACGTGTCGGAGGTGTGTCGGATATTACAATTTTAAATAATATTAATTTAATCGTACCGACACGTGTCGGACACGGTGTCGGAGCGTGTCGGAGCGTGTCGTGTCGTGTCTTGTGTCGGACACGGCGCACGGCGCCCATATTGAAGTGTCGGTGCATCATAGATTTCTATCAATCCAGCAAGCAATTCTCGGATTTCGGAGGGTGAAGAGAGATTTTAGTGTACGGCGATGGTTTCATTGCGATTTATCCAGTGGATAGAACGATTTAGGTCTAATCAAGGCCTGAAAAACGGGGTCAAGAAGCGGCGATGATGGAGAGTACATGAAGCTTTTTACATGCTGGATTATTTCTGAGGATATTAAGCCGATCGAAGGCTTTTACACGGTGGGTGTTTCATTGCAACTTTAGATCCGGTTAATAGCATTACTATTATTTTTTTCTCTGCATAATTGCTGCTCTTTCAGCCCTTATAAGCAACCTTATTTTTTTCCCTCATACTCACCAAACTCTCTTTTCCACTCTTCATATATTCTCTGTTAAAACAACCACTCAAAAGTACTCTTGCAGGTAGTTTTCTTTACTCTGTGTTGATATGCATACATATTTATTTCCTGCTGTCTGCATATTCTGTTTGCACTGATGTTTGGTTAGTTGAAATTTATTGATTTGGGTTCTTTAGTACTCTTTTGGGTTCATTTATGTCTGCATGCCTGTTTAGTGATGTTGGAAATGTATTTAGAGTTTCCATCATTCCTTATTTCGTAAAGGATAGTCACTTTATACAAAATATGGTTCATCCTGTTTTTTTTTTTTTTCCCTTTTTCGTGATGTGGTATAAGAAATTTGGTTTGGATTTGTGAGTTTGGGTTTGGAAATGTAATATGATATAAATTAATATGGTGGTCTTTTTTTGCCTTTGAATAGTTTATGTATGTATACACTGTACTTTTTCCTATTCAGAATCTTTAATTGGCACAAGCTACTCTACATAAGAAAAGGGTCTTTGTTGTTTTCAGCATACTTGTATTAAGAATGGTCCTTTTTTTTAATATTGTGATGTTTCCATATGTATTCCACTGTATGTAATTTCCTGACATATCTGATGTATAAAAACTTGCTGGGTGAAATAATCCTCCACATTTTTGTGTTCATTTATTGTTAAAGTGATCATCTTTTTCTTTTGCTCTGCTACTTTTGTCTGTGTTGTTGTCTTTTTTTCTTCTTTTCTTTTCTTTTTCCTTCTGTAGAAAGTTGTCTTGCAAGAAGTTGCTATGCTTAAAAGAATTATCTCTTTTTATTCTAATGTGTTCAGTTTTCTAATGTGTTCCATTTGTGTTGCACTTTGTAAAGATAAAAAAAATCATCAGGTTCATGAATTTTCTCGTCATACAAGTCTGTTATATTGGCTTTTGATAGTCTTTTTTGTTGGTTTTTAGACTACGGTGCTCATCTGGTGTGTTACAGTAGTGATATTCTTGCTGGTTTCTCGTGCTCTGTCAACTACAATGGCAGCTCTTCAGGTAATCCTGCAATATGCTTAGGTCGGATGTTGTTTTGTTTTGGCTAAGTACTTGGTCATAGTTGAATATTAGTTGGCCTTTTGCAGTAGTCTTTTTTTTTTTTCTTTTTCTAGGAACTTTTACTTGTTCATGGCTGTTTTAGAAGCTTGAAACCAATGTTTAAACAAGATATTATATCGACTTCGGTTAAACAAACTGAACACGAAAAAACAAATAATAGAGCTGTAAATCTTGAAAGATGGAGAGAGAAAAAAACAAGACAGAAAAAAGACTTTAGACATAATAGAGCAATCGCTGAACCAACACTTGAACCAATGAAGAGGCATAAATTGTCACATAAAATTGATCATGCTCCAATAGGATCTCGCTATGTTGTAGGCTTCTCATCAGAACTACATGAAGAAAATGAACAACCAACAAAACAGCCCCGTGTAAACTGTTCAGGGTTGTCCTGTGATGTGTTGCCCTTAGATTCCCAGTCTGATTTAAGCAATTTTGTTAATCAGCCATCTATCCTAGAAAGTGCACAACTAATGGATTGAACTTATTGAAGATGCAGTCCCTTACAGCATCCCATGTGCTTTCAACTTTATCAAGTTTTCAGAACTACATAAATGGATTGAACACGATGAGCCAATAGGTAAGCTTTCTTATCTATCCTGTACCATTTATTTTGTTTGTTAAAAATTCCATGTGTTTATGTTTTGTCTGTGTCTCTACTGAAGCTATTAGGTGCTTGGTTATTCATTCGATACCAACTTCTACTGCATCAGATAAATCAAAAACCAGATACTATGTTGTGGTTGATGAGGGGTAAGTCTTGCTCCTAATTAATGTTAGAATCCTGTTTAAAAAGAATTTTTTCATAGCTGTTTCCTTGTTTTTACCAGCGGCATTGCAATGATGATACGTGTTTGGGGGGACTTGCAAGTTAGAATAGGATTCCTTGCAAGTTAGATTTCCCATGGTATGTTATTCTATTTATATTTTTTCTGTCTATGTTCATTTACATGTTAACTTCAATGTTCACGGAGCATAAATTATACGCATTAAGATGTCGATGAAGGTCTTCAAATATTGAAGTTTTTGGGGTTAAATGCAGGTCTTTCTTTGGCTACGAGAACCAATGGTTCAGTTTTTCACAATCCTCCGTTATCCAATGAAGCATCATTGCTGGAATGGTATAGTCAATTATTTCTTCCAGTTACTTTGAATCTTGCATTGTAGTCTACCCATATTATTCATAATGTTCTCATGTATAGGTATGACAAGAATTATGAGATTGTTGGTACTCTACTTAAGGAGGAGACGTATAAAAACACAAATGTACTGCTGCCTGCTCCATCTTCCACTGCAATAATGTCTATTGCTGATGCATTAAGCTCAATTGATCAGGTATAATATTCATCTCTTTGTTCTTATCGCTGTCAAATAATTTAGCAGCTGTGAAATGAAAAAAACAAATCCTTTTTTCACCCAGCTGAAAGTTGCATGGGTATCTGGGACTTTGCGATTGGTGCCTGCTCAAGAAAAACTTCGATATTCTGCATGTCAAAACTGCAACAAGTCAGTGAGCCAATACATCACTTGGGACTTCACATGTACCTCATGCCGTGTTAAAGCACCGATTGAACCAAGGTTAGATTACCGTTTTCAGTCTCAGCTGTTTAGTAAATGATTAACAGCACACTATGTTGTGGTAAATTATTGAATTCCAACATGTTCTATTTGCAGGTGCCGTGTTGAATTTTATTTATCTGATGCTTCAGGCACTTTATGTGTCACTTTATTATTCTCTGATCAAGCTGAAAAGTTGATAGACTATACAGCTGCTCACCTGAAAGCATCAGATGAAAAGGTAAAGTACCTAATATTTAACAGAAAATTAGGTAGGCTGCCTAATATTAATAGGGTTGTAATCATATTCATGTGTGCAACATTCTCTTAGGTTTTTAACACATGCACAACAGACTGATCATCTTTTCAATTAATTATCGTTGTTATCTGACTTATTATTAATGGTGCTATATTTCTTTTTGTTTTACAGAATATATCTTTTGTTAAGGAAATTGAGGCAAAGGTGTACAAGAAACCAGTGATTTGCTTCATCAAGTGTTACGACAAAACATTCCATGGTAGTAGTGTGCGAACACATTCGGTTGTAAAAATGTATCTGCAAGCTGATGGTGTTGACAAAAACGCTGATTCCCTCATCGTCTGTGAGGGTAGCTCGGGCAAAAACAAAGTAAATGTCCAGGACACTGCTGTTGATCAACTTTTCAGTCCAACAACCAAAAAAATTCTGGAGGAAATAAGTGACATGTCTTCCCATGATGAATCAGTTTCCAGCCTGCCAACATCAGTGAAAAGGCCACTCTTTAGCCCCAAAGAATCCCAGGTATTTACTGAAACTTCGATGAAAGCAGCTACCCAATATGTTTCTTCTCAGCTCAATTTCGATGCTGTTGAAAAGCCACTTGAAGGTGCAGCTGAGTTCAATCAATGCACCACAAATGCTGCTGGAAAAAAAGAAGCAGCAAGTTCTGGACTTGAAAGCCCAATCAAGAAAAGAAAGAGTAAAGAGAAGGAGTGTTAAGTTATGATGATGTTATGCTTTTGAACCTACTAATGAACCTTTTGTATAATAGTATTGTCTTTTGCTAAAAATAATGTTTGTGTATTCTGGGCATTAGATAAAAAATATCTAATGCTTATGAAACACATAGACATGCAGGTTTATGGGGTGAAATAATCCCCAATCTTTAGTATTTATGTATGCTAAGGCCCTACAAACTGCTCTAACTTTTGTATCCATCAACCCTTGCATTATCTACTAAGCTTCTTAATGCATGTCTGTACCTTGTTTGTAGTCATTTGTTTAGTTATTAATTTTCATGTCTTCCTTTCCTTTATTCAGTAAAGATAATTCAAAAACCCAAATGGAATCTGCAATTTCGAATTATAGATCGTTTTTCAACCGTTTGTAATCAATATGCTGGGCACGCCGTGCCTTGCACGGCGTTGGCGTCTACTAGTCATAATACATAAATAAAGGATTTAACTACTTACAAGGGAGTTAAGTTTATCTTACCAATAGTAGGAAGAAAAGCCAAGATCTTCCAATGTGTTCTCCAAACGGTGGTTGGTGGACACCAATCCTTGGAATTGAAACCTCATTGATATGCTTCCAAGAAAAACTCCAAGTTTTTCTTCCAAGTTTTTGCAAACCTCATTGATATGCTTCCAAGTTTTTCTTCAACCAAAAACCTCATTGATATGCTTCCAAGTTTTTCTTCAACCAAAAACCCAAGACAAGAAACAAGTTTTTCTCTCTTTTGTGTGTGCATAAGTCGAAAATTTGCATTTTTTATTATGTCTTGGAAGAACCCTCTTTATATAGGAGAGTAAATCATTGGCCTCCAAGTTTCTAATTAATTAAATAAATAATTAAAAAGAAATCACAATAAAGGATAATTCCATTTATAAAAGATTGTGATTAATCAATCAATCAATTACAAATCAATTATCATTTATTAATTAATTACTTACCAAGTAAATAATTAATCACACAAGAAAATCAATTCTTGCCTTTTATTGATGAATGAGGCGCCACACACTAGGGTTTAGGCCCACAGAAAATGTCTTTTCTGTGTATTATATTATTCAGCCCAACTAAATAATATTTCGCATATCAATTAATTAGCCCAGCCAATAAATTATCACTGAGGCCCAATAACAGGAAAAACACCCGAATTACAGGAGCCACATTGGGGACCATAGACCTATAACCAGTAGCTCCAATAACTAAGTAAAATATTCATCGAACAGAATATTCATACTTAAATTATTAATTCAGGGATTACGCCACCAAAAACCCGAAACTGAACTCTACCAATTATAGATATATACTTACACTCAACCCTATGAGTAAATAAGCATCCACTTATATAATCACTACATACGGACTAACCCTCCATAGACTGTCCATTCTGAGTGGGAAGTCTCCGTGAACCCGACTCAGAATATCTTATCCTTATTTACCATTAACCCCCTAGTGATCAATTAGTTCACATATCTAACTAGTAGCTAATTAGTCTAACATGAACTGGGCCCATCGATCATTTTCTTAAGGCTAACAAATAAGGGGACTGTCTCTCTACTTCCCGCAGGAAGGAATGGATTCCATATCTGTGAAAATCAGAACTACTCACTCATCAGGAGATAGTGCCAATGAGAAGTGACTTGGAACACTTCAAGTGAACCGTAACTAACACATCAAACACTACCCCGAGACAAGTGGCACCCTATGATCACCTCAGGATTAAGGTTGATCCATATATGATCATCTAATGATTTAATAAGAATCCTCGATTACGGAATTATATCGAGAAATTTAGATTAAATCGGTCCAGTCCTATATGAATGCCATCATATATAAATGCCCCACGTAGGTACCTTCTACCGACAGTCCGGATAAGACTATCACACCCTAAGGTGTTCTGGGCGCATTATTGGTTTTTAAGTCATGAGACCCTAAACTCTGATTAAGTTCACCACGGACTAACAGTTTAAGTATATCACCACTAACTCAATCCTCACGTGCATGCCATACACTGAGTTAAGCGGTTACATACTGATAAACTTAGGGTTTGAAGCAGTGTATTACTTACAAGCACAAAGCAAGTAATAAGGTGAGATAAATTCTATTATCCAAAAACAATTACACAAATTGTCTTTCGGGCACTACACCTAACACGCTTAACCTTAGCACGAGTGCAAAGTTCATGAATTAACCAAGACAGGGGCATATTACCGTCCTTACGGCGAGTGAGAGCGAAGTCATTGCCGTTTGGAAAATATGATACCCTGCATCTACAGGCACTTCTGTAAAAATGGCATAGGCTAGACAGGCTTCAGGATAATTGAAAGTATTTATCTTATGGGAGGGGGTGAGATTGTGGCTGATAAAGTGCTTCATTACCCTCACGTCTTTGACTATACCTCCGAACTTTAAGCGTTTCTCCTGCCAGGTAGCAGCAGGGTAAAGATAAGCCTGAAGCCTCGTGAGCTTTAGAATAAAGGTTGGCCTCTTGATCTAGTTTCCAGGCAAAGGTGGTCTTGATAGGGATTTCACGAATACGGAAGAATTCATTGATGACTTTGGCCGAAAAAGGGTCATACTTGCCACGAACAGTGACCGATCCCTCCGCCGCTTTGTCAGGATCAGTGGCAATAGTAGTATAACACTCAGCCTTGATGGTGCCATTGACCACGTATGTACGATTGGCTGCTAAGGCTTCCCACTTATGGGCATTAATGATGCTTGCAATTTTAGGGCTGCCTGACTTGAACTCAATGGCTCACAAAAAGTGTAGAGAACGCTGGCTAAAGTAGGTATCATAAAGTCCCAAAGCCTTCTTACTAGTGGTTTTTTGGAAAGAGATGGCCTTTTCGGCTGCAGTAAGGGTTCGAGATTTCTCAGGGGCATTGGGTCACTAGAGTCCTGCGTTTTTCTCTTTTTGCTAGACTCATCCTGACGATTGCTACTAGGACAGACTGGGGATTCAGACATGGCTAAGTGGTCTTCAACAAAAACCCAACAATCCAACAATACAAAATTTAAGCCCTTCTTCCGGTTTCAACAACACAAAGTAATGAAAACCAAAAGAAACTAATTGAAACAAAGGAAAAAACCAAAATCCTTGTTGATTGTGAGAAACACCACCGGGAAAGATGAAGAGGCTGCCGGAAAAGATAGAGGGGTGCTGGAAATTGAGTCGTTGGCTCCTAGGCCACACGGTTGCTCTTCAATGCGAGATAAAACAAGAGTGGAAGAATGGAATGGAGGGTAGTGTTGGGTGGAGTTGAAGAAATGGAGTAAGGGGGTTGGTTATGGTGGAATTCTGATGGAAAATTGGAGGGAAAAGGAAAAAATGATAGAAAATGAAGTTATGGGGAGAGAGAAGAGAAGAATAACCGTTTTAATTCAAAACTGCTCGATATGACGCATGCCATGCATCAATGGCGCATGCCATGCATCAATGGCGCATGCCATTTCCCATCTTAGCCTTTAAACCCTACAGTCTTGATGCACGCCAGACAAAATATGGAGCACACCAATTACACGCTTAAACTCTCTGAATAGCTATAGTAAATTCGACACACGCCAGAAGTAAATGGCGTATGCCAAAAGTACCTTCCTTATCAACCAATGTTCTAAGCTCACAAAACATTCACCAAACTAGCAAGATAATGCAATGACTCTAAAATTATCAAATAACGGGCTGCTTTTTCCCGGTAGCGCTGTTGTTTAACATCGTTTGCTCGACGAGATTATACGGTAGAGACGATGGAACTTATACAGATTATCTATTAGGGACACTACCAAAAATTACTCATATAAGCACATAGCAAATAAGCATACAATCCAACCAAAGGATAATCCTTAGGAAGTAAAATGAAAGATAGTACCCGTGGTTTGCTAAATTTATAGTCTATAGCTAGACTATGCAATTATTCAGTCCATTGGAGGGTCTTTGAGGAACATCACCTACTTCTCTTGAGGTATGCCCTCTTCTTCAACAAAAAGTTTAATGCGATGACCATTTTCTATGAATGTTTTCTTGCCATCACTATGCTCAACTGCACCGGATGCATGTACTTTTGTAACAACAAATGGACCTGTCCACCTGGATCGAAGCTTGCCTGGAAATAATCTCTAACGTGAATTGTACAAGAGCACTTTATCATTCACATGGAACTCTCGATCGGAGATCTTTCGGTCATGAAATGACTTGGTTCATTCCTTGTAATTTTGAGTGTTCTCGTATGCATCAAGGTGAAACTCGTCAAGCTCGGTGAGTTGGAGCAACTTATGATCACCCACTAGCTCGGGGTCAAAGTTAAGGAACTTGATTGCCCTGTATGCTCGGTGCTCCAATTCAACGGGTAGATGACAAGACTTGCCAAAAATCAATTTATATGGTGAACATCCTATAGGTGTTTTAAGAGCAGTGCGGTAAGCCCATAATGCACCGTCAAGCTTCACCGACCAATTCTTACGGTTATTGTCCACCATTTTTGCAATGACCCCTTTCACTTCTCGGTTTGACACTTCAACCTGTCCACTTGTTTGTGGGTGATACGGTGTGCCGACCTTGTGTTTCATGCCGTAGTTTTCAAGAAGTTTAATGAATGGTCCGTTGCAAAATTGTGAGCCCTGGTCACTAATGATAGCTCGGGGGGTGCCAAACCTAGTGAAGATGTTCTTCTTCAAGAATTTCAACACTACGTTAGAATCATTAGTGGGGTAGGCTTGTGCTTCAACCCATTTAGAAACATAATCGACCATTATTAAAATGAATTTGTTACCTAGTGAGTGAGGGAATGGACCCATGAAGTCGATGCCCCAAATATCAAATATCTCACACTCCAAAATATGTTGGAGGGGCATATCATGCCTCTTGGACACATTTCCCCACTTTTGGCAAGCAACACATGATTGTGCAAAACCATGTTCGTCCTTATAAAGTGTAGGCCAATAAAATCCACATTGTAGCACCTTGTTGTTGAATAGGTGTCCTAAACCCAACCGGGTTAGACCTGATCCGACCGGGTTGAGTCATTTACAGTCTATTTTAGTTCATGTAATAACTTTATTATAATAAATAAAAACACTTTTGTTATTATATATTGTTTATCTTCATGTTATTGGTTGTATATATATAGTAACGTCCCTAGTGTCAAACTGTGATAGAGAAACCATGATAGTGATTATGGTTGATGAGATCTCTAATCACTCCAATAAGTTTGATACTTAAATGTCTCTAGTCATATGTACTGTCAAATGGGACATTGATAGTACAATCAGACTAGCACATATTGGATGTCTTCTATCTTATTGAAGATATGGATAGATCTCGTCTATCGAAGTGTAGAGACACTTGGACTATGCGTGGACGTGTATTAGAGAATGTGTACGTTAGACTGGCCCACTTACATTAAGTGTCACACTATGTGGCGGTTGTGTAATTATCCGTAAGACCGGAGTCTTTATTGCATCACGGTGTGGATTATCATGCTTTGACACTATTGAGATTTCTCTTATTCACGGGGCGATCATGCAGTAGTGACTGGGTGTGATATTGAAGCATGCGGAGTATACATGTTAGCTCGTCCGGGAATCGCGTATCCTATGATTGGGATTGAATATCCGAAATGGCCTTCTTATAAGGAATGTCTAGCTCTCGTGAATCTTTGCAAATTGGGAGTAAATGTGTTATTCCGAGAGAGCATGATATCCAGATTATAAGATACGATCGTTAATGTATTGACACTTGAGATACGATCGTATGGATATTATTACAGTGGTAGGATTGTAATTTACACGGTAACCGTTTCACATGAAAGATAGTAGTCATTGCATTTGACTCTTCCAAAGATTGAGGTTCACGGTGTGTTGCTAGACGCTATCCCGTGATCGACAGGCATAAAGGGCATTTTCGTAATTTTCACTTTGTGTCTATGGCCAACATATTCGGAAGCCTATTGGGTCACACACATATGAACATCGAGTCAGATTAAAATGTGGTTATAGTTGATGACCAAATATGGAAAGTTTATCTCATGACTACAAAGGTTATAGTGTTAAATTAATAGGGTGGTATTTATTTATTATGAATAAATAAAATACAATATATTAATTATGCTGATTAATTAAAGAATATTCCGAATGTCAATATTGGCATATGGGGCGCAGAACACATGTGTATAAGATACACTTGGATTGTGCACTTTAATTAATAAGATTACCATAATATTAATATAGGATATTAATTGATTTTGGAAAAATAGATTTATGGTAATAAGATAAATATATTCAATATAAGCTATTAGCAATATTTAGATTTTATTTAATATAAGATATTATAATAAAAGAGATAAATCAATCTAAGTGATTTTCCTTATTTTATTGGGAAAATGTTTTTCTCTTTCATCTATCTTCTAGGAAACTTTTCCTAATCAGATTATGGCACAATGGGGTTCCACCTTCTCCTATTTAAGAATGGGGTTGGCTAGCTCTTTTGTACATCACAATTCTAAGAGCTAATAGTTATTGAGTAAAATAGAGAGCTTCCAATAGAGAGTTAAAGTGGGAGAAAAAGGCCGGTCTAGCAGCCGGAATTTTCTGATAGCAATCCAAGGAGGATTCCGGCGAGGAGTTCGAGTGGATAATCGATAGAGGCTGGACGCGTGGATGTCTTGCGCATAGTAATACTCTCCGTTAATGGTCAAAGCTTCGATCTTATAGATCAGCCAAGGTATATTCTGTCAAACTACTTAACGTGTTTATTGTGTTAAACGAAGACGATCTTGGAAAAGGAAATCAAAATTTTAAATTCTGATGCATTAAACTAGTGATTTCCTAACACTTGTACGCCGTTTTCCTCCCTCCATGGTGGCCTCTGTTGTCTTGACATGGCAAAATGAGAGTATACTTGAGATCTCATCATCGGGAACGCATCTCCTAATGATGCCATCCGAACACCTCCTAAAAAGGTTCGGTTTCTCCCAATAATAAAATTTCAAATCGTGGAAGAATTTCTTCTTCTTTTTCCATGTCCAACTAGGTGGAACATACTCATATGAGAAGTAATTTACAATGTTGGCAAACCATGGTGAGCTCTCCTTTGGTGTTGAACCGGCATGAATAAGTTGCATGGTCGGGGGATTCTGCAATGAATTCCAACCGACTTAAGTGATCCGCCACAACGTTCTCACTACCCTTTTTGTCCTTGATCTCGATGTCGAACTCTTGGAGTAAGAGAATCCATTGGAGAAGTCTCGGTTTAGCATCTTTCTTGTTCAATAATTACTTCAAGGCTGCATGGTCGGTGTAGACTATAACCTTGAAACCAACTATATACGACATAAACTTGTCGATGGCGAACACTATTGCTAGTAACTCCTTTTTGGTTGTTGCATATTTAACTTGAGCAGAGTTCAATGTGTGAGAGGCATAATAAATGGCTTTAAGTACCTTTCCATGACGTTGTCCAAGTACGGCCCCAATCGCTAAGTCGCTTTCATCACACATTAACTCAAAAAGGTAAATTTCAATCCGGCGCCACTAGAACGGGTGCGCTAGTCAGTTTCTTCATCAAAGTTTCAAAGGCTTCCATGAATTTTTCATCAAACACAAACGGTACTGTTTTCTCAAGGAGATGACTGAGAGGCTTGGAAATACGAGAAAATTCAGCAATAAACCGCCTATAAAAACCGGCATGCCCAAGAAATCCTCTCAAAGTCTTCAGATTAACCGGAGGAGGTAACTTTTCAATCACTTCAATTTTTGCTCTGCTTACCTCTATGCCTTCTTCAGAAATTCTGTGGCCCAAAACAATACCATCTGAAACCCTAAGGTGACACTTCCTCCAATTGAGTACCAAGTTTGTATCCTCACATCATTGTAACACACGCTCCAAGTAAGAGAGGCATTCCTCAAAAGAGTCTCCAAAAACACTAAAATCATCCATTAATATCTCTAGAAATTTCTCCACCATGTCGTAGAAGATAGCCATCATACATCTCTGAAATGTAGCTAGAGCATTACATAACCCAAACGGCATTCTTTTGTAAGCAAACATCCCATATGGACAAGTGAAAGTCGTCTTTTCTCTGTCTCCTGCCGCAATGAATATTTGTAGATAGCCAAAACGATACCATCGGAAACCATAAGGTGACACTTCTCCCAATTGAGTACCAAGGTTGTATCCTCACATCGTTGTAACACACGCTCCAAGTGAGAGAGGCATTCCTCAAAAGAGTCTCCAAAAACACTAAAATCATCCATGAAGATCTCCAAAAATTTCTCCACCATGTCAGAGAAGATAGCCATCATACATCTCTGAAATGTAGCTTGAGCATTTTCTTAACCCAAACGGCATTCTTTTGTAAACAATCGTCCCATATGGACAAGTGAAAGTCACCTTTTCACCTCTTGCCACTATGAATATTTGCAGATAGCCCGAATAACCGTCAAGAAAACAATAAAATTTATGCCCACACAACCGCTCCAACATTTGGACAATATACGGAAATGGATAATGATATTTCCTTGTATGGTCATTGAGTCGTCGAAAATCAATACACATGTGGTACCCTGTGACTTCCCTTGTTGGGATCCATTCATGTTTGTCATTCTCATTCACTGTGAATCCGCCCTTCTTAGGAACAACTTGAGTAAGACTCACCCACTCACTGTCAGATATCAGAAAGATAATACCCATCTCTAGTAACTTGATGACCACTTTCTTGACAATCTATTGCATATTGGGATTCAAATGACGTTGTGGTTGAGCACATGGCTTAGCATCTTCGTTGAGAATAATCTTGTGAACATAAATCTCAGGACTAATTTCCCGAATATCTGCTATGGTCCATCCAAATGCTCTCTTGTGTTTTCTGAGCATCCTCAATAGCAAGTCCTCCTGCACATTGGTTAGTGACGAAGAAATAATAACATGAAGTAGATTGTCATTCTCAAGAAAAGCATATTTCAAGTTAGGAGGGAGTGTTTTCAATTCAAGGTTCCTTGGTGGCTCCTCCACTGAAGGTTTCAATAGTGGGCCATCATGTTCCAACTCTAGATACCGGTGCCATGGTTGCTTGTTGAATGTACGACCGGTATCCAAATAAGAATTCACTGCTTGCATTTCCTCATCATCACATTCACCGTCAATTATAGACAAGGCTAAGCATTCCTCAAGCTTATCTTCATAGACCTGCAAGTTAGTATTCTCCACACAAACAAAAGATAATGTATCTACATAAGAACATGACTCTCGTGAATTGTATGGATGTTTCATGGCTTTGATGATGTTAAACTTGACCTCATCCTCATTAACTCTCAAATTTAATTCTCCACGTTGAACGTCAATTAGAGTCCTTCCCGTGGTTAGGAATGGACGACCGAGAATAAGGGGTGTTGAATACCCTTCTTCCATATCCATAACCACAAAATAAACAGGGAAGTAGAACTTATCAACCTTCACTAACACGTCTTCTATGACTCCCATTGTATGTTAATGGACCTATCCGGTTGTTGGAGAGTCATCTCTATGTTCTTCAACTTTCCTATTTCAAGTTTGATAAAGTCCTTGTAAGGCATAAGGTTTATGCTAGCGCCAAGGTCACAAAGCACCCTCTTAAACAAAAAGCCCCCAATTTCAAATGGGATGGTAAAGCTCCCAGGGTCTTTAAGCTTAGGTGAAAGCTTATGTTGTAACACGGCAGAACACTCCTCATTGAGACAAATATTCTCATACTCCTCTAAACGCTTTTTGTTAGTGAGAATGTCTTTCAAAAACTACCATAATTAGGCATGCTAGTGAGTGCTTCAATGACAGGAATGTTAACATTTAGATGGCGGAACGTGTCAAGAAAGTGTGCATACTTCTTATCCAACTTTTTCTTTCTAATTTACTCCCGAGGAGGATAATGGAATGACTCAAGATCAATAATTCTTAGAGTAGAGTTCATACCTTCTTTACCTTTGCCACTTGATGAATCCTTGGAAGCTTCCTTCAAAGTCTGGTCTACTGGTCGGCAATCATCGTTTCTGTGCGTCACTTTCTTCTTGCCTTTCCCAGCAACTGTCTGCTTCATATTGGCGTGTGCCACTTCATCTTTGGCATGCGTCAATCCTTCCTTGGAATCATTCCCTTATTCTTTGGCATGCGTCAAAGCATCACTGGCACACATCATTTTGCCTGCAAAACTCACTGTATTGCTACAGTGCTGATTGGTGTGCGCCATACCCTTATTAACGGGCACCAATGTAACATGTTCAATGAAGAGAGTTCTCAAATTACTCGCCCTCGGGTATTTCAAAATTCTTGAGACTTTTCCCCATTCATGATCCTCTTTTTCCACATCAACATATCCATCTCGCTGCAAAAATTCATAAAAATTTCTTCTTCTTCACTTAATTCCTTCTCTTAGTTGGTGTCATGCAAATCATTCTCAACCTCATTTCCCACTTGCTTCTCATATAATTCTCTATTTATACAAACTCTTCCACTTTGGGTTATGATGGCATTCACTCCTCTTGGGTTTCTTTCAGTGTTGCTTGCTAGTCCACCCGGTGGTCTACTAGCATTCCTCTCACCTATCCTACTCAAGTGCTCTTCCATGTTACGCACAGATGCTTCTATGCTTTTCATTCTCATGTCATGACCACTCATCGAGGTCCTCAAGGTTCCAACATCTTTTGTCACCGTGCTTATATAAGTCATCATTGTTTGCATATTCGTGGCTTGAGTTGAGACAACACCCATAAGATTCTCCATCAACTTCTCCCATCTTTCTTCATTTTCCGTAGATGAGCTTGAAGATTAAGTGATGGGGATGTTTTTTGTAGGACGTTGTTGGTAAGAGTGTGTAGGTGGTTATGGTGGTTGATACGAGGCATGGCTCTGAAAATTTTGGGTTGGAGTGTTGGTGTTGAAAGAAGTTTTTTGTTGAGGAACAAAAGATGATGATCCTTGCTTGTTTGTGTTTGGAGACCAACGTTGAGTAGGAAAATCTCTTTGCAAAATATTATATACGTTGGAGTAAGCATTATGTATATAACTCACTTCTTCATTAGAATACTCACCGGATTCATTCATCTCCAACGGTGCATTGTCATCAATCCTCATTCCTTCATTACTCATATCAATAGATGCCATGCCTTCCACACCCTTATTTCCTTTAATCTCATCAACCTTCTTGCTAAGAGAAGCCAATTGAGCTAACACTTTAGATTTTGAGCGGTGGATTCTCCCACAAAAGAAACTTTTCTTGTACTTGAACCTGTTTTCCACATTCGGTTATTTTTCACAATCTTCTCAATAGCATCATACACATCTTATGCCGCACTCATCATCAATGAACCATTGCATGCTTAATCAACATCGACACGTGATTCCTTTCTAAGCTTCCAACAAAAGAATTGAATTTGCATATCCAAGGGATAACCATGATCGGGACAAGCTCTCAACAACCTTTTAAATCTTTCCCACGCAACTCCAAGTGATTCATGCTCACCTTGCTTAAAACTAGCAATCTCAACTTTCAACTCTAAATTTTGGCCCGGTGTGAAGTATTGCTTCAAAATTTCATTTTGGATTTCCTCCCAACTTGTCAAGGAATAGCGAGGAAGCGACATAAACCAATCATTTGCATTCCTATCCAAGGAGAAAGGAAACATGGACTTTCTTGTCGATTCTCTATTAGCACCTTGACTATTGGCCGTATTGCACAGAGATGGTGATGTTGATCTTCATCATCACTCCTATGAAATTGAACTCTTGTTCCATCTGATCCAAAAAGATGAGCTTTAACCTCAAAATTATTTGCTCCCACATTTGGTAAACGAATTGGATTGTTGGTTTCATTCCTTCTCACGGCTTGATCACAAATGAGTCTTGTGTTTGGGGGGTTGTTGTTGTTGTTCCGGTTATTTTGATTCCGGTTTTGGTTGTGGTTTTGTTGGTTATTGTTTGGGTGGTGGTGGATTGTTGGGATTTTGGGGGTTCAGAATATGAAGATTTGGGTTTGGCTCATGGTTGTGGGTATCCTCATGCCCTTGATTGACTTATGCATTTGCTATGTCCTCGTCCATTTCTATTCCTTGGATAGATGATCCTTGGGAGGATTCTCCACTAAGTTCCAAACCACGACGTGCTTGACCAACTTTGTTCTCAGCTACTCGTTCCCTTATATACGTATTGATATCTAGAATGAGAGGAGTAAGCGGTGCCTTACCACGTCTAGCCTTGGACATCCACTACAAGATAGAAACAACAAAAACACAATAAAATAACACTTGGTGACTCACCAAGAGGTAAGCACCAAAGAAATGAAATAGAAATGAGACTAGAAAAGCTTGACCTATTCTTGAAAACTTTAAAACTAGGACAAGTATTTACCGTTACATAAATCCCCGGCAACGGCGTTGTCTCGGATTTTATCTAAGCAAAACAAACAAGTAATAAAAATAATCCGGTTTACCCCAAGTGCAGGGATCGTAGTATAGCGATTACAACCGGAGTCGAATCACAGGGAATCGAGGTTTATCTAGTTCTTAATTTTTCTCAAGTTTGTCACGAAAACTAAAACAAAACAGAACTAAAAAGGAAACAATAAACTGGACAGAGGGTTGTCAATCCAAAACCAGGAAAGATAATTGCGAACGAAAATAACTCTAATCTATAAACTAAAAAGAAAGTAAACTTCTAAGAAAACAACGAAGAACAAGGCACAAAGATAATTTCAATTAATTTTAACGAAGAACAAGCAATGATCCACCTATCTCGCAACTCTCAATTTCTTCCCTAGATCGTTTAGTGAAGATTTAATAAAGATGTGGTTCACCTATCAAAGGTATGAATTCCTACTCTCGTAGATAATTCGCCTATTAATCTTTCATCTCTCGATCTTAAAGATTAACGCTTCCATAACAAAGGTGTAAGATTTCTCAATCTAGCAACCTAGAAATTTAACCTAGCAACTCTCGTTATTTTTAGGTTAAAAACTTTACTACGGTGATCTAGGTCTAACAACGATTTTCATCAAACGTTAAACATCACAAAGCAACCATCTCTCGATGTAAATTGCATAACAATATAAAAGCATAATAAAGATACAAACTTTATTTAAAACTCACAAAACATCCAAGATCGAAATCAAGTTGTTGCAGAGATTTGGCTTCACAAAGCTCGTTCTAGGCTTAGCCTTAGCTCATCGTTGGAATACAAATCATATAAATAAAAAGAAGATAAAAAGATGTTTATGATGGTGGGAAAACGCAACTAGGGCGCCCCCAAGGGGCCTGGGGCGGCCGGGGATCGAATTGTGGTGTTTAGGGTTGGTAAAAACGCGACTATAAATAGATTTTGAAGTCGGTTTAGGCAATGGCGGCGGCTGGACACCCGTCCAAGGATTCTGGACGCCCGTTTAAAGGGTTGAACGCCCGTCTGGATTGTCAGACGCCCGTCCACTGTGCTGGATTTCTTCGAGTCGGGCCGAGCTGGATCAGACGCCCATCCTATAGGTTTTTGGACGCTCGTCCACCGAAAATCTGAACATCCTGAATCAACTTCTCCTCCTGGACGCCAGTCCACTTCTTCTGGACGCCAGTCCACTGCACGGGACCTCAAACGTGCGTCCAGACTTGTAAAGCTTCATTCTTCCTTCGACTTGCATCTCCTTCCTTCCATTTAATCTTCAATCAAACATCTTTTCAGCTCATCCCTTGCCATGTAAATGTACCTGCAAGGTAATAGAAACGTGCAAAATGTAGAACCATATATATCGATGAAAAATCACTAATAAAATCACGTAAATAGCTCGATTTTGCTTTTAAACCAATTTCATATGCATTCTCTCAATAAATCCTTTAAACACTTACTTTTCTATAAAAAGTAATAAAACACGAAGGAAATTGCTACGAAATAATATCATATAAACCGTAAAAATCACCGTTAACAGGCGCCAAAAACATGATGCGACTTTCCTAGATGTCCAATCTTACCGGCAATGTACCAAGTCAATTGTAGTCTAGTATGGTGGTCAAGGTCGTATCCCACAAGGATTTGTGAGGTTAAACACTAAAAAGCTTGTATTAATTCGATCTAGGTCAAAATAATGGTAAAGTTAAGTGATTAAATGAATCTAGAAACAACAAGGGTGATAAAATGATAAAAGAAACCTAACCAAGACATTGTGTAGACTAGCAACCTCTAATAGTGTCATGGGAATGATTTCCTTCCAACCTACCAATGGTGTTCAAAGGTGTGAAACGGTGCATTCTTAAGTAAGTAGTTTACCCTCATATGAGTGTATGAAACTACTCTATACCTCCATCTTGACCTAGGTATCCTAAACCTAATGAAATGGTACGATGAGCACTTGAATACAATGACAATGTCAACTATCCCCGGATAGCAAATCGAATGCGTCAAGAGGTCGATTTTACCTTCTGGTTCTCCTACCCTCTTCCCACACTTAGCATCTCTTTTCGGTCTCCGTTAAATGTGTAAATGCAATCATTAGTTAATTACTCCAATACAAGAAAACAATACAATGCAAGTAGGAAAAGATTTATCATAATTGAAACTAACAACATAAACAACCATTCCCAATCAACATAAGAGAGTAACTAGTTCTACAACATAGTATTGGCTAGTTTAAATTAGCTACTCATAACTGCAAACATTAACATATCAAGATTAACATTCATAGTCATAAGGACACTTGAATCAAAGTAAAGATTAAGAGTTTACCAATCAAAAGCAAAGAGCTCGAAATTGGTGTCTTTCATTCAAGCTCCAAAACCTTCAATGGAGTTAACACACTAATGTATTGTAGCTCCAAACAAAAGTAGTAGAAATTAAACTAGAAATCCTTAATAGTTACAATTACAATCAAGAGTTAATTTTTACACAAATTTGGCTAGAAGAGCCTTTGGAGGTAGAGGTGCCTTCAGGGAGAGGAAAAAATGGAGAAGATGAAGTATATTTTCTATTTTTGGTAATTTGGGAGAATAAATGGGATCAACTTTTGCTGACTCTGCATTAATGGCGTGCGCCATACCCATTGGTGTGCGTCATGTACCCCTTTATGAAGAATTGGCATAGGTCATTAATTGGCGTGCGCCATGTCTGACTTGGTGGTTGGCTGATGAACAACATGCATTAAATGCTCAGCAGACTTTGAATCTCTCACTTTGCGCAGGTCAAATGTAACATGGCATGCGCCATATGCACATAGTATGTCCCCGATAGAATTTAATCTCCAACTGGCATGGACTGAACCCTTTGACATGTATCAATTATCCTCGTGGGTTGGAATCCTAACCTCAGCTCTATAAATCATCTCTCGATCAATCCGTATGGCACCATCATATCAAAATCTAAGCTCCAAGCCATGATATCTGTGCTGCAAAACAGACACAAAGATACCACGTGTAAATCTGATAACAAAATTGGCAAATAAGCCTATAACAAAAGCAAAAGCATGGTTTTTCCTGATATTTCCTATGTACACAAAATGTTTCCAATCTTCATAATAATCGCTCAAGTGATGTCAAAACGTCATTAATTGCATGAGAAAATCGGGATAAATCATCGAGAAATGTATCATCAGGTTGACTCACATCACCGATGTCGAAATTCACTATTGATCGAAATTCACTATCGAAATTTACTGATTTTTGGAATTCACTGGGAAGATTCACTGACTGAATTTCGACAGTGAATCTCACGAAAAAAGATGTGCATCAAAAAATAAAAAATTCAGTGAAATTTTTATTGCGTTTGAATCTCTAGATCAAAAGATATGATTGTTTGAAATATAATGAGGAAAGAGAAAATTTATATAAAAAAATGAACCCGGACGCATAACAGTCATGTGCATTTTGTTTTTGATTTTTTATTTTTATTTTTATCCTTTAAACTATAAAAATTATAAAAGTTGTGCTTTTTGCTATAAATTTTTTTTGGCTATCCTGTTGCTTAATAAAATTCTAAAACAAGTCCTTATCCCTAACTCTCCATATAATAAATTACCTTTAAAAAAAAAAACATATAATTTTATTTTAGTAGAGAGATCTAAAATGTCGAATATTATCAACTCTCATATGGTTCTAGATATATTACAAAAATTGGCAAAAAAAAAATGCCAACACCTCCGGCAACTCCAAAGTTTCCAAGAGTTATATTATTCATTTGACAATTTCTATGATAAATTAAATTAAAGATTATTTGCTATTAAAAATGTTGGGGAAGGGGCCAGAAGGACAAAAAAAAATTCATAAATGGAGATAGAAGGACGTTACTACATTTTATGTGATTAAAAATGACAAATTCATAATAAATGGACCGAAATACCCATGATTTTTTTTTACACATTAAACATGTAGTAACGCTAGATAAAGTGTAGTAACTGCCAAAAAACAAATAGTAACGGGCCATAAAATGTAGTAACATCCAATTAAGAAGTAGTAGCAGCCCATAAACAAGTAGTAATAGCCAAACAACAAGTAGTAACAGCCCAAAAAATGTAGTAACGGCCAATAAACAAGTAGTAACAACCCATAAAATAGATAAAGTTACAGCAAAAAATGTAGTAACGTTAAAAAATTAGTAGTAACAACGTATAATATACATGTAGTAAAACCAAAAAAAATAGCAACAATGATACGTTCCTCCTTGCATTCTTGAGATGTTACCGGTGCTGCAATATGAAGGATTATTAAGAAGAAAAGGAGAATTTGGAGGAATTTGGGATGGTCGGATTCATCGGAATTTGAATTTGACCGGAATTGAACAATTCACAGGAATTTGAATTTGACATCAGGCGGTTTTTTTTTGTGATCGCCGGAATTTGAATTCACCGGCGTTAATATTGTTGAATTTGAACGATTCACCGGAATTTGCAGCGTCTCTTCCAGTTCTCTTCCATTGAATTTGAAAATATGCGGTATTTTTTGGTGATCGCCGGTGGACAAACGCTGCAAATTTTGACATCAAGGCAGACAAACCCATGTCAGCCGGCGGACAAACCCAAATTTTTCAGGTGATCGCCGGCCTCTCAACCCCTCCCTTTCAACTCCATCCTCTCAACGCCTCCCTCTCAGCCGGCCATCAATTTTGTTTTTGAACGCTGATGCCTTTTTTTTGGAAGGAGGGTTTTTTATTTTATAGATAGACATAAATAGAGTGTTTTGGGAAATTTACACAGGTTTTGTCCTGATTAATTATCAGTATCCTTGTATCCTGGTTTATTTATTAATATGTCATTCCTGACAAAAACCTATAAAAATGTGTGGAACAAGATAACTTGAATCGGCTTGTATTTACATACTTTTAGAGTAACCCATGTGGCACATTCTGGACCACACAGTTTCATTCTGCAATAAAACTATGTAGTCCAGAATAAGCCACATAAGCTACTCTTCATGTTGGAGTCTCCAACTAAGAATTTCCCATTAACTAGGTGCTGTGAAAAAAAAAATAAAGGCTTATGTTATGGTTATTCCGACAACTTTAGCTTTCAAATATTACTAAACCATTCCAAAATAAATTAAAAATTAAAAGATTATTTTCTGTTAAAAATGAATCAGCTAAATAAAATACATGTGGAACAAGATAACATGAATCGGCTTATGTTATGGTTATTCCAAACTTTTTCAAACGTAATGCACACAAACCGACTCAAGAACTTTAAGACGACGGGAAGGAAAGAAAATGGTGTGGAATTTAAGGTGTTTTTGATATATATGGCATCTACATACATTTGGGAAATTGTATTTTGGGGGGAGAAACGACGTATTTTGGCAATATTCTTGATTAAAATAATAATTTTTCATATGTAAACGGAGCGTGTGATACACGCATCGATTCAGTAAATTTTTTTTTATTCGGCTGGCAACACGTTAAATGGACCAAAGTTGCAAAAAAAAAAATAAATAAAAAAAAATAAACGATAGGGTATATTGAGATATATAATGTTAATCATCTACCTCCCATCATCTTTAAGTTTTTGGGAGAGATGGTAGTTCAACATGGTATCAGAGCGGAAGATCCTGAATTCAAACCCCGCTTCCAGCACTATTAAAAATAAAAATAAAAAAAATAAGTGTTGGGTCTATCTCTTCTTAGAGGCTCACACTTCCCAAAAAAAAAAAAACAAACCAAATCAAGTGCTGGGCCTCTCTTCTTTTTTATAGGCTCACACATTTGAGGGGGCGTACCGAGATATATAATGCTAATTATCTACCTCCTCATGTAAATTATCTGCTTAAGCTTTTGGGAGAGATGCTACTTCAACAGGGGACTGGTCACTTATAGGCCCACACTTGAGATATATAATGTTAATTATCTACCTCCCCATCAGCTTAAGCTTTTGGGAGATATGGTAGTTCAACAGGGGACTGGTCAAACCAAAACGAAAGAAGATGGTTAAGTAAAAAAAAATTCAGTAAAAATAGGGGGACCATCCTTGCAAAAAAGAAAGAAAGATGAGGGACTGGTCAAACCAAAACGAAAGGAGAGGCTAAGTCATAGTTTTTCGATAAATATGAAAGACCATTCTTGCTATTAGCTCTAATAATTACCATTGCATATATCACGATACCAGACTTCCTCGACTGGAACCGTTTCCCATAAACACCACGAACACATTAATAAGCTAGAGAAGATATGCAACTCATAAGATCCAAAGACAAACTTTAGACACACAATTTTATTATATTAAGTTCAAATATTGCATGTGGATCCACACAAGTTCACAAGTCGAAAACAAAACGAAACACACCGAATGAAAATAGACGAAATCCACATATAATTGATTGCCACATGCATCAATCTATGGGTAAACTGGAAGCAAATTATATAGGACAATTGTTGTTATGGCCATTAATGAGAAATGTTCGTGTCACAACAAAATATACACAACAAAGTACCACAACAATTTTTTTTACCATTGATTTTTTGGGACCCATTTGAATTAGTAGATGCCACATCATAATCAATGGCCCAAAAGTGTTGTGTATTTTATTGTGTCTATTTCGTTGTAGCACTATCACTACTGAAACACAAATGCAGTGTATGGCCACTAATAAACCTCGTAGCAAACCGTCGTCCCGTCTTCATACCAGATAAGGCCACAAAAGCAGTTCATACATACTCTGTATCGTTGCAAAGATAAGTGACATTTAACAAATTCCTTTGAATCAGTGCCCCAGATTTTGTCATGGTTCTACGGCTAGCCATCCCTGGTAATACGCTGTCCATTTTTGCTTCAACTACAAAAAGATCGAAAACAATCAAATACAGAAGATAACTCAATATATTGTTGAACTACCACCTCTCTCAAAAGGGGTAAATAATAAAATGCTAATAAAAAGGGGGTCACCGTCTGCGGTAGTAGATTCCTGTATAAACTTCCTTGGAAGATTTCCCAAACTACTATATCTATATTATACCTTCTTCACTTGTTCTTTCTCACGTCTACTTTGGAAAAACATATTTGTACGGTGTCATATATCCACAGCTTCACCCCTGTTGTGGAGGTCTTTTGGTACCTTCATTCATTCTGTCCTCATGTCAAGAAAGAAAACATGGATTTGGGAGGCTCTTAAGGGAGTTGTTCTTTCATGCATATGACATAGGAGGAATGACATTGTTTTCAATGGAAAGTCGGCGGATCCGGATAAAATTTTCAAAGACATCCAGGTCATTATCTTCAATTGGATTAAAGGGAGGAATACTCGTGTCAATGATGCATGGAGTGAGTGGATTGTTGACCCGATTAATGCTATTTTCCTAAACAAGGATTATCTCATTTGGTTCTTTAGTCATAGTCTCGTTGCTGTGGTATTTTTGCTTTTTGTGCTCCTTGCTACTACAGTCTCTTGAGCTTTATGCTATGAAATTGTACCTATGTAATTTTGTTCAGCTTCTAGCTGACTTATTTAAATAAAAACACATCTTTCCTACTGAAAAAAAATATTTATATTATACGTATACCGGCAGCTCGGCATCCATTGCAGCAGCAAAACGAAGGGACAAAAGCAAAAGCATAATCAACGAAATGAAGCACGGAAGATTAGCCATCTGCATCTGCTTTGTGATGAAAAAGTAGACTAGTTTAAATAAGTAATCAAATTCTCTTTGAGATGACTTAACAATTAAACCTTGGAATACTTGTGTATACTAGCAAAATGCACGTGCTTTGCATTTATTCAGTTAAATATATTGTTGATTATGCGTTTAATTAATAAAATATATATATATTCAATAATGATAATTATGATACTGTGACTTTATGAATAATAGAATTATTTTTTTTCTCTTACTCATATGCATTGAATCAAACTTGTCATTTACATTTTCATTCTTTTAAATATGATAAGCTCCCTTAAAAAAACTTAATAAGTTATTTTTATAGTTACAAATCATGTTTTTTATTGGGATCAAATGTAGATTTGTCTGATACTCTCTAAATTCCTTTTAACCTTAAAAACATCATAAAAAAATAATGTGTCCGAAAAATTGTTTAATGTTTTAATTATGTATATTTTTATACTAACATTGTATTACAACTGTAAATACTCTTTGTCAAATACTTACTGTCAGTCAAATTTAATAATCATAAAGACATACATTAATTGCGTCACATGAGTATTGTTGAGTTTAAAAAAAATCAAGGGTTTAGGAATAATCCCATATGGGGTGAAATCTCCTGTATATACATGTTAGGGCAAAAAATCCTCTCGATTCAGCCACATTATAGGTTTAGAGCCAATTTGACATAAGTTGAATCTTACTTGGGTCAGCATTCACTTAATATTCTTGTATGACATGGCCCATGTATACCACCTTGGTTTGTCCAAAAGAGCGTTTGGGCAATTTAGCATAGTATTGGTTTCTTCTTCAAAACATCTAGAACCACTTTAAGATGTGTGTGGAAAGCCATGTCAGGGCTGAAGATTAGGATGTCACCAAAAAAATATCAACACAAACTTCCTCAAGTAGGGTCTCAACGTCTCATACATACTTCTCTAAATGTGGTTAGGGCATTTGTCAGCCCAAATGGCATAATTTTGAATTCAAATTGACAATAATGAGTTACAAAGGCGGTCTTATGGACCTCATCTTCATTCTTCAAAATCAATTGGAATCCAGACCTCAAGTTTATTTTAGAAAATACCCTAGCACTCTCTACCTCATCCAAGAATTCATCAATTAGGGGATATTATAGCCATCCTTGACAGTCAAGTCACTCAACATCTGTAAACCTCACAAAATCTCTGGGTTTCATCTTTCTATTTACAAGGAGAAAATGTGATGAAATTGGACGATTATTGTCTTTGTATAATCCCATTTGTAGCATTTGATCTACCAACTACTCTATTTCATAATTTTGACAGTGAGCATATCTACAAGGTTTTAGTTTCACAGGTTCAACACATTCTCTCAAAGTGATGGGATGCTCATAGCCCTTCATTGGTGAAAATCCTTGGGAATTCGCAAACACCTCATGATACTCTTCTTCAATAGGCATAGGATTCAGAGCTTGTTCCTGTATCAGAGCTTAGTAATGATCTTACAGCTGATCATCTTAGTTGAGCTTCTTCTGTGTAACTTCTTAGCTTAATTTGTTCTACCTCGTTAGTGAAAACAAGCTATTTGTTGACGTAAAAAACCATGGGACTGTACCTTTTCATCTAATCCACCCCTAATATCATGTCACAGCCTCTCAACTTGATCAATCTCACAACTTGTTAAAACTTAACCTCTTGCATGATCCATGGCAAGCCAGGACACGTAAATTCGCTCATCTTTTTGTTTCCATCTACTATTGTGATTAACATATGGTGAGTTAGTTATGTCACATATTGCACCTCATTGACAGCTTACTGGTCTATGAAAGTGTGAGATCCACCACTTTCTATGAGGATGGTAATTGTTTTTTTCTTCAATAGGCATGTAGTCTTAAATAGAGTTACAGGTGACCTATCCATATAAGGTGTAAATGGATAACTAAGTAGTCTCATATGGTTTAGAATCCCGTACCATATCCTCTTTATCCACTGCAATCTCTCCTTAAATTTCATCATCCCCTAAACAGAAGTGTATGTGTTTCTGCTCGAACACATGGCCGGGGGTGTATTTTTCATCACATTTAAAACATTACCCCTTGGCTCTCTTCTATCATAACTTATGAATAATTATCTTATGTATCACTGGTTTATCCTCAATACGGGGTATTTTATTAGTCACTTCAGTGGTGAATGGAGAGAACCTAGACCGGCCAGGGTTAGAGTAATTCTTTTTCACATGCATGTCATTCAATGCTATAATAGATTCTTGGCACATGGCAGCATTAATGACATCATACATGTCCTCATTCATCATCAATCTCACCGTAGACTTAATTTTCAGCTTAAGGCGTCTGATAATTCATTTGATGAAGTATGTCTCCGTCGACATATGATTTTGTAACTGCACCAAGCTTCGATATGCTTCAAACTGTGAAAGATATTTCTCTACCGCGGTCTTTTGTCTCTAAAGACAGTTTGAGAAAGTGATAAACACTAGAGTAAACTCCAACTTAGTTTTATTCATTAAAAGAAAGGAGTATAAATAGTTACAATTGAGGGGAGAAACTAGCTAGCTTGGGCGGCCACTTGAGTATATAGCTATGGGCGGCAAGCAAGCATGTAAAAAGTAACGGCTATGTCTATGACATAAAGTGAACTAGAGTTTGACATATTAATTGTTTATATGTACAACAATTAATATGTCCTTTTACAAATAAAGTGTACAAATAATGTGTACAAGAATAAAATAAATATTACACAATATTTGATATGTAATATTTCCACACCCCCCCTCAAACTGGGTTGTAGATGTTTATACAGCCAAGTTTGCTACTCAGTCTGCTGAATATAAGTGGAGGAATGGCTTTGGTGAGAATATCAGCATTCTGGTCTGCTGAGGGAACATACTGGAGTTGAATAATCTTGGCATCTATCTTCTCCTTTAGGAAGTGTCTGTCAATGTCCATATGTTTGGTTTTATCATGATGGGTGGATCCTCTCGCCATGCATAAGATCGAATTATTGTCACGACGAGTGTGATAGGTTGCCGATTAGCCGCCGAAGTTCGTAAGGACCCTTTTTATCCATAGAGCTTCACAAATAACCAAAACTAGTGCCCGAGTTCGGCTTCGATCGCTTCTCTAGAGACGTAGGTTGTTTCTTGCTCCTCCAGGTGACAAGATTTCCCCATACATAAGAACAGTAGCCTGTAGTAGACCTTCTGTCTGTGTGACAGTCAGCCCAATCAGCATCAGTGTAAACCTTGATAGATCTCTCAGCAGACTTGGTGAAATGTAGGCCCTGGCCAGGAGTGGACTTCAAGTACCTCAGTATTTTGTTCACAGCATCCCAATGTTGCTCAGTAGGGCAATGCATGAACTGGCTAACCAGACTAACCCCATATGCAATATCAGGTCTTGTATGGGACAGATAAATGAGTTTCCCTACAAGTCTTTGATATTGATCCTTCCTGACAGCAATGTCACCATGCAGCAGGGTACTACTGGGGTCTACTGGGGATACATCAGGTTTGCATCCCAGCATACTAGTTTCCTTCAGTAGGTCTAGCACATATTTCCTTTGAGAGATAGAGATGCCCTGGTTGTTTCTTGCAATTTCCATACCAAGGAAGTATTTAAGATACCCCAAATCCTTGACTTGAAAAACCTTTGCCAGTAGAGTCTTCAAATTCTAGATCTCAGTAGAGTCATCACCAGTGAGGATGATATCATCCACATATACAATAAGAATAGATCTTTTCTAGCTAGTTGTCTTGATAAACATGGTGTGATCTGAGTTGCATTGATGATATCCAGCATCTTTAACCACAGTAGTGAGTTTCCCAAACCAGGCTCTTGGGGATTGCTTTAGGCCATATAGAGATTTTCTCAATTTGCAGACCTTTCCTTGGGTGTGAAGATTGGTAAAACCAGGAGGTACATTCATGTATACTTCCTCAGTAAGGTCACCATTGAGAAAAGCATTTTTTATATCCAATTGGTGAAGAGGCCAATCAAGTTGGCCAGCCAGAGATATCAGTATTCTGACAGTGTTCAGTTTTGCCACTGGTGCAAAAGTTTCTTTGTAGTCAATGCCATAAGTTTGAGTGAAACCCCTTGCAACTAGTCTGGCCTTATACTTGTCAATTGTACCATCAGCATTGTATTTGATGGTAAATAACCACTTGTACCGATCGTCTTCTTGCCTTTGGGGAGAGCTGTTAGATCCCAAGTATGATTATCCATGAGGGCGATCATTTCGGTCTTTGGTACCGCCTTCCACTTATCATGTTGGAGAGCTTCCGTATATTCTTGGGAATAGAGTGAGAATCCAAGTCCCGTGTAAACATGGCAAAAGCGAGGTGATAACCGATCATAAGATAGATAATTATGAATAGAATGATCGTAGTGCAAGATCTCTTTCCCTTCCTGATAGCAATAGGCCTATCATCAATGTCAGCAGGCTGCTGAGAGTCTGTAGGTTGTTGAGTGTCAGTAGGCTCTGGGTCAGCAGGCTCTAGATCAGTAGACTCTGGTTCAGGAGGCTGCTGATGATCGCAGGGCCGCTAAGAGTCGCAGGGTGCCGAGGTTCGTCCCGCCGAGAATCGCAGGTTGCTGAGAGTTAAGAGTTTGCTGAGGGAAAGGATTTAGGTCAATGTCAATCAGGTTTCCATCAGTGAATGCCTTAGTGGACTTGCTGTAGTAGGGAGTCCTTTCAAAAAAAATTACATCTATAGAATTGTAAAATCTTTTTTCAGAAGGGGAGTAACACTTGTAACATTTCCTGTCCTTTGCATATCCTAGGAAAATGCACTTGTGAGCTTTGGGATCAAGTTTGCTTCTGTGTTGGGCATGGATATAAACAAACACAGTACAACCAAAGATTTTTGGAGGTAATTGGGAAATAAGATGAGGGCAGGAGTGTGTGGTCAGTAGGGTTTGGATAGGAGTTTTGAAGCCTAACACTCTACTGGGAAGTCTGTTGATTAAGTATGTGGCGCAAGTTAATACGGCTTCACCCCACATATACTTTGGAACATGTGTGGTGAACATGATTGATCTAGCCATCTCTAGTAGGTGCATGTTCTTTCTCTCAGCAACCCCATTTTGTTGAGGTGTTTCCACACAACTACTGATATGGACAATCCCCTTATCCATCAAGAAATTACTGAGGTTAGACTCATAGTATTCAAGTGCATTATCAGTCCTTAAGATCTTGATCTTAGTGTCAAATTGAGTAGAGATCATGTTGTAAAATTCGAAAAGCTGTTCCAACTTCGCATTTATCCTTCATTAAGAACGACCATGTGTTTCGGTATGATCATCAATGAAAGTGACAAACCACCTTTTCCCTGTTATACTTTTTACTCTTGAAGGTCCCCATACATCACTATGAATTAAAGTGAAAGGTGTGGAAGGTAAATAAGGTAGTTTGGTATACACAGATTTGGTAAGTTTGGCAAATTGACAAATATCACATTGAAGATCATTGACATTACATCCTTTAAATAATTCAGGGATTACAGACTTTAAATAACCAAAACTTGGATGTCCTAGTCTATAATGCCATAACATGATATTGTCTAAGGTTTGAGTGCAGGCTGCTGAGGCAGATTCAGTCTTCGTCTTCAGCAGGGTTGACTACATACAATCCTGAGCAGGGTTTAGCCCTCCCAATCACTTCCTGTGAAGAAGGGTCCTGGAAAGTGCACTGATTCTTATTAAACACAACAGTCCAATTCAAATCTTTTGCAAGTTTACTGACAGATATGAGATTGCAGTCTAATTTTGGAACAAATAGGACATCCTTTAGGCATATCTTATTAGTGAGTTTAACATTTCCAAAACCTTTTGCATGCGAGATAGATCCTTCAGCAGTCTTAATTTTATGAATTTGATGACATGGCATAAGGTGAGTTATGAGGTTTTTATTGCCAGTCATATGAGAGGAGGCCCAGAATCAACAATCCATGTTTCATTACTAATAGAAGAGTAGAATTTACCTGCACTAGCCTGAGTGGCCGTGTCAGTAGAGGGACTACCTTTTTTTTGTTGAGTGAGGAAAGCTTTGAATGCAGCAAACTGAGCATTCAACTTGTTATCATTCTCCTCTTCATTGACATGCCTGCTCTGACTTTCCCTGGTAGGCTTGGAGGATTTAGGCATGCCGTGTAGCTTCCAGCAAGTGTCCTTGGTGTGATTTGTGCATTTGCAGTGCTCACAGAACAACTTTCCAGTTCGATCAGCAGGCTTCCTGACAGTCTCAGTAACCTCAGTAGGCTTCCTGACAGTCAGCAGGTAGCACTTTCAGCAGGGTTGTCAGCAGGGGAGTTCAGCAGCATAACTTTTCTTATACTTTCCTCATGTTTGACTTCAGCAAACATGGATTTGAGATTGGGGAGAGGTTTTGTGGCAAGGATTCTTCCCCTAACATCATCAAGAGTAGGATTCAGTCCAGTAAGAAACTTGAATACTCTCTTTTTCTCAATAATGTCCTTATAAAGAGCAGCATCCTTGACATCATTCCAGGGGTGAGTTTCCAGCATATCTAGGTGTTGCCATGCCCTAGACAGTTGGTTGAAGTATTGAGTTATAGACATATCTCATTGTCTGCAGTTTTGAATCTGGGCTTCAAGTTCATACACTTCTGATGTATTGTCTTTCTTGGAGTAAAGATCCCTGGCATTATCCCAGATCTCCTTTGCAGTATCATACATCATAAAGTTCTCACTAATCTCTTTTGTCATTGATCTTGTGAGAATGGTCATGACTTGATTATTAGTAGTATCCCATGCTTCATATCCTGGGTCATCTTCAGCAGGGGCATGTTTAGAGCCGGACAGGTATCCCATCTTACCTTGTCCAGAGATGTACATTTTCATAGACCTTGACCACAGCAAGTAGTTGTTGCCATCAAGTCTATGATTTGTGTAAGATGAAGAGTCAGTGACCCGGTCCGCCGAGGCGGTGGGACTCAACTGAGGGTGAGGAAGCTTCAGATAATGAAGACATACTTGATTCAGCAGGGTACTGAGAATTTGCAACGGATTCAGGAGTTTTAAGGCTCTGATACCATGAAGACAGTTTGAGAAAGTGATAAACACTAGAGTAAACTCCAACTTAGTTTTATTCATTAAAAGAAAGGAGTATAAATAGTTACTATTGAGGGGAGAAACTAGCTAGCTTGGGCGGCCACTTGAGTATATAGCTATAGGCGGCAAGCAAGCATGTAAAAAGTAACGGCTATGTCTATGACATAAAGTGAACTAGAGTTTGACATATTAATTATTTATATGTACCACAATTAATATGTCCTTTTACAAATAAAGTGTACAAATAATGTGTACAAGAATAAAATAAATATTACATAATATTTGATATGTAATATTTCCACAGTCTCAGTAGATGGAATTCATCTACTGCAATTTATAAAGACTTACCTCAAATCGTCTCATAACTTCTTCTCTCATTAATTCCCAATTCATACTGTAAAACTCATCCTCGGATTTCCAAACCACTCATATGCTTTTCCTCTAATATGCGTTTCTATTAAGCCGAATCTCTGATCATCCGAAACATCATGAATCTGGAAGTATCTTTCATTGTGTTGTTTGCATTCCTTAGGCTCTTCTACATCAAACAGGGGGAATCGACCAAAGGAACCTTAACTCCCGCCTCAAAATTCTCATTTATATATAATTTGAAGTTAGCTTTATACATATGTGGCGTAGGTAGAAATCCTTCATGAATTGATGGTGAGTTCCAGTTTAATGAGATGACGACGAAGGTGCTTGTGAAAATGTCTCACCCACACTATCAATCTTCTTCATCCACGCTTGTAACATAGACGTCATGAGATCCTTCTGAGCTTGCATGGCAGCTTGTTTCACAGTCATAGATGACCGGAACAAGTCCATTTTGGCATGCACCGCATCAATTTTCACATTACAGCCGTGCAGTGCACCTCCTTCATGAAAACATGAACATCTTTTTATAACCATTTCTGGTCCTTCAACAAGTCATCCATTACCTTCAAATATGTACTTTCAGCCATGGAGATTTCACGGGGGCATGATATGGCTCTAATACCAAATGTTAGTATGATCCTCGAGCATCACTATGAAAGTAGGACGATGCAATGACAATGCCATTGATGCTAAACATCATTGAAATCAACATAAGCACCACTTTACTCTATTTGTAAACGTTAAACCGTATGTGGGTAAGGCTAAAACATCTTCTAAAAATTTAACCATAGTATATGATGTATGCAAACAATATTTTACTATGGAACAAAGTGTGTGTTTAGTAAATAAATTCTACCATGCAAATAATATTTAGTTAGAGAGAAATATATACATGCCATTGTCAGTTGATGTGGTAGTCATGGAAAACAACGGAATGATATAGATGTCTTTTGGTTCTTGGTTGTATTGGAACTTGAATACAATCCGGTTTGGGATCAATTGCTTGGGGGCACCAAGTTGCTTACAACCCCTGAGGTATTCTTTAGGCTTTAGAGAATCATGTTCTACAATATGATATGATGTTAATGGATGAAAGAGGTGAAAAAAGAAGAAGCTATGTTTGTGCCTTCAAATAGGAAGGACAACAGAAGTGGTAGAGCTTCTTGTGGTGGCAAGGGGAAGCAACCGTGGTGGTGGCTGCATGGGAGGCGGTCAAATATGCTCCCATTGCAACCGAACGAACCATACGAAGCATAATTTCGGCTAATGCTTGGTAAGCCTACATACGAAGCATGTCATGCTCAAGCATTCTTTCAGACGAACATTACCTCGAGTTAATTCAGGTATCTATTGAAGAGTGACAATATCAAGAATCAATCAATGAGCTTAAGTCCTTCCACGTCATTATTGTTTTATGGATTAAAATAATAGTTATAGGGATAAAAGTATGACATAGCAATTGCGTGTTTGAATTTCGAGAATGAAGTTTTCCGTTAAGGTCTATCATGTATGCAATTTCAAGTGCCTTATAGATGTTTGCAGTGCTTGTTCATGCAAATGTGCTTCGTACTTTGCAGTTATTTATGCAGAAGTACTATGTTATGAATATCTGTCAAGAGAATCGCCGGCATCTCCAAAAGTAGTTGTATTGATTGTATGAAAACAAAATTGCGTAGTTGATCAACTAAATTAATTAAACTAAAATTTAATATGAGGAAACACCTCATAAAATCAATTTACTATAAATATAGTATTTTATTGTTATATTGTTGGCGGCATTTATAATATTTTATTATTATTTTGTTGTCCATAATGTAATATTTCTATTTTTGTCAATATAAATTATTTTACAGATGTAATTATATTTATAAAATAAATCTTGATTCATAAACTATATATACTATTTAATTATTATTTAATATTACATATTTATTATTATTTTGTTGACGGTATGTATAATTTTTTTTTTTATTATTTTATTGGTTGTAATGTAATATTTTTATTTTTGTCTATATAAACTACTTTATAGATGAAACTATATTTAATTAAGATAAATAGTGATGCGTAAAAGCTATACACACTATATCGGATAATGATAGAACTTAAAAAAATGTATGAATATGGATTCAGGCCCTTAACGTGTTTTCTAGTATTTTTATTTTTATACTTTTAGGTTGTTTGATAATTAATGGCATTACAAATTTATATATATCATTTAAATTACTTAATTAATATTATGTTTACCGAAATAAACTATTTATGTAGAAACTTTTTTTAGGAGAAACACTCGAGGAGAAACACTTTTGAGGGAAAACACATCGGCTCTTTTAATATATAGTTATTATTATTATTAGTTATTAGTTATTAGTTAATTAATGATTAATGATTAATGATAATGATATAGGCTTAAATTTAACGTCCATTTAATTGTTTCACTGTATTCTCTAATCTCTATGCTTATAAGAAAGTATACGACAAGGATTGCCGTACGTATTTGAAAGCCGGCCTTTGCCGGATTTAATATTATAATCTTTGTATTACGACCAGGATTGCCGTACTTATTTGAAACTCGGCCTTTGCTGGATTTAATATTAATCCATCTATTACAAGTTTATTGCTGGATATACAGGAACCCGAATCAGGATCCGAAACGCGAAAAAACCCGAATCCCTAAATTTTCCGAATCTCGATTAGTCGAGCGTGGGTCTCTCCTAATCGAGCGTATTTTAACCGCTCTTTTCCAGATCATCGGATCTGATTCACAGCACCGATCAAGACACTCGATCAAGCACAGTGGAAGCAACGAATCGAAATTCGTTTACGATTTTACCACGATATGAAACACATAATTTATTAGTCTAAACTACAAGAAGGTTGTACCTTTGGTTTGTAAAGAAAGAGTTGTAATATTTGAATGGATATTCAACCTTGTGTATTACGTTGCATTGGGATGTTGTTTTGGTGGCAGCCTGTGTTACTTATCGATCGTTGTAATAAACTTTTAAGCTTCCCGAGTCAATGTTTTCATTTTCCGCTTGTTCTCTGCTATTGATGATGTCAGACTTACGTATATAATCAATTTATTTTAATTATATACGCGTGCCGGACATCTTTTTCCAGTTAAGGACTCGGTATCCGGATCAGGGTCGCCACAACGTTAATTTTTATTGATTACATGTAAAAGATGGTCCGTTTTAACTTGGTGTAGTGGTTTAGCTATAATTTACTGCTCTGCTGTCCTCAAAACATGCAATTAACCACCTACGAAAGTTAAGGCGTCGAAGAGAGCTTTCTAAATTCAGGTCATCCGGAAAAAACAGAGATATCAAATGAGTTGTTAAACTCACAAACATTTCAAAGCATTTTAATGCATACAGTAACAAGAATATCAAATTCCGAGACAGTGGCTTCAAAAATTGTTTACTTTCTTCTCATTACTTTCCTCGCAGGTTCCTTCAAACTCTTTCTACTCTTGAAACTGAGACTGAATGAACTGAATAGATGTTGTCAGTCCAGGGCCGGCCTTGTGGAATTCACGGCCTTAAGCCGGATTATTGGACAAGGCCCTTCCGGTTCAGATTCGATTTCTTTTTATTATGAAAATAGAAGAAAAAACCATGAAGATCGTAAACAAAAACATTTTATTACGAATTCGTAGGCATATGCAAACAACATATATACATTCAAAGTATTATTTAAAAAGCTCTCTCCAAGAAAAACTTAAGCTTCCGAATTGATCAGGGCCGGCCCTCCTGTGAGGCCGGAGAGACGCCCGTCTTAAACCCAACGGTGGCCAGTGGCGGAACCAGAAAAAAATTTCGGGGTGGTCTTGGTATATAAACTGCAAAGCTAAAAAAAATCCGGGAAAGAAATATGGGGTGGTCTTGGTATATAGACTATAAAGCTAAAAAAAATCCGGAAAAAATATGCTGGTAGTGGGATTTGAACTTACAACATAGAATTATGGAGACTGAAAAAGGTTTGTTCTTAAACCACTAGGATATAAGGTCTTTTGTTCAAGAAAAAGCACTACAAGAAAACAGGTTAGAAGGGACGACATTTTGTCGTCCCTTTAAAGCCAATGTCGTCCCAATAATTGTTTAAAGGGACGACACGTCGTTCCTATAAAGCCGTCCCTTCCGCTTTGTCCCTTTAAACAACATATATGTTTGAAGGGACGACAAAATCGTCCCTTTAAAATAATGCTGACCTGGAACGAAATTTTCTAAGAAAATTCAACGTGCTGACATGGCATTATTTGAAGGGAAGACATTGTCGACCCAAAAAACATGACTTATTTAATTTCCCAAAAAATTTATTATCAGGGAAAAAATTTAATTCTTTTATAAAAAAGTTTTTTGGGACGACAATGTCGTCCCTTAAAAGACGATGCATTTAATTTTCATAATAAAATTTAGTACGAGCAATTTTTTTTTTTTTTATAAAATGTTTGTTGGGACGACAATGTCGTCCCTTAAAAGATTATATATTAAATTTTCATAATAAAATTTTGTAGGAATAATTATTTTTTTTTTATAAAATGTTTTTTGGGACGACATTGTCGTCCCTTAATAAGATTATATATTAAAATTTTATAATAAGATTTAATACGAAAAAAAAATATTTATTTTCTAAAAATGTTTGTTGGGACGACATATGTCGTCCTTTTAAATAAAATATTTTTTTTAAATATTTTTTTTATTTTTGCATGGCCTCCCATGCTATTAAATCAATCCAATCCTATTTTTGTCAAAATCAATAACATATGTATTTATAAACGGGGATTCAAAAAAAAATGCATAAACAAAAAATGTTACGTAAAATACAAAGTTGTGTAATGTTTTCAAAAGTAAGAATAGTTTCGTCTACAATGTCTACGTATCATTGTCAAGATCAACTTGAGAATCATCTTCAGAATCGTCTTCATCTTCATCGGAAGATGATGAGCTGACCTCTATTTGCATATCCGGTTCCTTAGCCTTAAGATTAGTCAGCAACAATTTGAGAAGAGCCCCTTGTTTTTTGTTTCTCTTCTCTTGTTTTTTGGTTAACTTCACCAACCGATCATGAGACTTTCTAAGTTCTTCAATCGCATATTGCATCCTTGGTGGTAAGAAGATGACGATGTCGAAGACATCGGGCCGATTGTGATGAATTGGATATAGAGGAAGATTGCGTAGGGCCAAGGCCAATCAAATAATCTCGCCTTGTTCCTAAGGCTCCCGAAAGATTGCCTCCTCATCTTCAAAAGTCATCGGTCGACTGGTGCAACCATATTACGCCAATCCTCCACCCTCCTCTAAACACAACATATATCGTTGGCGGTTAAGATAAGGAAAATGTGAACGTATTGAATTGAAATATATACAACGTATATCACTTACATAAGCAGCCTCCGCATCACTGTTGAGAAACGAACCGTCAGCATTCTTATGTTTGCTCGCCCATACATGGATAGGATCCTGCCCCAAAGGATCTTCACTCAGACTTACATTACCCTTGAAAAAAACAAAAATATTAGTTATGAAAATTCAAAAAAATGAAGTCATAGGGATTTGACAAAAAAAAAAAAAAAAAACTTACCGGAGGAGGGAGGAAGAGCTGTGGCGGCGCTGTTGTTGTTGCGGCTGCCGGAGGAAGAGTGGTGCGGGTGGGTTGTTGAAGGAGGGGGCGGGTGGTGACCGGAGGAAGGGAGGGGCGGGTGGTTGAAGGATGGGGCAGCTTTTCTTTTTTTTGAAGGGGAGGGGGACGGATTCTAAAGAAGAAAGCAGAAAGAAATGAAGAAGGAGAAGGCTGCCCGATTTATTTAAGGGTTGTTCTTTTTTGGGACGACAAGTTCTTTTTTGGGACGACATTGTCGTCCCATTAAAGATTTAATAATATTTATATAAATAACTTTATTATTATTATTTAATGGGACGACAAAATCTTTTTTAGGACGACTATGTCGTCCCTTTAAACCAAAAAAAATATTTGGCGGCCAATTTCCCCCCCAAAATTTCATTAAAATTTTGATTTTTGTTTAAAGGGACGATAATGTCGTCCCTTTAAATAACATTTTATAAAAAATAATTTTAATAACTCTAATATTACATTTTTTTATTAAAAACCTTAATATTAATATTATAACACTATTATCTTCGATAACGAGAACGATCTAATTGATCGCTCGATAACGAAAGCCGAAATTCAAATCGATCATTCAATAACGAACCTCGACTCTTAACTCATTCGCTCGATAACGATCGATCAAGCCATATTAGATACTACTATCACAATGATCGATAACGATCTAACTCATTTGATCGATAAGGAACCCTTAGATTCAAAGCGATTGCTGGATAACGAACCTCGAGATTCAAATTGATCGCTCGATAACAATCCCCGACTCTTAACTCCTTCGCTCGATAACGATCGATTGAGCCATAGTAGATAGTACTATCACAATGATCGATAACGATGTAACTCATTCGCTCGATAACGAACCCTTAGATTCAAATCGATCGCTCGGTAACGAAAGCCGAAATTCAAATCGATCATTCAATAACGAACCTCGACTCTTAACTCATTCGCTCGATAACGATCGATCAAGCCATAATAGATACTACTATCACAATGATCGATAACGACAACGATCTAACTCATTCGCTCGATAACGAACCCTCGATTCAAAGCGATTCTTTGGTTAACGAACCCCGAGATTCAAATCGATCGCTCGATAACGATCGATCATAGTAGAAGCTATCAAAATGATCGATAACGATAACGATTTGATCGATAAGGAACCCTTATATTCAAAGCGATTTTGGATGAACTCGAGATTCAAATTGATCGCTCGATAACAATCCCCCGACTCTTAACTCATTCGCTCGATTACGATCCATCGAGACATGGTAGATAGTACTATCACAATGACCGATAACTAACTAACTCATTCGCTCGATAACGAACTGACGATCTATAGTAGATAGTACTATCAGAATGATCTATAAAGAAAGATATCGGGTTGAAATCACTTAATCGATTACGGATCTCGGGATTGAGATCAATCGCTCGTTAACGAACCCTGAGATTCCAATCAATCGCTCGATAGCGAACTGACGATCTATAGTAGATAGTACTATCATAATGATCTATAAAGAAAGATATCGGGTTGAAATCACTTAATCGATAACGAATCTCGGGATTTACTTCAATCGCTCGTTAACGAACCCCGAGATTCAAATCAATCGCTCGATAGCGAACTGACGATCTATAATAGAGAGTACTATCAGGATGATTTGTAAAGAAAGATATCGATTTGAAATCACTTAATCGATAACGGATCTCGGGATTGAGTTCAATCGCTTGTTAACGAACCCCGAGATTCAAATCAATCGCTCGATAGCGAATTGACGATCTATAGTAGATAGTACTATCAGAATGATCTATAAAGAAAGATATCGGGTTGAAATCACTTAATCGATTACGGATCTCGGGATTGAGATCAATCGCTCGTTAACGAACCCCGAGATTCAAATCAATCGCTCGATAGCGAACTGACGATCTATAGTAGATAGTACTATCATAATGATCTATAAAGAAAGATATCGGGTTGAAATCACTTAATCGATAACGAATCTCGGGATTTACTTCAATCGCTCGTTAACGAACCCCGAGATTCAAATCAATCGCTCGATAGCGGCGACGATCTATAATAGAGAGTACTATCAGGATGATTTGTAAAGAAAGATATCGATTTGAAATCACTTAATCGATAACGGATCTCGGGATTGAGTTCAATCGCTCGTTAACGAACCCCGAGATTCAAATCAATCGCTCAATAATGAACTGCCGATCTATAGTAGAGAGTACTATCAGGATGATCTGTAAAGAAAGATATCGGTTTGAAATCGCTTAATCGATAACGGATCTCGGGATTGAGATCAATCGCTCGTTAACGAACCCCGAGATTCAAATCAATCGCTCGATAACGAACTGACGATCTATAGTAGAGAGTACTATAAAAATCACATGTATTATCGTTCGATAAATGAATTTTTATAACAAATAATGTATTTTATATTTTAACGTAATGTTTATTAGAATATGTATATTAAAAAACCCAAAAATTTATAATTGTATCATATAACATAATTTTTTTTGAAATTTTTTTAATTTCCTTTAAAGGGACGACAAATGTCGTCCCTACAAACAACTTTTTTTTTATAAATGTTTTATATAACATAATATTATTAAAAAAAATCAATTCCCTTTAAAGGGACGACAATTGTCGTCCCTATAAACCGAAAATCTAATATATTTTTCCGTTTAACATTTAATTTTCTGCAAAAAGTTTAATGGGACGACATTGTCGTCCCTTTAAAGAGTTCTGGCCACGTGGAAATCCAAGCTGGCACGGTGGGGTCAATTTTTTATTTTTTGGGACGACATTGTCGTTCCTTTAAACTATCCTCAAAAAAAATCCACCCAAAACTTTGACTATTATAAATTTCATTTGAAGGGACGACTTTGTCGTCCCAAAAAAGGTATTTTCAGGGACGACATTGTCGTCCCTTAAAATTTCGTTCCTTTAAAGCAGTTTTCTTGTAGTGAAGACACATAACATACTAATATTAACACTACTACTAATACAATAATAAAAATAATTTTTTTTGTTTTTTTCAAAATTTGGAGGGGGGGCTTGAGACCACCCCACCCTATGGGTGGTTCCGCCCTGACGGTGGCTGGAGGGTCCAACGGTACATGTTTCGCTAAAAGAGAAAAAAATTCCGTGTAGATTCAATCCGATCTAACTTAGCTAATATAATATGTTAATTTTTTTTTATAAAGGCCCAATTTTTTTGATAGGTCGAACCCCGTTTCGTTGCAATAACATTATTTCATTCGGCAACTCGTATGCAAGAGATTACAAAAAATATTTATGAAAAAAATATCTAACAAAACGTCCCAATAAAAAAAATTTACTTGGCCCAAAAGACTATTTTGTAGGTATATTTTGAGACTATCAATATTTTTTTTTTTAAATTACTATCAATAAATTGAATTTTGTATTTACGGATGTTAAAAACGCGATAAGTTTGTTTAAAAAAAATATTAAAAAAAAAACTTCAACTAAAAGGCCCAATTCGAGAACTTGACTTTAAGCCCAAAATATGCTAGAACCGGCCCTGAAATTGATAATCTGTTTCTTATGGATTTAGTGTTGATTTTTCAATTGAATGAATATTAAATGAAAGAGATAGAGGAGCTGATGCTTATACTCTGGAGTGATAACTGATGATAGGTGGGCCCATTGGGCCGGGTTATCCATAGTTGGGCCAGGCCCCAAATTAGACAATCAAGACAATGGATTGGCAAGGCAGGACCGCAAGTGCTGACCAGAATAGTCAGCGGAGCAGGACTCCATCATGCGATGCGCAGAAGTGTCCCTAGACAGAACGATTGGCTGCGCAGAAGCATCTCTGGGCCGAATGTTCGGTTGGGTATAACGAAGACCGAGTCAATATCAGTTCAACTGCTTGTAGACGTGGGTAGACCCCACAACCAGTAACGTACAGAAAGAACCGGTGATAACCTCCAATCATGCAAGGAAGAGAATCACGATCTACAACTATAAAGGGAATACCCCTGAACTACGAGGGGGACTTGATTCAGTTTATTATCTAAATTGGATACGTAGGCAGCTCTCTCGAGGAGTTCAGTCCAAAATTATACACAAATCTCTTTGTTCTTGTATTGTTTTCCTAATTAGAATTACCCAATTACCCGATTGTAATATTCTAACTACATCAATAACCATTAATCGAATCGAATTGGAGTGAAGCATATTCGTTTAGTTTTTTCTTTCATTTTTAGTTTGTGAGATAATTTTAGACTTTTTATTTTGGGCTCCAGGAGAAGACTATTAATATTTTTGTTTCTTTTGATCAACAAAGTCATTAGAGGGTTATGAATCACGATGCTGCTTCGGAAACCATGCTTACATATACATTATTAAAATATATAGATATTTGTCCAGAAGGACAAAATTATCAAAAAATCGGGATAGAAGGACACTACAATTTAATCAGGACAAAAGTAACAATTATGAAGTAACAAATATGAAGTAACAAATGTGGAATAAAGTAAATATGAAGTAACAATTGTGAAACACAAAGTAACATTAACACGTGAAGTAACAATTTTAAAGTAACAATTGTGATTTTTGTCCTTTATAATAATGAAAATGTTACTTTTGTCCTTCCAAACTCATTTATTAATTTTTTTTATTCTTGTGGCTCTTTCCCCCTAAATTTTGAGAGGCACACGTCCCGTACGAGACTGAGATGCATATTTTGAATCTTAGTGTTATATTACATTTTGCGTCATCCGTATAATTGAGATGCATTTTACTTAATTGATTTTGGATTACAGATGCCGGCTCTTTTGTATTCTAATCGTATTACAACAAGGTACTTGGCTGTTGGCTCACACCCTTCAGCTATCATTTTTCAAATCGTTGTTCTGTCAGTTCTTGGACCGGAATTATCTGTAATAAATCGTTGGTCCCTTATACTTTTGTTGATTTTAAGGGTTGAATCTTACTAGAATTAGTTGGACTTAATCTTGCCAGAATATGCTAACAGCTTCAGCATATCATGTCTTTGTCAGGAAAGAAGTATAATACTTGGTAGTTTAGTTACTCACTGCTTTATTTACTTAGCTTTACCCAGGTGGAAATGAAGGTCACTGTAGAAGATAAAAGTTTGCATCTCACCTCCTCATTCATTAAATGTTGCATATGTCCTCCTCAAATATGTTAGTTTTCTTAAATATGTTAGCTTATATTCTGTTGGTCAATGGATTTTCCTCCTCGTAGTTTGTCTGTACTTTTGTGAAATGCAGTCGATGTTCGGGTAGATGGATTTTGTGAATTTAGAAGCTGATTTTATAATCTGGGATGCATTCGCAGCTTTTTGCAATACAAAGGTCCTCTTTTTACAAGCATGTGCCTTGAGTATTTTCTTGTTATATGCTTTGTGCTCAGAAATATGTTTTGAAATAAAAAATATGGATTTTTGTCTAGAAGGACAAAATTATCAAAAAATCGGGATAGAAAGAAACTGTAATTTAATAAGGACAAAAGTAACAATTATGAAGTAACAAATTAATATGAAATAACAAATGTGCAAAAAAGTAAATATGAAGTAACAATTGTGAAACACAAAATAACATTAACACGTGAAGTAATAATTTTAAAGTAACAATTGTGATTTTTGTCCTTTATAATCATGAAAATGTTACTTTTGTTCTTTCAGACCAATTTATTAAATTTTTTGTCCTTGTGGCCCCTTCCCCTAAAAAATATAGAAAATTTTAGATTATGTTTTTTCATTTTCCCTGTTTGATGTATATGCTTTTAATATTTTTTTGTTTTATGAATTTTTTTAGAGTACTTAAAAATAATTGTTAATATTTGTTTAATCGTTTATTGTGTGGTAAATTAATTTTTACTCTTTTATTATGCAGTATGTTAATATTATTATTCTTATCATATTATTATGATTTTCAATGAATAATAATGATAATAATATTATTATTATTACTATTAATAAAATTATTATTATTATTATTATTATTATTATTATTATTATTATTATTATTGTGTTTCTACCCTCAAGTGAGAGAAATCATTCAGTGATGAAATATGGAGTCTTTTGTGACGAAAATATTGTCACATTTAGTGCTTTATAGTGACAATAGTGGCTAAATATCTGGAAAGCTTTAGTGACAACAGTCAGAAAAGTAACTTCTAGTGACAAAGTGTTTGTCATTTAAGAAAATATGTCTACTATTCGGTGTGAGAAACCATTCAGTGATAAATTCTGGAGTCTTGTGTGACAAAAGTATTGTCACATTTTGTGCTTTATAGTGAAAGAGTCCCTAAAGATATGGAAAGCTTAAGTGACAACAAATGCTAAAGATAGAGAAAGCTTTAGTGACTATTATTCAGGATTTGTCACAATAGAGAACTTTTTGCGACGAATATTACATTTCTCTCCACAGAACCCTTTAGCGTCGCCATATACACCACATACGCGACAATCGTCGCAAGAAGAAATTGCATGTCTCTAGTGACAAAAAATAGCATTTTTACTGACGATTTTTTTTTCATGAAAATCTTGTTTTTGGTAATGTTCCATAATTATCACTTAGTACATGGGGTAGAAATGCGAGTACAATACATGCTCTTACAATTATTTGTAGGATATTGCAACGGTTGTATGATAAAGTAGAACGTTTTTACATTAAACTAAAAACAAAGCAACACAATGGAGGATGTTGTTTTTGAAGAAAAAGAGATAAATTTATTATTTATCTTTATGTATTCGATCACATGTGTCGATTTCAAAACCAATACATCATTTAGAAAAAAAAAATTCCTTCAATATAAGCGTTACAAACTTGCCTACTAACTGCTCATGATTGTAAACAAAGGATTTTTATATATGTCCTTATAATAGCAAAGAAAAGAAAACATATTTAACAAGTTTCTTAATTCGTATGAAAAGTAAAACAAATTGAACTTTTAAAAGACAAATATATATATATTATAATTGGAAATGATATCCAATTAATCAAAATCTTTCCGGTAAGAAGAGGGCCATCAAAGGCATAACGATCTCCCTTTCAAACTAGGTGAAGACCAATCTTGCTCTTTACGGTTCTTGATACAATCTGGACAAAAATCGGATTGGAAGATTGAACGCCATAGCCTCTGGACAAAAATCGGTTTCAAAGAATGAACGCCATAACCACATATTTGAGCATTACCGTTCTTCAAATTGCCACTAGAAACTGAATTTGAGATTTGGGGGGATTTATTGGAAAGTTTGCATAGATTATCATCGAATCCGCGCTAGTGAATCGCGCTTAGAGTCTAAACTTTTCCCGTATTTTGAGAGAATGACGGGAAGTTTCTTCTTATTTGTTTATCTTTTTGAGCGAGAGAGAATTATGGGAAGACTTTCTGTTCGAGAATTGCGGGGAGTTAAATGATGTATTTCACTTCTAAAATATTTATTTTTGGCCTGATTTGTGACGATTTGTCACCTAAACGTTACTTTTTGGTGACAAATGTTATATTCCTTACAATAAAATTGACACAAAAAAGAAACAATTTTTTGTAGTGGATACACAGAACTCAAGGGTTCTGGTGGTGATACATATAGCTATAATATTCCTGTAAAAATCAACATGTTCCTGTTTTTTTACGTTTCCGTCCGTATTGTAATTTTCTTCGCTTAATCCGTATATATGGAAGATTAAAAAAAAGTAGACAGATATTATAGATAGCTCAAAATAGTACTAAGCATTCGAAGGGTTATGGAACATTGTGGTGATACATGAGCCATAAATAGATTGGTATTGAAACTTTGTCTAACCATTCTTGAACAATGATAATACCACAACACTTTCACACAACATTTGTCCATAACATCAGGTGACAATGACACATACCCACTGTCATGTGTCATTGCCACCTCATGTTGTAGACAAATGTTGTGTAAAAGTGTTGTGGCATATCATTGTTTAACCATTCTTACCAAGTTGGAGCCTAAAATAGAACAAAACACAAAGAGAAATGTTGTGCCACAACAAAATGTGCACAACAAAGTACCACAACAACCTTTTTTACCATTGATTTTTTTGGACCTATTTGAATCAATAGGTCACACATCATAATCAATGGCCCGAAAATGTGTTGTGTATTTTGTTGCGGCACTATCACTACTCAAACACAAATGCAGTGTGCTGCCTCTAATAAACCTCGTAGCAAACCGTCGTCCCATCTCCATACCAGATAAGGCCACAAAAGCAGTACTCACTCTTTCTCTTACAATAATCGTCAGTAGTACATATATACTCTGTATCGTTGCAAAGATAAGTGCTCTTTAACAAATTCTTTTGAATCAGTGCCCCAGATTTCATCATGGCTCTACGGCTTGCCATCCGTGGTAATAATTTGTCCATTTTTGCTTCAACTACAAAAAGATCGAAAACAATCAAATACAGAAGATAACTCAATATAAATATTGTTGAACTCGTTAAATGGGGGGAAGAGCAACTTCAATTTGGGGCGGGTGGAAAAATGGTCCTTTATCCTTATTTTCCTACCTTCCTACTTTTTGTTAGCTAGACATCATTTTGTGGTATAGAGTAGCTTTGTGTATTGCGGAAGTTTTATTTGTAGCAGGTTTTGTTGATCTTTGTACTATTTGGCCCTTTGTGCTAGGCTTATTTACTTTCTTTTATCTACCACCTTGCTAAAAATATAAGGGGGAATGAGGGAGAAGGACAGAAATATTTCATCAATTAAGTAGAAGGACAGTTTTTTGAAACTTTTGCATAAAGGACAAAACTATTTATTCACCTTTGTCGAAATTCACTTGTGTTCGAAATTCACTTGTTTAAATTCACCGACGAAATTCACTTGTCGAAATTCACTAATTTTCAAAATTCATCGTCGAAATTCACTAATTTTCGGGATTATTTGTCGAAATTCACTTGTCAAAATTCACCGATTTCGGGATTCACCGGGGAGATTCACCGATTTTCGGGATTCATTTGTTTGTCCTTCTCGCTATAAAAATTATGCGGTTGTCCTTCTCCCTATAAAAAATATGTAGATGTCCCGTTACTTAAAAATATTTCGATTGTGTCCTTATCCCTAATTTTCCAAAAATATAATAAAATTTATGTTCGGAAAAAAAAAAAAAATATATATATATATATATATATATATATATATATATATATATATATATATATATATATATATATATATAAAATTGTTGAACCACCACCTCTCTAAGGGGTAAATAAATAAATTGAGAATTAGGTATAAGGACATCATTTGGAATATGTTTAAGCAATAGGACACCCAACTGTTCTTTATAGGAAGAAGGACAACTCCTTTAATTTTTATAGGTTAAAAGACAAAATATAAACTAAAAAAAGGAAAAAAAAATCGTGCTAGTGCTGCATATGGTTGCCTGCTTGAACCTTTTTTTTTCCTCTTTCATCCTTCATTTTCAAACACTCATATCTTTTGATCTACATTTTCAAACTCAATGAAAATTTCACCGAATGAGACTTGGTTCGATATCATTACATCGTCTTTTTGAGATTCACTATCAAAATTGACTCACTGAATCTCCCCAGTAAATCTTGAAAAAAAGTGAATTTCGACAATGAAATTCAAAAAATAGTGAATTTTGACGGCGAATTTTCGGAAATCATGTCGGAATATGGTGAATGTGTAAAATAAAAGGAATGAAAAAAAAAATTGGTGAAAGAATTTTTAAATTTGGAATTCTAGATTGATAGATATGAGTGTTTAAAAAAATGGATGAAAGATATAGTGTGTTGGTTTTTTAAATTAAAAAAAAAAAAAAAAAAAAACAGTGCAACAGTGCGTCCAGAATTTATAAAAAAATAATTTTGTCCTTTTACAAAAATTTTAAAAAGTTGTCATTCTCCCATGAAATGTCTTTGTTTTTTTCCCCAAATACCGCATAAATAAAATGCTGATCAAACGGGGGTCACCGTCTGCGGTAGAAGATTTCCCAAGCTACTATATCTATATTAAACCTATACCGGGAAGCAGCTCGGCATCCATTGCAGCAGCAAAACGAAGGGACAGCAGCAAAAGCATAATCAACGAAATGAAGCACGGAAGATTAGCCATCTGCATCTGCTTTGTGATGAAAAAGTAGACTAGTTTAAATAAGTAATCAAATTCTCTTTGAGATGACTTACCAATTAAACCTTGGGATACTTGTGTATATATAGGCTTAAATTTAACGTCCGTTTAATTGTTTCACTGTATTCTCTAATCTCTATGCTTATAAGAAAGTATACGACAAGGATTGCCGTACGTATTTGAAAGCCGGCCTTTGCCGGATTTAATATTAATCTATGTATTACGACCAGGATTGCCGTACGTATTTGAAACTCGGCCTTTGCTGGATTAATATTAATCCATCTATTACAAGTTTATTGCTGGATATACAGGAACACGAATCAGGATCCGAAATGCGGAAAAACCCGAATCCATAAATTTTCCGGATCTCGATTAGTCGAGCGTGGGTATCTCCTAATCGAGCGTATTTTAACCGCTCTTTTCCAGATCACCGGATCTGATTCACAGCATCGATCAAGACACTCGATCAAGCACAGTGGAAGCAACGAATCGAAATTCGTTTACGATTTTAGCACGATATGAAACACATAATTTATTAGTCTAAACTACAAGAAGGTTTTACCTTTGATTTGTAAAGAAAGAGTTGTAATATTTGAATGGATATTCAACCTTGTGTATTACGTTGCTTTGGGATGTTGTTTTGGTGGCAGCCTGTGTTACTTGTCGATCGTTGATAAGAGGATTTTTGCAATCCGGTTAATCAAGTAAAAACTCGAAACCTTAGCAAAATCTACTTTCTAACCGGCAGTGGACCGGATCGATTGTAGGTAGTGCTTGAGGAGTCCGAGGTTGAACCCACAGAGATTGGCTTTGAGTACCACAGCTGACTTATCACTCAGTTCAGGTCAACCAGGAAAATAGGATGTTATACTATTGCATAAAAGAAAGATTATACTAACGGATTTCTTAACGATTAAAAGAGGTACAGCCGAACTACGATCCAGCGAATTACTCTACCCTCAGACAAACTACCCCGGGAGTGTGCTCTACCTTCCTTGTCTAAACGATAAAAACCCTGTATTGGAATGGACTTAATGACTGGAGTGTCAATCTAGTGCACAGGTAGGTGTCAAACTACCTTTTAAGCCAAAACGTCTACGGTCCCGAAACCCCGGTTCCTACACTTAGCCGCAACATACATTTATAAGCTAGGTGTGTGTGATGATGAATGACTAGGTGATCAAGCTAGCATCGATTACGATTAAAACTGGTTTCGTGATATGAATTATTGATTAGAACGTTTCATTACGTGCTACACTACCTCCCGGTTCATCTCCCTAATGGCGTTTCACCCGCCTTCACATAATTCGGGCGTATAAATGATTTAGCTATTCATTATCGGATTGAAACAATAATTGATAAAGGAATTCATGATATAAAAGATAAAAGAACATGAGATCATACCCAACTTTATTGAAGATTGATGAAATACCAAAGTGTGCTCACAAAAAATCAAATCTTGACAATCGAGACGTAACAGATTGATGTTGTAATGTATTTAGTGTAAAAGAGGATCGAAAGACGAGAACAACGGTATATGGAACTCAATTCTACGCTTCCGGACGAAGGAAATCGCCCAGAAGAGGCTACAACTAACTAAAATCGTAAAAGTCTGTCAAATAAAACGTTTGAGCTGCCCTTTTATAGGCTAGGGAAAAATTCAGCTTGTCCGTACGGATAAAAGGATATCTGTAAGGATGGTTCTTGATTCTCCAGGTTGTCCGTACGGCTGGAAGGTTGTCTGTATGGATATATCTCAGATTAAACCTTCTGTTTTGTATTCCCGGCGTAAGCGTCCGTACGGATATATTTCCATCCGTCCGGATGGATCTCTACTGCATCATTCTGTCCGTACGGATAAAAGACCTATCTGTACGGCTAATTCTCTGTTTAAAATCTTGATTCTGGCTGAGGGTTGTCCGTACGGATAGAGGTTTGTCCGTACGGATAGGTGCCTTGACTTCCAAAACTTCACTTTCTTCATACTCAGCCTTCGTTTCTCGCCTCGGACATGTCTAATCTCATAAATCATCACTTTCCGGGCTCCCAACTCACCCAAATCCTGCATAAATAAGGAAACAACAGGCAAAGGCATAACCCCGCAAACTACGGGTGCTCGGGAAATGAGTAAAAAGTGCTAAAAGTAGGCCGAGTTTACGGGAAAACCGACAGTTACTCGACGTGCAAAGAAAACCTCATTACACTTATTATAGGGTCTAAACTCACCCGAAAACATGCTAGAAACATGATAACCATGGGTTAAACTGTACAAAAATGTACAGTAAAGTTGGTTCCCATCACCACCCCACACTTAGCCTTTACTCGCCCTCGAGTAAATCAGGCGATCAAACAATGCCAAGGAATCAACTTTACGGTACATGCATGCGTTTCAAAATATCAAAGTAAAAGGAGCTTAGACAAGTGAATATACTACCTTGACTCCACAATGTCACGAAACGGAGTGAGTGTGTGATTGAATGACGACGACTTATACTCAATACGGTTACCGGCTTGGAATACCGGACAAACGACTGCACACAATCCTGCCCTTCCTAGAGTCTCCACTAATCGAGGTTCACCAAGGCCAGAGATCCGGTCAGGTAGGACTTGAAAGGTTATAACGTTAGGCTCGGACGGGGGTTATCGAAAGACAATTTGGGACTGGAGAAAAGAAGGTACGAGTGAACCTAATCATTGCGTGTACTCCCTCAACCCGAACATGGAAGGCCACCAAACTTCTTTCGAATTTCCATTATAACCACATCCAAACTCAACATCGTATTAACTAATACGCATACTCATTTTCCGGCTTTCTTCGGTTCGTTTTTATTTACTTCTTTTTCTTCTTCTTTTTTTTTTGAATAAACTTTCCTTTCGAACCAAAGACCACATCGATGATTTCCTCGAGCTCCTCCCCTTCTAGATGTTAGCTCAAAACTCCCTCCTTATACCATTTCACATACTCTCTCCCACCCCACACTTGCCTTGGCAAGTGTGTCTAAAGGAAACGACTAAGTCCACTCGTAGGGTAGTCAAAAAGGAATGTGACCAAATTATCGGCTCAGGGCTAGGAATTATAAGCTAAGTAACCAAAAACGGCTCATATTTCGGGCGGTGGTCAGACCGCTCCTATCAAGGCTGAGAGGGGTTTAGAGGGATAATGTTGGGATGTTGGCTTTTGGCTCTGGTCGCTTCAAAGAAACACCTTTCCCGTCATTCCGAACCTACCAAGGTGAAACCTTTCTATTTCGCCTCAAAACTAGGGGTACAGGTGTGTAAAGCAATCGTACTAAGTAAAAACGTCGTCAAACGTATATTAAATGTGTTCCGTATCGTGAAAAGGTGGACTCACTGTAAGACATTCACAAGGCTAAAAACCGCTTACTAACTCAACCGTGAAAAACATGCATATATCGCGGTGTTAAAACCCTGGTAAGATTTGAAAACGCCTAGAAATCAACTCGAAACCGAGTAAAAACTAAGCTCATCACATAACGGCATTGTAAACTATGAAAACATGCGAATAAGCTAAGTCGTCCCACCCCCCAATTTAGTGAAACACCGTCCTCGGTGTGTGAACGAAAAGGAAAAAGAGACTTAGCTTAGTAGCCCGGCAAAACAGCGTGTTCAAGTCCCGTAACGGTCGTGAGGTAAAGCATCCCGAATCCCTGTATAAAGAAAAACATATCCAAGACATACATGCGCGGGACATGGTCCTCGTGCCATAGCAAGTAATAAGGGGGAAATCCGGGGATAATCAAATATTCGACCTCGTTACGTCAGAAAACTCGAATGACAGTACTATGTGGACGAAGCATCAAACATGATATATAAAAACATCCAAAATCATCATCCATACAAAAAGAATTCAGAAAACAAGTCAAGAAGGCAGAAGTAGTGGTGCCTTATGGCTTACAAACCAAGGAAATAAACGTAGCACAAGAGTGTTCACAAAACAAAAATCCTAGCCAAGTTTAGACGGAAAACTGAGACACCAACACCCGGATCTAACAGAAAACTAAGGACCGACTCTAAAGGAACATCATCGACTTTAAACTCCAGTCTGGTCCTCGGGAGGAGGTGGTGTGGGCTCAGAAGCAGCACTAGTAGCAGTAGCAGCAGTGGGAGCAGCTTGAGAGGTACCAGCACCATCTCCAGAAGCGCTCGCGGCAGCTCTAAAAAGTCCCTCGGCTACATCATCATCTATGCATAACTCGATGGCTTCCTCGTTGAAAGACATGAACCGGTAAGCCTCGTCATCTACCTTAAGCTCGGGCATGTCCGGGATGTTCTGAATCCCGCCTGTTAAGGCCATATTTATATGATTATTAAAGGTTTATTTCATTATTATTTTCCCCACATTTGCATAATTTACATGAGAATTAAGGGTTTAAGTGTAATTATTTAATAAAGATGATTTTAAGAGGGTTGTATGCAAAATTGATGATTTTAAGTGTTGATTTAATGGAATTATTATTATTTGGATTTTATTACATTTTTGCATTGTTTATTTATCATGTAGGTGTTGATTTTCGAGTGCATAAAGAGGATAAATGAAGCTCAAGTCGAATTATTCAAGATAGAGTCGGAATTGGCTTGAAGAAATTGGATAAAGATGAAGAAATCCGACCCTCGGCATCTTGGACGAGCGTTCGTGCGGCGTCCATTCCGGACGGGCGTTTGATAAAGTGAACGAGCGTCCGGAATTGTATTTTACATTCGAGAGAGTTCGGACGGAGGATGAACGAGCGTTTACTCGAGCGTCCGGGCATTACCGGACGGGCGTCCGGATGGGCGGACGGGCGTCCACGGCCGACTTACTTCCGGCCGACTTAAAACTCTATAAAAGCACCGCATTATGAAGCCTAAAACCCTAATCTTTTACACACTATTTACTCATATACACATATTGCGCCCTAGAACCCTAAGGAGCCGTTTTTACACGAGAGATGCAAATCTCCCCTTCAACAATCGTGTTCATCATGATTGTTGGCTAAACATCTGCGGTGAGTCGACGGAGGAAGCCTATCAACAACCAAACCAACTAGAGGAGTTCGATGCTTAAGTTTAGTGAGTTTAATTCATAGTTTTTCATTACTTTGGATCTGTTTTATATTGTTTAAGTTTTATTGAATTAAGATTTGATGAAACGATCTATGTTTAATTTATGCTTGAATAAATTTATGAAAGTTTGTTTGTTTGAGTTCTCTTTTATTCAAAGTAATGCATCTAATTGTGTTTTAAGAGATTATGCATGATTAGTTGAGTAAGAGCTTGGAAACGATCTCGTGATTTCGTGTTGATTGCATGTTTAGTTTGTTTGAAAAGATAAACGAAACCCTAGAATTTGATTGAAGATATTTAATTGAATTCGTGAATAAATCACTACTAAAAACTATGTCTTTTTAATCACCATCTAGTTGGGATTGTTGGTTGATAGGTGGAATCTAGTCGCCTTCTTTGTGTTTTCCTTTAATTGTTTTAATTAAATCGTTTAGATTAAGTTTAGTTAAGTTCTAGTTTGATAAACCCTGGTTTTTACGCAAGTTTTACGCACGTTTTTGTTTCGGTTCGTAGTTGGACGCTCGTCCGCAATAGCGAACGCCCGTCCGTTAGATTCCGTTTTCGGACGCTCGTTCACCAAAGTGAACGCTCGTACGGCTTTTGTTTTCTTATTTTTCTTGCTTGTTTTTACTCTTGTTTTAGTTTTAATTCTTAGGTTTAGGTTTTAGTTAGTTTCGGCTTTAGTTTAGATAGATAATTGTGACATAATTGATATAGATTTATATTTGAATCCGATAAACATTCCACTCCCTTAGGACGACCCGTTAACATCCTATACTACGATCCTTATACTTGGGGTGTTTCGGTTATAAATTGTAAAACTCGTTTTTACCGAACAAGTTTTGGCGCCGTTGCCGGGGAGTCGGTAACGGTTGTCGGATTCTATTTAGGACAATTTTACGAGTCAAAAGGGATCGTTTTTAGCACGCGGTAGTATTTTGGCCGTAACTTTCGGCTCGAGTGTCCGTTTGGAACGCGGGACCCCAATTCGGAAAGCTCGTTCCGACGCCGACGACGTGGTGAACCGCCGTAGGCCGTTCAGTGCGTTTTCGAGGTCAAAATCCACTGTTTTCCCCTCCATTTTGGCCACTAGAAGATTTCAACACGTTTTTTTTTCCCGTCTTAGTGTTTTTCTAGTTTTTTTAGGTTTTCGTAGGCTGAACGAGCGTTCGATAACTTGAACGCCCGTCCACCTCAATTCGTCTTACGAACGAACGTTCATTCATACGAACGAGCGTTCATTCGAACGAACGTCCATTAACATTGGACGCCGATTCGATCTTCAATCAATCTCACTTCTTTTCTTTCTTCTCTTCTCTCTTCTCTCTCTTTTCTTTTCTCCCTCTAAACCATCAAACCTTTTCTAAACTGTTCTAATCAACCCAAAGGGTTGATTTCTTCCTTCTCCTTTCTTGGTTTATGCAAACGAGAAGTAAGAAGGGACTTCGATCTTTGATCCACGAGCACGAACGATCCATCCTTAGAAGAAGGCTTCTCCACGATTTGGACAAAATGGCGGATCAAGATCCACCAATTCCAAATCCCGATCCCCAAGCTCGGTTAAATTTACTCCTTCAACAAATGCAAGCTGCGGCAACGGCGAGAATCGGCAAGGTGGCATAAATCAACAACTTCAACAATTCCGCCAAAACCGGCTTAATCGGTTGAACCGGGACCCCTACACCCCATATCTTAATCAAGATTTTCTCGAGGGACATAGCCTATTCGTCCACGATATGGGGGAGTAAATTTCGACCTTAAAAATGGAGTAGTTGCGCTAGTCCAAAATAGCTCTTTCCATGGCCTTTGCTCAAGAAGACCCGCACGACTTCTTGTCCACATTCGTACAAATCGTGAAGCGAGGCCATTATCCTGGTGTTGATTACGAGATCGTAAAGTTGAAGCTATTTCCTTTTGCTTTAAAAGGTGAAGCAAGCGGATGGTTTAAGTCGTTAGCACATCATTCCCTCCATACATGGAATGATGTCAAAAGAGCCTTCGCTCTTAAGTGGGTTTCACCAGGCAAGATTATGGAGATGAAACGGGAAATAGCTACGTTTGAGCGGATGGAGGATGAGGCTGTTGGCAAGGCTTGGGAGAGATTAAATCGTTGATGAGGAAATGCCCCAATCACGGATATGATAGACATGAGTTGTTGGAACCATTTTACGAGAGGTGTCTCTCAACCTAATAGAGACTATCTTGACTCACACGGCTCATGGATCCTTCTTAGGGGAGGTGATGAGGCCGCTTACTGAGTAGCCGAGACAATTGCCAAGAACAACATGTGGTCGACTCTAAGAAGACCAATATTGTTAAGAAAGAAGGTCCGCAAGCAATCACGATACACGGTGTTGGTTGCTCGGATGGAATCGATAAGCAAGCGGTGGCCAATCTTCGGATGCGGCCTTCGAGGTGAATTATCTTGGAACACGAGCGGGACCGAGATGACGGAGGAGGTAAACTTAATGGATAATCAAAACCAACCCTTCCGAAACTTCAACCGGAACCGAACTATTCGGGATTTCAAAGGCAAAACTTCAATCAAGCCAAGTTACCACCGGCCCTTCAAATTCAAATTCTTTCAACTCGAACTATCAAAGGCCGATTCGGAACTCCCAAAGGCCTCAAGGTGGCTGGAATCAAACTCGAACAATAATCATACCACCTCATGTGTCCCTCAACACAAATTCGATGGTGGTAGACATGGTGAAGACTCGTCTACTAGTGTTAAAGCAATTGAGAGACAAGTTGGTCAAATGGCGGACCGGCAAGCAAGCGAGACCTCACGGTAAACTTCCGAGTTATACCGAGAGAAATCCGAAAAGGCGATGTGAATGTTTGCCTTGCCATTACACCTCGGTGGGAGTATGGGCAAGAAGAGGAGTTGAATGAAGTAACATTGAGAAGTGGTAAAAGGTGGACCCGGCAAGATGTCGGGAAACGAGTAGCCCCTCCCGACGCCATGAGTTCGGGAGGGGAAATCATAAACCACATCTTTGAAGAAAGCAACGATGAGGAGCTTAGTGACAATTCTTCGGAGGACGAAAATAATTCGATGATGAGGAAAGGAAGGAGAGTCAAGGGCGGTACCCACGACTAAGAAAAAGGAAGAAAAGTTCGTAAGATGGAAGGATAGGGAGGATGAGGCGATAAAGAATCAAGCTACGGGGAATGATAAAGCCCTTCCTTATCCACCAAAAAGGAAAGAGAAAGCCCTCACTAACGACAAGCGGTATCTTTGGAGTGAGGAGGATACTTAGGGACACTAAAGTGAGTATGCCCTTAGGCGAGGTATTGTACGAAATGCCTAAATGCTCTAAGTATCTTAAAGAATTACGTGGGAGCAAGAGAAAGCTTCGGGGGATGGGTGAAGAAGTGTTTCGAGAAGATTGCGCAATGGTTTCACAAAAAGTCGTTAAGCGAGGTGACCACAGCGGACCTTCAATCTCTGTGAGATTGAAGGCCATTTGTTCGAAAATGTTTTATGCGACTCGGGGGCCTCCATCAATGTGATGCCATTAAACGTATGCAAAAAGCTCGGGTTAGATAAAAGGATGCGGGAACGCCCGATTTCTCTTCGGATGGTAGATAAATCTAGCCGGTTGCGGCCGGTTGTGTAGCTAATGTTCTCCTTCAAGTTGAACATTTGGTCTTCCCTACCGACCGGGTTATCCTAGATTATCCACGATAAGGAAATGCCTCTAATTCTAGGCCGAACCTTTTTGGACACTTCCAATGCTCTCGTCGACACGCAAAGGACGGATTACTCTTAGAGTCGGTGACACATCTGTCACCTTCACACGAGGGACACATCACGAAAGAGCCGTAATTGATGAAATATCGTTTGTCGAAGCTATCTATGAGGACGAAAAAGATGCCTACTTTGAAGAAGCGAGAGGAGTTGACGAGAGATAGGTGTTTTTGAAGTCATGGACATTGAGGATCCGGGACATTGCGGACCACCTTCTAATTCATTTCAAGCCGTAGGCATTGACGAGTCATCTTCACTCGCTCACACCGGGCCTGGTATTGAGTTAGAAGCATGGAGATGGCCGGCAACAAACGATGATTTCAAAGAAGCGAGTCGGGAAGACTTCATCCCTGGTGAAGAAGAAGCTACGATGGGTAGTTGGGACGAGGTAGAGTTTTGGAGAGAAGCTACTCATTGGGAAGTAGATGATTGGGGAGAGCTGGCGAGAAGAGCTTAAAGATGAAGAGTTAAGAAAAATGATCGATCACAAGAAAAAGGAAGCAAGTGTTGACCGGAGGATTCCGATGGATGATTTGATCCGGTACCTTTACGGGGTTGAGCCTCGGGAAGATGAGATGTTTCTTGTCAACCACTTCAAGCGCATAAGGAGAAAGGTGGCCCGTTAAAGTCTAGTATTGAGCAACCACCTGCGATTTAGAGCTTAAACCACTTCCAAAACACCTTAAGTATATCTTTCTTAAGGATGGAGATAAATTGCCTTTGATCATTTCTTCGAAACTCGACCAAGAGCAAGAAGCACGGTGATAGAAGTGCTTAAGAAAAACATCCTCGCGTTCGGTTGGCAAGTGGGTGATATCCGAGGGATCGGCCCGGACATATGCATGCATAAAATCCGAACGGAGGAAGGAGCTAAAAAGGTAAGACAACCTCAGCGAAGGCTGAATCCGCATATGCAAGAGGTTGTCAAGAAAGAAGTGATAAAGTGGCTTGACATGGGAATCATCTACGCAATCGCCGATAGCGAGTGGGTCGCCCTACTCAAGTTGTGCCAAAGAAGGGCGGTATTACGGTTGAAAAGAATGAAAAAGGGGAGGAAGTTGCCCTACGTCTCGTGATGGCTACGAGTACGTATAGACTATCGTAGGCGCGAATGAAGTCACCGCAAAAGATCACTTCCCCTTACCCTTCATTGACCAACTAATTGAAAGGCGAGTGGTCACAAGTATTATTGTTTTCTCGATGGATACTCTGGTTACTTCCAGATAGCCATCGACCCCAATGACCAAGAGAAGACAACGTTTACGTGTCCATCTGGTACTTTTGCTTTTCGTAGAATGCCATTCGGTCTATGCAATGCACCCGCGACTTTTCAACGGTGTATGTTGGCCATTTTCGATGGACTTGTTGAGAAATGCATGGAGGTCTTCATGGATGACTTCTCAGTCTACGGCGATAGTTTTGATGAAATCTTAGAGAACCTAGATATGGTACTCCAACGTTGCGTTGAGAAAAATCTGGTGCTTAACTGGGAAAAATGCCATTTTCTAGTAGACGAAGGAATCGTTTTGGGACATAAGGTGTCCAATGCTGGTATTCAAGTTGATAAGGCTAAGGTCGAAGCCATCGAAAGGATGACGTACCCTAAGACAGTGAAAGAGGTACGAGGTTTTCTAGGACACGTTGGCTTCTACAGGCGGTTTATTCGAGACTTTTCTACGATTGCCAAGCCTTTATCAAATCTCTTGAAAGAAGATGTCGATTTCTTGTTCGATGCGAAGTGCAAAGAAGCTTTCAATTGTACGAAAGACAAGCTTATCGTGCCCCTATTTTAGTTGCACCTTATTTGGACCAAGCCTTTCGAGTTGATGTGCGATGCCTCTAATTACGCCGTAGGCGCGAGTTTTAGGTCAAAGAGTTGATAAAAGGTTCGGGCCCATCTATTATGCGAGTCGTACCTTGAACCCGGCTCAATGCAATTATACCACGGCGAGAAGGAATTCTTAGCTGTTGTTTTTGCCATTGACAAGTTTAGAAGTTATCTTCTAGGTTCTCAAGTGATTGTTTGGACCGACCATTCAGCCTTGCGCTACCTTATGGACAAAGCAGATGCAAAACCAAGGTTACTTAGATGGATTTTAATTTTACAAGAGTTTGACCTTGTGATTAAAGATAAGAAAGGTAGTGAGAATATTGTGGCTGATCATTAACTCGGTTAATAAATGAGGGTGCCAGAAAATCACAATAATATAGGCATTGATTTTCCAACTGAGCAATTGATGAAGCTTGAAACGGTTAGGCCGTGGTATGCTGACTACGTCAACTATTTAGCGAGTGGTCATTTAGAGGATATGACGTATCAGGAGAAGAAAAAGTTCTTTTCTGATCTCAAATATCTCGTATGGGAAGATCCTTATTTGTTCGAGTACGTAAAGACGGGTTGCTTCGACGGTGTGTTCCCGAGCATGATCGGTGGGATATCCTAGAACAATGCCATAGCGGTCCTACCGGAGGTCACTATGGAACACCAAAGACGGTTGCAAAGATCCTTCAAGCTGGATTCTGCGGCCGACCCCTGTTTAAGGATGCGAAGCCTTTTGTAAAGGTTGTGATAGGTGCCGAGAAGGCGGACGGCGAGTAGTAGGATGGAAATGCCACTTAAGCCCATTCTTGAATGTGAAGTTTTCGACGTATGGGGCATAGATTTTATGGGACCCTTTCCATCCTCATGTGGTAATAAGTATATCCTCGTACGTGTGGACTATGTTTCCAAGTGGGTCGAGGCCATAGCTACTCAAACTAATGATCATAAAGTCGTGAAGAAATTCTTGCAAAAGAATATCTTCACCGAGGTTTGGTACGTCTAGAGCCCTCATTAGTGATGAAGGTACTCACTTTTGCAATGCGCCGCTTGACAAGATCCTTGAGAAGTATGGTGTCAAACACAAAGTTGGTACACCATATCATCCTCGGACCGGTGGCCAAGTCGAGGTAAGCAACCGAGCTTGAAAAGAATTTTAGAGAAGACCGTGAACAATAATCGATCTAATTGGAGTCTTAAGTTGGATGACGCGTTGTGGGCTTATCGTACGCATTCAAGACCCCGATGGGCACGTCACCCTTCCAAATGGTTTATGGCAAAGCTTGTCATTTACCTGTCGAACTTGAACACGAGCTTTACGGGCAATTAAATTCTTAAATTTTGATAGCCAACTCGTGGGGAGAAAAGGTTGTTACAATTGAACGAGCTCGACGAATTCGGACTCGAGCATACGAGAATGCTAAAATCAGCAAGGAGAGAACTAAGATACTCCATGACGCTAAGATCAAGGACCGAGAATTCAAAGTTGGTGAAATGGCTTTACTCTATAATACCGGACTTCATTTGTTTCTGGTAAACTCAAGTCTAGATGGTACGGTCCCTTTGAGATTCTCGAGGTTAATCCAAGTGGAGTAATTACTTTGAACGGGTATGGTAATCAAGCTTTTAAAGTGAATGGTCATAGACTTAAGAAATATTTTGGGCAACCAAAGGAAAAGCCTGAGACTCTTTATTTCCAAAGAAGAGATGAGAGTACAGATGTCCTGATTTGTGAAGAGATTCCATCTTATTTCTTTGAGTCAGATGATGACATTCCTACCTCTACCTGTGAGGCACCTTCTCCTGAGACCCCTGAGCAGGTTAGCACACCTATGCCTATCATCCGCAAGAACAAGAAGAAGAGAGTCAGTGTAGTTTGGAGAGAAAAGTTTAATGATCTTATAGCACACTTGACTTGTTGTTGTGGTGAAAATCATTTCCGCCCCAATACTCCTGATTCCGATACTGAGGTGGCGGCTGTTAAACCAAAGTGGCCCGATCCGGGTTGATACTTGAACTTTGTGTCAAGCTATTGACATTAAAAGAGCGCTCCTAGGAGGCAGCCTAGTTTTCTTTGTTCGTTTCCTTTTCTTAGGTTGTTTTATTGTTTAGAAATATTACTTTAGTTGATTTTGTGTTGATGGTTATTCCTCTTACGTTCATTGTGAGTGTTTTGTGTTATGTGTTGCTCATCTACCCCGTGTACCCCGAGATTATATGGTATGTCGAGTGTGGCGGATACTTTTGGCGGGTTCACAAGCTTTTATGTCCGGTGTTGTCTATTCGAGTTGTTGCGGTATATTCATGCTCCGGCCGACCTCGCAACTTTCATCCGACAACCACCGTTGAAACCCGACTAAGTTTTCTTTTTCTTTTATTTACGCACATTCGAGGACATAATGTGATTTAAGTGTGGGGGGGTAAATTGGGTATGTTTTTATGCTATATCCTTTGAAATATGAGTAAAAAGTGAATGTTAAATTTTCCACTAAATTTAAAATTTTTTGTGAGTCTCGAGCATATAATTGGAACTAGATGCTTACTAGTTGTAGTTTTCTAACGATGATAGTATGTGACTTAGTGAGATAATTATAGCATGTTTTACTTTTATGGAGATAGTTTCGTTTTTCACTCACGAAAGCCTTTGATTTTGAAGCATGACTTTTGAATTATATCCTTTCATTATTTTTAATGATTTATCTTAGGAAGGTCAGTATAGTTACACCTAAGTTAGACCGTGTGCTGTGAATATCATAAAGTTTGAATGTGATAGGTGAGATGTAACTTATGACTTTGAAAAGTGAATAAAGTGAGTGAGCAATTATTAATAAATACGTTTGTCGGAAGTTGGTTTATGATTGGAGTGAGGTAGGGCATTATCTCGAAATGTCCTATACCACTATGATGACCAGAAGCTCACGACAGTCAGGAGAAGCTACCTTATGATTTGAGTAAGGTAGGGTGTTATCACGAAACATCCTATTCTACTATGATGGGTAAGAGCTCATTCTGATATGCGTTAAATTTGAACATTTTGAAAAATGATGAGTAAGAATAAAGTGAAGTCTTTGTTATCATGGATCTTATACCCAGTAGAACCGCATGATATGCTGTAGGGATTATCCTACTGAGTGTGTGGGAAGGCTTTGAGTGGAGCTATTACTGTTTGTACCTAGGATAGTCATTGGAATTTTTGAGAGGATAATTCTTTGAAAGGCTTGCTAGATTGAGAATGGCTTGTCACACTTACACCGAATCTATCTCTGTGTTGGTATCATTTGCTATAGTTGTTGTATCTTTCGTTACGTGAGTTAGAGACCTATGTGGATTATTTATAAAGTTGAGCTATAGTTTTGATTGTTTTGTCCGAGGACGTACAAAAAGCTAAGTGTGGGGGTGTTGTTAAGGCCATATTTATATGATTATTAAAGGTTTATTTCATTATTATTTTCCCCACATTTGCATAATTTACATGAGAATTAAGGGTTTAAGTGTAATTATTTAATAAAGATGATTTTAAGAGGGTTGTATGCAAAATTGATGATTTTAAGTGTTGATTTAATGGAATTATTATTATTTGGATTTTATTACATTTTTGCATTGTTTATTTATCATGTAGGTGTTGATTTTCGAGTGCATAAAGAGGATAAATGAAGCTCAAGTCGAATTATTCAAGATAGAGTCGGAATTGGCTTGAAGAAATTGGATAAAGATGAAGAAATCCGACCCTCGGCATCTTGGACGAGCGTTCGTGCGGCGTCCATTCCGGACGGGCGTTTGATAAAGTGAACGAGCGTCCGGAATTGTATTTTACATTCGAGAGAGTTCGGACGGAGGATGAACGAGCGTTTACTCGAGCGTCCGGGCATTACCGGACGGGCGTCCGGATGGGCGGACGGGCGTCCACGGCCGACTTACTTCCGGCCGACTTAAAACTCTATAAAAGCACCGCATTATGAAGCCTAAAACCCTAATCTTTTACACACTATTTACTCATATACACATATTGCGCCTAGAACCCTAAGGAGCCGTTTTTACACGAGAGATGCAAATCTCCCCTTCAACAATCGTGTTCATCATGATTGTTGGCTAAACATCTGCGGTGAGTCGACGGAGGAAGCCTATCAACAACCAAACCAACTAGAGGAGTTCGATGCTTAAGTTTAGTGAGTTTAATTCATAGTTTTTCATTACTTTGGATCTGTTTTATATTGTTTAAGTTTTATTGAATTAAGATTTGATGAAACGATCAATGTTTAATTTATGCTTGAATAAATTTATGAAAGTTTGTTTGTTTGAGTTCTCTTTTATTCAAAGTAATGCATCTAATTGTGTTTTAAGAGATTATGCATGATTAGTTGAGTAAGAGCTTGGAAACGATCTCGTGATTTCGTGTTGATTGCATGTTTAGTTTGTTTGAAAAGATAAACGAAACCCTAGAATTTGATTGAAGATATTTAATTGAATTCGTGAATAAATCACTACTAAAAACTATGTCTTTTTAATCACCATCTAGTTGGGATTGTTGGTTGATAGGTGGAATCTAGTCGCCTTCTTTGTGTTTTCCTTTAATTGTTTTAATTAAATCGTTTAGATTAAGTTTAGTTAAGTTCTAGTTTGATAAACCCTGGTTTTCTGCAAGTTTTCTGCACGTTTCTGTTTCAGTTCGTAGTTGGACGCTCGTCCGCAATAGCAGACGCCCGTCCGTTAGATTCCGTTTTCAGACGCTCGTTCACCAAAGTGAACGCTCGTCTGGCTTTCTGTTTTCTTATTTTTCTTGCTTGTTTTTACTCTTGTTTTAGTTTTAATTCTTAGGTTTAGGTTTTAGTTAGTTTCAGCTTTAGTTTAGATAGATAATTGTGACATAATTGATATAGATTTATATTTGAATCCGATAAACATTCCACTCCCTTAGGACGACCCGTAAACACCCTATACTACGATCCTTATACTTGGGGTGTTTCGGTTATAAATTGTAAAACTCGTTTTTACCGAACACTGCCTATCTTGCATATTCCGCAGCCCATCCATCATCAAATACCGGGTGCGTGTCGGTAAGTGAACTGTGCGGATAAAATCAGATGACTGCTCAGCAACTGTCTCTTTCTCAGGACCCTGATCACCCTGCTCTTGATCACCCTCAGCCTCGTGCTCAACATCCCCCTCGACAGGTGGTCCACCCGGGCCCGTCTCGGACAGCGGACTCAATAAAATCGGCTTCTTCGTATACCGCTCATCCAAATCATACTCCTTCACCCCCGCCTTCAAACACAACCCATTAAGGAGATGGCTACAAACAAGTTTGGCTCTCTGATCTTTCCGGTTCCTCGTAATCTCGTTATACAACACGCTCCCCACATCTATCGGGATGTCAAAGTGAAGAGCGTAGAGCATAGCCAAATCGAGCATGATGAACTTGTGGAAATTGTCCTTGGGTAGAAGGCGGTTCTGAACAAAACGGCTTTCACTTTCCAATCCCGGGAGAAACGAGTGGTCTTTAACATGTCTCTCACACTAGCCACCCCGGTCTTCTTCACCGTCCACGGGATGTCGGGATCAATGGCTAGACGCAGCTCCTTAAATGGGTCCTCTCACTTATCCTGCCTTTCCTTTATCGCATCCAAATAATCAGAAGAGACGGCCGGTAACTTGTAATAGTCCGTAATGGTCTCTGGTGTGAAAGGTACATCAATTCCCCGGACATTCACCACCCCCGAAGATAGATCCGCCTCGCTCAAATTGGCCAAAAATTCCCGTGCCAAAGTCAAATTAGGCTTCCTTGCCTTGAAATCCGGCACCCTAATGAACTCACCCCACTTTCTCTTCTTCAGATTGTCTAGGAAACTTTTCTCAACTTTTTCCATATCCACAGCCCTTTCTGGAATTTCCCGACCTTTGAATCTTGATAAAAATGCTTTTTTGGCATGCTCGTTGACAAATCTATCTTTGAAGGGTAAAACACCCCCTGATGTCTCCTCAGCTTGTGCTCTCACCTCAGAAATCTTAACCCTCTCGGAGGTCCCTGCTTGCCCTCCCGGGGCTGCCTCAGTACTCGCTTTCTTTGCCTTCCGAGGATCGACTAACAGTTCCTCATCCTCCTCTATATCCGTATCTGTATCCGTCTCATCTGCAAGCTGACCATAGACCGGCTTTTTCCTAACTTCCCTCACTGGCCTATCAGTTCTATCACCCCCGATTGTCAACGGCTTGTTCAAAATTTCCACCGGAACCTCATCGAGCCTAGGTTTCTTCTTACTCGTGGCAATAGCCTTGCCCTTCCCTTTTTCTTTTACAGACTTAGAAACCCTCTCTGGGGCTCTCTTCATAGGACTCATTACGATCACTGATCACAAACACCCCCAGAAATCAAAACAAAATCAACCACCCCGTCAATCCACCGTAACACCGATATTCCACCAGAAATCATCACACAATGATCAAAACAGCCATGCAGACGTCCCCAAACCATCACACCCCATCACAAACAACAACAAAACAAGAAAAACAAGAAAAGACAACCTAATCAGTTAAAGGTTCGTTTGGGGCTCGATTCGAAAACCGACCCCGAGAAAACTGAAATTAAACTGAAAAAGGTCGACTAGACTTACCAATCTGGACGATAGGAGTGCAACGGAGTTGACGGAATCCCCAGACGATCAATGGAGAAGGCAAAGGTTGAATTTTCCCCTACGAAAAACGGCCAGAAAAGCTTGATTCCCCTCGATCGTTGTTTGTTGGTGGATTTTGTTTGAAGATTGTAAGAGAGGAGGTGGATAGGTGTTTATAGCACCAAAAATTACTGAAAACGGTGAAGAATTGAAGATTTTGGGTGATTGAGGGCGGAAAAGCCGGGGGAGAGGGGAATTGGAGAAGAAAGGTGAGTGGAGGTTGGGAGGGGGGAGTATTTATAGAAAACTGGATATCCGGACGGATAAAATTATATCCGTACGGATAAATTGAGAGGATGAACTATCCGGACGGATAAAACTATATCCGTACGGATGATTAAATGAAAATCCATAACTTTCTGGACGGAGAGTCGTCCGTACGGATAAAGATATATCCGTACGGATGAAGAGCTGAAAGTGAAAAACTTGATACTGGGATATGTCCGTCCGGATGACAGAAAACATCCGTACGGATGAAGGCAGGTTCAATGAAAAATGAAGTTTGAGATAGGAAAACTCCCTTGTGTCCATCCGAACACAACCAAAACACTCAAAAAACAACTCATGAGGGGCTCAGGAACACACAAAATACAGAAGATGGTGGGTTGCCTCCCACCGAGCGCCTTTGTTTAATGTCGTTGGCTCGACAGAATGACTTAAACTGTGCCGGTTTTTTCAAATTATACTACCGGCACGGGCGAGGAAAACGAGGGATAGAGAGATGACGGATGGTGGATTATAGGAGTAGGATGTCATGCATTGGAGTCCATGACGGGACTAAACAACTTACTTCCTCCAACTTCGGGTCTTCCAAAATCACGACCTCAAGAGCCTCATCAAACGGCAACTTCTCATATCTCTTCAGACGAAGACCATTGGTAATTGAGGTCCCATACTTTGGATGGTTTATCTCTACCGCTCCCGAGTCGAACATCTTCACAACGGTGTAAGGTCCCGACCATCGGGACTTCAGCTTCCCCGGGAAGAGATGTAATCGCGTATCATACAGTAAAACCTCATCTCCCACCTTAAACAACTTCGGTTTGATCAGTTGATCGTGGATGAGCTTAGTTCTCTTCTTATATCTAGCCGAGCAATCATAAGCTCGCAGGCGAAACTCCTCCAACTCAACTAGCTGAGCCATCCTCTTTTCCCCACTAAGAGTCTCATCCATATTCAACTCCTTAATGGCCCAATGCGCTCTATGCTCAACCTCCACTGGTAAATGACAAGTTTTCCCAAACACGATCATGTATGGCGACATACCAATCGGAGTCTTAAACGATGTTCTGTGATTCGACTCCGGTTGTAACTACTATACTACGATCCCTGCACTTGGGGTAAACCGGATTATTTTATTACTTGTTTATTTTTCATTAGATAAAATCCAAGACAAGTTTTTGGCGCCGTTGCCGGGGAATCGGTACGGTTGTCTAGTTTTTATTAATTTTTCTGTTTTTTTTGTTACTAACTTTTCATAGGTAGATTTCTGTTTCTTTTTTTTCCGTACCTTTTTCTGTTTCTTTATCTTTACTAAAAATAAAATATAAAAAAAAGAGAAAGTTGTTTTGTTTGCTAGGGTTTCTGAGGTTTTGAATTTACTAACGTGGTAACTAGGGTGAGAGTCAAACGAGGGGTCGAGTTTCTCTGTATTATGCATCATGCTAGGGCCAGACGAGCGTTTGTCCTTTCCAAACGCCCGTCTGCTCTGTGTGGTTCCAAACGTGCGTCCATAAGGAGTGGACGCCCGTCCGACCAAACGCACCAACCCTGTATATGTTTTGAGAGCACCAGACGAGCGTCTGTCTTGTCCGAACGGCCATCCAGTGCATCAGTTTTTAGTGAATAGAATTTGATTTTGATACATGCTTCCGTTATTTGACATGGATGTTTTAATGTGAGCCTCTCGTGGCCTTTATATATGCGTAGATGTTCGTTCTTTCACCTTTATGGTTATTTCTCCATCTATTGCGGTCCATGTTGAGTGATTGTTTGTGTTTCGAGTCTCCGCTGATGTGGCATGGCTTCTTTATTTTACATCCCCCATGTATCTATTGCATACTTTTGGTATGTGGACCACGTCCCATGCAGGTTTTTCGTTGTTTTCTGTTTCTATGACTTTGGGTACATGGGATGCGCTTATGAGAGGATGTCACGAAATTTATTCACGAAATTCAGTAAGGCCCTACTACTGGTGACACTGGAGCACCCAGCTAGACGTGATTCTACTATGATTTATGATGTTCCTTTTGTAGTCTATCTAGGGTGTTAGGGTTGTTTAGGGGTTGGCTTTTCTGATATGATTCATCTGTACTTTAGTTGAAGCTACTGTCGGTTTTCCGTTGCCATTACTCATTGATGAATCTTGTAAGCCTTAACGCGCATTTGCCTTTGTCGGTTGGAGTTTGATATTTCGAATGCACATGTTGGACCATATTTGTATTGTAAGCCTCTCGTGGCTTTATATTTGACGCTTAGATGCCCTGTGTTTTCCCTGTGTGGTGATTTTTCCATCTGAGCAATTATATCATGTGCTTATATCTTGTCTATCATTATTTTTGCATGTGATATTCCCTTGTGTCCCCCGAGATATTGCCATGTTTGTTCAAGTGTGCAGGTTATTTTCGATAGCAATTGTGAGCTTTTAAACGATGTCAGTTTTCCGGTGGATGGTCCACAGTCTAATGATTTCTTCAAGCGTTTCTGGATCTGACTCATGACCACTTCCAGAATTGCCACCTTCGAATTACAATCAGCTAAGTTTTTCTTATTCTGCACAACATGAGGACATGTTGTTATTTAAGTGTGGGGGAGGGATTGGTTGTTTGTACCTACAAAATGTGCTTAATTTATTATGCTTATTATGCTTACCACCATTCTTCAAAAATTCAAAAAAATTTCAAATTTTTAAAAACATCCGTCCCGAGCATGAGTTTATTTTGGCTTACTTACTTGTTATATTCCCATACTTGTGCTAAGTTGACTAGTATTTTAGCATAGACCTTTGATGAATAAGCCTTTACTCGAATTCTTTTCACGTAAGCCTCTTCGATGACGAGCTGAACTTGGGAAACTGTACTCATTTAAACCGATGATGTTTGATTCTGGTTATCAGACCGTTCGCTTAGTGCTAATGTCATGGAAATTGGAATATGTGCGTAGTTGGAATTGAAGTAGGAAGTATCGTGAATATACCGAAGCCTGAATGTGATAAGTGAAACGTAACTACTGTGCTTTGGAAAAGTTGTTTTAAAAATTGAAATTGGGTGTGTCGGAAGCTGGTCGATGATTGGAGTGAGGTAGGGCATATCTCGAATGTCCTATACCACTATGATGACCAAAAGCTCACGACAGTCAGAAGAAGCTGCCTTATGATTTGAGTAAGGTAGGGCATATCACGAATGTCCTATTCTGCTATGACGGGCAAGAGCTCATTCTGATGTGTGCTTAAATGTGAAAGATTATTAAATCAACTTACATAAGGAATTTGGTATGAATAAGTGAAAGACTTAGTTATCGCCTACCTTATCCCCAGTATAGGCCAAGGTATATGTTGTAGGGAATATCCTCTGGGTAAAACTGCAAAGATTTCGAAAACACATGTATTACTCTAGTCATGACGTGAGTAGTTTTGTAGGACGTATGTATAGTCAGGATGATTCATTATCTGTCTTAAATGGGTGTTGGTTGGTTAGCTTGACTTTAATTGTCAAGTGTGGACTCAGTGGAAGTTGAAGAAGGCTTTGCACACACTACACATTCGAGTAATCGTTTATTACATGGGATGTATGTTTTTTATGACAGTCGACCGGTCGTGATTTGACTTTATGTGGTTTAATGCATAAGTAAGCTTTGGTTTTCTTGTTTTGTTTTGCTCGGGACGAGCAAAAGCTAAGTGTGGGGGAGTTGTTAACGGTGATTTTTATGGTTTATATGACTTTATTTCGTAGCAATTTCCTTTGTGTTTTATTACTTTTTATAGAAAATTAAGTGTTTAAGTGAATTATTGAAAGAATGCGTATTGAAATGGTTTAAGTACAAAATCGAGCTATTTACGTGGTTCTATTGATGATTTTCTATCTAGATATATGGTTCTACATTTTGCACGTTTCTATTATCTTGTAGGTATATTTGCATGGCATGGAATGAGTTCTAAAGATGTCCTACTATGAAGATTTAATGGAAAGGGGAAGATGCAAGTTGAAGATGGGATGAAGAAATTATACAAGTACGAACGAGTGTTTGCAATTTCGTCCAGTGGACGGACGTCTGAAGGCCTGGACGGGCGTCCATGAGAGCAATCTGATTCAGGATTTCAAGAATTTTGTTGAACGAGCGTCTACAAATGCACAGGACGGGCGTCTGATCAAGCTCGGCCCGACTCGAAGATTTCATGCATACCAGACGAGCGTCCATAATAGTGGACGAGCGTCCGACACCGACTTTAGTTAAACCGACCTTGAATTCTATAAATATAACGCTGCATCTCAACCCTAGAGGATACCTTATATCACACCATATTATACATTGAGAAAACCCTAGAATCGAGCAAAGTTAGGCTCGGTCGACCGAGCCCTGGTGCTCGGTCGACCGAGGGTTGTTTTTTATTTTATTTTATATTGTTTCGTTTTTGGATTGTGCTGATGACTGGGGGCTGAGCAGTTTGTTCAAGTTATGTGAATCCATTTCAGCAGGTTCTTGGTTTTCAACCTTAGGTTTATTTTGTGATTTTAATTAAAGTCGTACCTTTTCTATATGCTTATTATTGTTATGCAATTTAAATCGAGAGATGTATTGCTGTTGATGTTTACTATGTGATGAGAATCGGTGTAAACCTAGATCACCATAGGAAAGATTGGATCTTTAACCTAAAAATAACGAGAGTTGTTAGGTTAGAAATCTATGTTGCTAGATTGAATAAATCTTACACCTTTGTTATGAAAGCGTTAATCTTTAAGGATCGAGAGATGACGAGATTAATAGACGAATTATCTAAGAGATTAGGAATTCGAACCTACGATAGGTGAATCACCATTTGAGTTAAATCATCACAGGATAACCTTAGGGAGGAAATTGAGGGTTGCGGGAACGGTGGATCATTGCTTGTTCGTTGTTTAATCACCATGATCATCGTCACAACTTTACAGTTGTTTATTGTTTTTTTCTAGTTTATAGTTTAGATTTAGGTTTCGCAACTATCCTTCCTGGCTTTGGATTCTAGATCCTCTGTCCAGTTTATTGTTTTCGTTTTTCTTTAGTTCTGTTTTGTTTTATTTTTCATGACAACTTTAGAGAAATTAAGAACTAGACCAACCTCGATTCCCTGTGATTCGACTCCAGTTGTAACTACTATACTACGATCCCTTCACTTGGGGTAAACCGGATTATTTTATTACTTGTTTATTTTTCATTAGATAAAATCCGAGACATGCTCAAAGGCAGAAGGAACAAAAATAATATCTCTGGGATGGTCCTGAATGGTATATGGACAGAAAATCCAGATGAGATCAAGACGGAGGCGGTTAATTATTTCACCAATTTGTTTAAAGAAAATGGTGTGAAGAGACCTTCACTGCTCTCAGATAAGTTCAATAAATTGAGTGACGGTATGAGAGACGCGTTGGAGAAACCTTTTGAGGAATCTGAGGTGAAGAAGGTAGTGTGGAGTTGTGCCGGTAACAAAGCCCCGGGCCCTGATGGCTTCACTTTGAGCTTTTTTAAAGCGCAGTGGAACCTCGTGCGAGAAGATCTTTTGAAGTGTGTTAAAGACTTTGAAGTGAGAGGGACTTTCGGTAATGGGTGTAATTCATCTTTCATCGCTTTGATTCCTAAAGAGTAACCCTACGCATTTTCGCGACTTCAGGCCCATCAGTTTAATTGGTTCAGTTTATAAAATTATTTCAAAAGTGCTTGCCGAAAGAATGAAGAAGGTCCTTAATAAGATTATAGGTGGTTGTCAAACGGCTTATATTGCTGGCAGACAAATTTTAGATGGTGTGTTGGTGGCCAATGAAGTGGTGGATTTTGTTAAGAAGAGCAAGAAGCAAGCTTTCATCTTCAAAGCTGATTTTGAAAAGGCTTTTGACTCCGTGAACTGGGCTTTTCTTGATTCAGTTATGAGTCAAATGAATTTTGGTTTTACATGGAGATAATGGATAAAAGGTTGTCTACACACTGCTAGAGTTTCTGTTCTTGTTAATGGCAGTCCCACAAATGAGTTTAAGATGGAAAAAGGTATTAGGCAAGGGGACCCTCTCTCCCCTTTTCTTTTTTTACTTATTGCGGAGGCTCTCAATACTATGATGTGTGAAGCGGTGCAAAAGAATTTATTTAATGGAGTTGATTTGAAGAAAGACGGCCTACAGATTTCTCATCTTCAATTTGCAGACGATGCTATTTTTTTTGGTAGGTGGAATATGGAGAACCTTCTAAACCCTGCTAAAATTCCGAAGCTCTTTCCGCGGTTTCGGGCCTGAAAATAAACATGAACAAAAGCAAGTTGTTTGGTATGAATATTAGTGGCTTGGATCTCGAGAGGGGAGCGGCCTCTTTATGTTGCAGCTCCGGTTCCCTTCCTTTCACGTACTTGGGGCTTCCGGTTGGGAAAAATATGACTAGAATCTCATCCTGGCAGCCGGTCATTGACAGAGTGAAGCAAAAATTGGCAGGGTGGAAAGCTAGGCTCTTATCTGTGGGTGGTAGATTGACTCTGATTAAAGCGGTTTTGGGGAGTCTACCTTTGTACTTTTTCTCCATCTTTCATGCTCCTATTGCCGTGATACGCATCTTAGAACAGTTGAGAGCTCGCTTTTTTTGGGGAGGCGGTAACGGTGAGAGATACATTGCTTGGATTTCTTGGGACACTATCTTATATGTCCTTTATCCCCACTCTCTCTATTTTATTTACATAATAGTTCGAAAGCAAACCCTAATTTTTATATTTAATCACCTTGATTACTTACTTTAATGTTATTCATTAAATATCATTTCTGGGTTTCAGTCAATTTTAGTTTAATGCTATCAAGAGATTACATCCTTTCGTTGTCCATGTTGAAATTCAAATTTTGTGTCAAAATGAAATTTTTTTTCAAACTTTGCTCACATTTATCTATATTTTAGCATTCTGTTGATTTTATAACAAATTTTGTTAGAATTTTGTCACGTCAGCCTCTTCCAGCATCGGAGATGGTGAGAAGATGCAACTAGCTTGGGTTAGTAAGTTTTTTTAATCACGGTTAATAGTTATTTTTTGACGTAAAGATGTACAATTTCATTTTTTTATATATAATATAAGATCTGCTTTTTGACCAAATATTATCAACTCTGATATGATTGTATATTGACAAAGACATTGACAAAAAATGGGAATTATTTTGCCGACACCTCCGGCAAATCCAAAGTTTTCAAGGGTTATATTATTCATTTGACTACTTCCTAACATATATTTAATAGCTAGATGTGGAACAGGAAAACATGACACGGCTGATATTATGGTAACTCCGACAACATTAGCTTTAATTACTTACTTAATTACAACATTGCTACACCATAACAGATTCAAGAAATATATTTTATTTAGGTGTTAATTTATCATTACCGACAAATGTACCGGATTAATTGTATTTAATTAGATGAATAATGACGAAATGAATCCCTCAAGGATGTGATGCCTCTGAACATGTCACAACTTCCCTGAAGTTGGATGGTTCGGATGATTCCACCCACTGGCGGAGGTATGTAAATCAACGTGGGGTCACATGACCCCGCTGAGATCCGAAAAAAATTTGTAATAAAACGATTTAGTTTTGTTGTTAAAAATTGTCGTTTATAGTTAAAAAATGTAGTTTTAGGCTTCGGTAACCCCACTGGAACAAATTTAAGAGCAAAACCTCTGATGACCGTACCCCACTGAAACATATTTCTGGATACGCCAATAATTCCACCTCCTGTGCAACCTAAAGTGCCAACCATGTCCTCAAACTAATACCCCTTATGAGGTCCAACATTCCTCCTTCTAGCTATGTTGTATTGTAAAATAATTATTTGTATTTCATAGAATAATGATAAGAGTACAAGAGTCTTATACAGACATTGAGTAACTTAGCCAACAAGACAATAGAAATAATAAATGATAAATACAACTAAATATAAATATTTATGTTTAATTAATAGTATCTTCAACACGCCCCCGTAATCCCGTGGGAAGAGTCTGGACACGGAAATTGGAGTTGAATACACTTATCAGCTGCCCATCATTCAGCTGATTTCCAGATTAGTTCCACCAGATGTAGAGTTTAAATCACTTTGCTAACAGTTTCTTTCTGTTTTTTTCCTTATATTTCAGGATACATAATGTTTTCTCAAGTTGAGTATAACGCAGTTAATGGTGAACCAGCAGCGAATGCCATAGCGCAAAGAAAATTGGTTCAAAGCAATTTGATCACTCCTTTTAGAAAGCATATTTTGGAAATTTTTTGTGAAAGTGTCTACGTACGCTGATGGAACGTGCTTGGAAGATGAAGATTGCATAGATAACAATTGCAGTTGCAGCACGGTTGAACCACTAGAACATATGGAATGCATAGAGAAATTTCTAAAACCACCAAAACATTTTATATAACGCATTTTCTTACATAATTTATTATAGTGGGGATACATATCACTCTATGTGTCGCACATTATATAATGAATGTTGTGATTTGGTAAAGGAATAAGGCCCGGTTCGAATTTGATATATATTTCAACCGATGTCCTAGTTTTATTTGCTTCTACGTTCATACATTGATTGATGGGTTGCAATCAATCCATGATTTCGTCTTTTTTAATTTGCTGTGTTTTGTTTTGTATCGGCTATATAAAGTCCGATTTGTGAACTTATTTGAAAGTTTGAATTTAATATAAAACATTTGCGTTGCAGAAGTTTGTTTATGTTCGAACGAGTTGTATCTCTTGTATATGACGCATTCCACGTTGTTATATCCTCATTTTCCGTGCGTTTATCAGTTAATTTATGTACCTTTAAGGGCCTCGATTTGCACTATATCACTTCGAATTCGTATTTAGTACATAGTGTAAAAACAAATACCAAAATGACATACTTTTTACTAGGATTTTAGGGTCGTTAACACCAATTTCTGTTTTTTTGGGGTTACCTAGTTCCAAAAGTTCTGGTTTGTGATGCCTCTAGCAATTGTTTGAGGAATGGCTTGACTTGGAGGGAAATGAAGCGGGGGAAATTCAGTTGCTCTTGCAGTGGCGGAGCCAGGATCTATGTTTAGGGGGCGTAATTCGCAATCAAACGCAAGGGCGAACACTATAGGTACGCGTAAGATTTTTATCTAGAGGTCAAAATGTCACACATAAAGTGTTACAAAAAGATAAATTGAGATATGAATAAGAACGCTATTCTCGGTTTAGATTCCGGTGTATATTTTAGCAGTTTCACATAAATTTTGAGAGGCACACGTCCCTTGGCACTATTTATTTTATTAATTCTATCTATTATTATTTGAAATGTTAAACGATGCATATATTTGAAAGCTAAAAAAAATTGTCACTCATAACTTGGGATCGAACAGGTGACGTGAGTTTTTGCAATCTAGCTTGACCACTTAAGCTAGACTATCAAATATTAATAAACGGAGAACATGATACACATACCGTTTCAATAAAATATTAACAATTTTCAAGGGTAATTTAGTCATTTGGAGGAGTCTGAAAAAGCCACCAAAAAGTATATATTGAGGCATTTGATTTAGCGCACTTATATTTATGTCACCATAGCTAAAACATTTTACTGCAACTTTAAAAGGGGCGTCATCAGATTCGAATTCAATACATCAAAAAGCGGCGCAACAAGGCTCAGTCGACTCATTCAAAAGATCCCCAACATGGGCTGAGTCCAAACGGTAACAAAGCGCCCTAATCAACATGTGCTAAGTTGATACAACAAAAAACGCCTCAATATGCGCTGAGTCGATACAACAAAAAACGCCTCAATAGGGGCTGAGTCGATACAATAAAAAGCACCACGATGCGTATAAATACGTAGGTGAATCCAAAATACTATAATGCCCTTGATACTTTTCAGCTCTAAAAATTTACTAAATGAATGATGAAGATCACAAAGGAAACGTACTATGAGTGTCCATGCCGTAATGCCTACCCTTTGAAGATTGTCAGAAACAACGATAGATGACAACATGCTACCTCGTAAAGTTATATAAATCCACAAATATGCAGGTCAAAACATGTAAATTTGCATTGTCCAATGTTCTGCAAGCGAGGTAGATCCAAGGCCAGCAGAGACAGATGCACATTCATCTATACGGGGTCCATGTAAATTTGCATTGTCCAATTTGCATTGGTTTTTTCTAATACTAATGTTTCAGGATGCATGAAGTTTTCTCAAGTCGAGGATAGCGCAGTTAATGGTGAATCCGAAAACGTTAATATACAGCCAAGAAAATGGGTTCAAAGTGATTTCACTCCGCCTCTTGTCAGAAAGCTACTCTGGAAACGCCTCTGTGAAAGTACTTTTGAGGATAATACATGCGTAGTCAGTGATGATTGCAAAGAAATGGTATGCAGTTGCGTCCCGGTTACAAAACAGTATATGCAATGCATGGAGTTCGCCGATGGGGAGGAGTAGTACGTGTTATTGTCACAGAAATTTACACGCCACATTTTTATATAATTGATTATGATTAGATTTATATCAATCAATGAATCTTATTACATCATTATCAATGATGGTGTAAAAATGTGTTGTGTCAATTGTGATGGAGGTACGTGGGATGTTGGAGAACTCATTGGAGTATTGGTATGGCCACAACAATTATGTTATAAAAATTGGGACAACAAGTCTTTATATTATGGATTATAACGAGACTCGTAATAATGAGCGAGTCATGCATGAATATCAATAATGTTAATTAAAGTGTGTTGTGCCAATTTTGATAGCAGAATTATCATGATCATACCGTTTTCCTTTAGTTTTTTTTTATGGTAACACTTCAATGGTAATTTTGAAATCAAATAAGGTAGTAGTGTTTGAATTTGATCTTTTTATAACTCATGTCTGAATTTGCTTGCTTTTATGTTTACGTGTTGATTGATGTCGCAATCGGTATGCGATTTCATCTATTTTCATTTGGTGTGTTTTGTTTTATTTCAGCTATATCAAGTCCGACTTGTGGACTTTTTTCATTATTATAAAGATTTGAACTTAATTTTAATGAAATTAGGCTTTCGAGTTGGACCATGTTATTGTTATATTCTCTATGTTTTTTTTTTTTTTTTTTTTTTTTTTTTTTTTTTTTTTTTTTTTTTCTCTCTCTCTACGACATTAGTTGGAATGTAAAGTCTCACGATGATAAAGTAATAGAATGCTAACCCCCATATAAGTGTGAGAGTATTTATGACTCATTTAGCGCTAATAGGCCCGGGGTCTGGAGGCGTTACAGAATGGTATTCAGAGCCGACTATCAGACGGAACTATGCACTGCACCGTACAAGAAGACGGTGTAAGGATGACCTCTAGTTACCTCTGGTAGGGACGATCCGAGAACAGTCTTGGTCGCACTGGCGAGAACGCCAGTCCCTTATACAGGGGAGGGGCGGGGGGGAATGTAAAGTCCCACAACAATAAATTAATAGAATGCTCACCCCCATATAAGTGTGAGACATAAAGGTCTTGTCAACTCGGGTTAGCTCTTTTGGACCAAGCGAGGACGGCGGTCTAAGCAGTTGACCGGACATTTATGACTCATTTTGCGCTACCAGGCCCGGGGTCTGGGGGCGTTACATGGAATCAGAGCATACACTCGTATTCTTGGGACGAGAATATTGTAATCATCATATTCTGGTATGTGATACAATAATGGATATAATAGGTCACAAGACACAAACAACGTCATTAATTTTAAAATCGGAAGTTTTTTTTTTCTTTCTTTTGATCAGCCAAATTAAGAACAAGAAATGATGAAAATTAAGAAAAGAAAGAACAAAGAAAAACGAAGGAGATGAAGAACCGAAAAAAAAAAAAATTTGAAGGGGAAGAACATAAAATTCAAATACAAATACATAAAGAAGCAGGAAAAATAGAAAACTGATTCATTCAATCTTTGATTGTTAAACTGTAGAATTAATTCTCCGTATCTACAATTGCCTACTTATATAAGCTGCCAAAGCAGTTAATTTAGCTCCCAATCAGTTACAACTACTGTAATAAACAGCAACCGCCAATAACCGTTTTCATTATTTCATACTACCTCCGTCCCACAAAAAGTGTCCATAACGGAAAAATGAATTGTCCCATAAAAAGTGTCCATTTAAATTTCCGATACATCATTAAATACATTTTTTTCCAATCATACCCATATTTTAACATTTAATTTTCCATAATCCTTTCATATTCCAAAACTAGCATTTATGATTAGTTAAGGGTATATTTGTCTATTCATTCTTAAAATACAACACATTAATTATTTCCTTAATCTCCGTGTCCAACAAAAAGTGGACGCTTTTTATGGGACGGAGGTAGTACCAAATTGTTCGACCAAATGTCTGACTCAGAATGTCAGCATTTGGCACACTTTGATATAAGTGTTAAGACTTTATTAATATTTCAGTTTTCATAGATTTTTATTAATATTTCAGTTTGTAGATTGTTAGTTTAGTAGTCTATTTTTCTGTCCTTATGTGAACGTACTTTAGTCCTCTTTTATGAAGTAATAATGCTCTCCGCCATAAAGTGCATCTTCTCTCTAAAGGAGTAATTATATAATGAAAATTGCTTTAGATATGTATTACAAACTCTACAATCTGTAAAGTAGCCAGTAGGATTGATGAGTACTGCAATGACCTAAACACTTAAGTCATAACAAACCATGAAACACATTTTACAGATGACGTATATATATAATCAATTTATATTAATACGAGTCGCAAAACAATCTAAAAATAGGCTGTCATGCACATACAACACATCGAAACACAACAAGTATCATTATATACTTGTATACAGTTGATCTTTTTTTTGAGGGTATATCATTTTGTAACTCGAATTAAATCAATTAACCATACACCATGCAAACAACGTAAAATTATATAGTCACACATTTTATGTGATTTGATATAAATCTGTGTAATAAATATGTAATGGTGACTTAAACTATGTTGTTGAGGCCTGTGTGAAAACTGTGGTCTGGTCAAGAGAGTATTGGACGGTCTGCTGGCTGGGGCAAGTCAGCAGGGTTGATCAACCTGCTGATGCTTGGGTTGCTGATGTTAACTCTCAGAACACGTCTGCATGGTTTTCCGGTTTGGATAAGGTTACTTATATGGTATTTCAGTCATTGTCTGGTTTGGCTGGTTAGTCGGTTAGGGTTGGATTCTCAAGGCTATAAATACCGTCTATATTAATTGTAACTTGTAACTTTCTCGTGATAATAAAATATCCTCGTTTGTCCGTGGAGTAGTCGGAATATTGGTGAAAACCAAGTTAAATATGTGTTTATCTTGTTTCTGTGTTTGTGTACTTGTTAATTGCTTATCTTTAGTCACAATCACCATCACTTCTTGGTCAATCCGTCATAACAAACTGGTATCGGAGCATCCAGGTTCATCAAGAAATCTGTTTATCTTTTTTAAGCAGGCTAGATTGGCACCAAGGTCATAGTTGACGCTAGGATTTGGGATCTACGCAAGCTTTTATGGTGAGAAAGATGTTTGCTTTAAATGTCAAGATTGACAAGTTTACAAGAAGAAACAGTTTTAGTCTGTGCCAGATCAATATGCGTGCTTTGTTGAAACAACAGGGATCATGGGGTCCCTTGTCTAAATCAACAGAAGGAAGTGCTGCTGAGAGAGCCAGTCTGGAGGAAAAAGCACATTCAACAATTATGTTGTGCTTGTCTGATGATATTATCACAGAGGTCGATGAAGAGGACACATCAGAGAAGTTGTGGTCCAAGCTTGAGAGTCTGTAAATGACAAAGTCTCTAACCAACAAGTTGTTATTGAAACAACGCTTGTTTAGCCTAAGGATGCATGAGGGCACTCAGCTGAGGGATCATCTAGATCAGCTGAACACAATATTGCTTGACCTAAGGAATATTGATGTAAAGATTGAAGATGAGGATGCAGCATTGATCCTACTGGTGTCATTGCCTGCATCATATGAGAACTTTGTGCAGTTTTTTATAGTTGGGAATGACTCGGTGTATTTGGAGGATGTGAGGGCATCACTCCATGCTCGAGAGCTACGCCGTAAGGCATCTGGTTCTGGGACAGACAGTCAGTCTGCTGGATTTATGGCCAGTGGAGTCAGCAGAGGATCAGGAAATTCTGGAAAGAAGAAATCTAAGAGAACTTCCAAGGGTCCTATAGCTAAGGATGTTTGTAATTACTGCAAGGAGCAGGGTCATTGGAAAAATGAATGACCAAAGAGAAAGAAGCAGCAAGGTACTCAGTAGGGTACTGTTGCTTTGGCAGAACAAGACAACAACTCTGAAGAAGATCTGGCCTTAGAAGTTTCAAAGTCAGCAGGGCACAGAGATGTGTGGATTCTGGACACTGGGGCATCTTATCATGTGTGTCTAAACAGGGAGTGGTTTTCAACTTATCAGCAGGTGGATGAAGGCCATATTGCAATAGCTAATAGCAAGGTCTGCAAAATAGATAGGATTGGATCAGTTCAGTTGAGGACACATGATGGTAAATTCTGCACACTGAATGAGGTTAGGCATGTTCCACAGATGACCAAGAATTTGATATCACTTAGTCTACAAGACAGCAAAGGGTTCAAGTTCAGGGGTGAAGATAGAGTGGTGAATGTCTATAATGGTTCAGTTGTGATTCTGAAGGGTATCAGACATGGGACTTTGTATATACTACAAAGGTCTATTGTATCAGGTTCTACTGATATGGCATCATCAAAAGTTCACCAGTCACAGTTGACTAAGCTGTGGCATATGTGATTGGGTCATATGGGTGAAAGAGGGATGCAAATTCTATCTAAGTTTGATCTACTTAGGGGACATAACATCAAAGAGTTTGGGATTTTGTGAACACTGTGTGTTTGGGAAGCTACATAGGACCAAGTTCCCAAAAGCAATTCATATCATAAAAGAGACACTTGATTATGTCCATTCTGATTGTTGGGGACCTTCAAGGGTGGAGTCACTGGGTGGTCACATGTATTTTGTGTCTTTTATAGATGATTATTCAAGGATGGTTTGAGTAGTTATGATGAAGAACAAGAGTGAAGCATTCAAACACTTCAAGCAGTGGAATACTTTGGTTGAGAATCAGACAGGGAAGAAGATCCAGAGACTTAGAACTGATAATGGACTGGAATTCTGTTGGTCTGAGTTTGATGAATTTTGCAAGAATGAAGGAATTGCTAGGCACCATACTGTCGGAGATACTCCACAGCAGAATGGTGTGGCAGAAAGAATGAATCAAACTCTTTTGGAGAGGTCAAGGTGCATGCTCTCTAATTTTGGTCTAACAAGAAGATTTTGGGCAGAGGCTGATAACACAACATGCTACTTAATCAATAGGGGGCCTCACTTAGGATCAAGCTAAAAACACCACTTGAGGTTTGGTTAGGAAAGTCAGCAGACTACTCAGGTCTAAGGGTTTTTGGAAGCACAGTCTACTATCATGTCAGTGAAGGTAAACTGACACCTAGAACCAAGAAGGGAGTATTTGTTGGATATGGAGTATATGGGTATAGAATCTGGTCATTAGCTGAAAATTGGGTTATACACAGCAGGAGTGTAGTCTTTGATGATAATTCTATGCTTAACTCATATGTGAGAGCCATATATGAATCTGAAATTGGATTTAAAACTGAGAAGGTTGACAAACAGGTGGAGCTTTAAGTAGAGTCTGCTGAATTGAAAGACTCAATAGGGGACAGTCTTTACTCAGCAGATCCATAGCTAGATCCAAACCATTCTGCTGAACAATGGTCAGCAGATACTTAAACAACTGATATTGGTCAGCAGAGTATAGCTCTCAGCAGAGCTAGAAGGACCAATATTAGACCCTCAAGAAGATATGGGTTTGAGGAGGATATGGTTGGATATGCACTACATGTAGCTGAAGAAGTGGATGGTTTTGAACCTAACACTTACATGGAAGTTGTGACATGTTTTGAGGCATATCATTGGCTTGTTTCCATAGGAGAAGAAATGGAGTCACTTTAGAAGAATGAGACTTGGGATCTGGTCAAACAACCACATGATAGAAAGGTGGCCAGCTGTAAATGGATCTTCAAGAAAAATGAAGGAATGACATCTGCTGAAGACAACATATATAAGGCACGTTTGGTTGCCAGAGGGTTCATTCAGAAAGAGGAGGTAGACTATGAAGAGATTTTTCTCCAGTGGTTAGACATACTTCCATCAGGGTTCTGTTAGCAATAGTGGCACATCAGAATCTTGAAATTGAGCAATTAGATATGAAAACAGCCTTTCTACTTGGAGATGTAGATAAGGAAATTTCTATGACTCAGCTAGAGGGTTTCTAAGTTCCTATCAAAGAAGGATATGTTAGGAAGTTGAAGAAGTCCTTGTATGGACTTAAGTAGGCCCCAAGACAGTGGTATAAGAAGTTTGACAGTTATATGGTTCAGCAGGACTATAGCAGGAGTCCGTATGATTGGTGTGTTTATCACAACAAGTTGAAGGATGGTTCAATCATCTATCTGGTTTTGTATGTGGATGATTTTCTGATAGCTGTTGTAAACAAGTCTGATATTCAAGATCTGAAGAATCTGCTCAAGGTTGAATTTGAGATGAAGGTTTAGGGAATGAAAAGAAAATTCTGGGGTTGGAGATATATAGAGATAGGAGATAGGGGAAGTTGTTCTTGTCTCAGCAGGGGTATATTGAAAAGATATCATCCAAGTTTGGCATGTCAGCAACCAAACCTATAGATACTCCTATGGCCCCAAATCTAATTTATCTGATGTGTTTGCTCCACAGGTAGCTGAAGAGGAAGAATACATGTCAAGATTTCCATATGCTAGTGCGGTGGGCGAGTTTAATGTATGTCATGGTTCGTACTAGGCCTGACTTGGCTCAGGCTGTTAGTGTTGTCAGCAGGTTTATGGCTCAACCTGGAAAGGAACACTGGAAGACAGTGAAAAGGATATTTAGGTACCGTAGGGGTACATCTGATATTGGACTCATTTATGGAGGTGGTACTCAATGTTTTATCACAGGATACTGTGATTCTGATTATGCCGCTGATGTGGACAGTAGGAAAACTGTGACTAGGTATATGTTTACTTTGGGTGGTTCTGTGGTAAATTGGAAGGCAACTTTGTAGGGTACAGTGACATTATCTACTACTGAAGCAAAATACATGGCACTGACAGAAGCAGCAAAGGAAGCAATCTAGTTGAAAGGGCTAGTCAATGATCTGAGTCTCCATCAAGATCAAGCCAGGGTGTGTGAAAGTCTTAGTGCAATATATTTGGCTAAGGATCAGGTTCATCATGAGAGAACCAAACATATTGATGTTAGGTACCATTTTCTAAGGAATGAGATGAGGGTTAAAGTGGAGAAGATCAACACTGATGTTAATCATGCTGATATGTTCATTAAACTAGTTCTAAAGGGCAAGTTTCAGTTGTGTTTGGACTTTCTGAATATCCAAAGCTATTAATCTGAATCTGGGAATGCTCAACTGAAGATGGGGGTCTGCAGAGGTAATCAAATTGAAGACAAAGAGGAAATCTGGCACTTGGTTGTGCATCTAGTCAGTTTGCATATAGTTGAAGTCAAAGGGGAGATTTGTAATGGTGACTTAAACTATGCTGCTGAGGGCTGTGTGGAAACTGTTGTCTGGTCAGCGAGTATTGGACGGTCTGCTGAAGTTTTGTGTTCATCTGGGGCAAGTCATCAGGGTTGAACAACCTGCTGATGCTTGGGTTGCTGATGTTAACTCTCACCGTTACTTGGGGAACACGTCTGCATGGTTTTCCGGTTTGGATAAGGTTACTTCTGGGGTATTTCGGTCATTGTATGGTTTGGCTGTTTAGTCGGTTAGGGTTAAGATTCCCAATGCTATAAATACCGTCTGTATTAATTGTAACTTGTAACTTTTTCATGATAATAAAATATCATCGTTTGTCCGTGGAGTAGTCGGCACGTTGCCGGAAACCACGTTAAATCTATGTTTTTCTTGTTTTTGTGTTTGTTACTTGTTAATTGCTTATCTTTACTCACAATCATTATCACTTTTTCATTGATCCGTCATAACAAAATGCGTCCCAATGGACCTTAAGGAAACCTGACGCATAAGCAGTTTTTTGTGCAATCAGAATCCACTGCGCATATCGATCCATCCGTGTGATCTAAAAGATAGCCAAAACATAAGTGACCCGGTACTAGGTCGAGGAGCTTTCTTGCCAGAGGGATGAAATTGTTTTGAGACAATTCTTTTTGTGGTATGGAATTCGCAGCAGGTTCGCCATGAACTGCGTCAATCCCAACTTCAGACAACATTATGCATCCACCTAAAACATCCCAAAAACACAAAGGAATGTATTATTGAATTGTTTATTTGAACCCCTCTCTCTCTCTCTCTCACTCTATATATATATATATATATATATATATATATATATATATCTATCTATATATAATATATGGAGGAGTGGATTTAACCCAATTACCCGTAAATTCGACCCAAACCCGTTAATAGACCCGAAAGATAACACGCTTTCTTTTCTTTTCCTTCCCAGTTTTATGAAACTCAATTACTGTCTAATTAATCTAATTCAATCCCTCTTTAGGGCTTCTCATCTCTGGCGACTAGAGCCACCCATCTCCCACCGAGCCGCAAAACCATCCTCCCCCGCCGGAGTGATGGCCTTCGATATGAAATCCATCCTACGCAACCTCCATCTCACAGCGGATGAATCTACTTCTCTTGGTGTATCTCCGGAAGAATTTTCGGAAGGAGTAGAAACCAAACTGCTACCAATTTGTTTATCAACACGGAGGAAAACCCAGGTAAATTGATCGATCTAGGGCCATGGATCTTCGATAATACCTTGCTGGTCCTTAGAAATTGGAGCGATGATTGGGCGGAACAAAACTCCCTCTTCGACAACTGTGATTTTTGGATCAAAATTGGCTAAGTGGTGTAACCATAAATAATGCAAAATTTTAGTATTGTTGTGGTTATTGATTCACGAGGGTTTTTTTAAATGGAAATAGTTTTGATTCTATTGCTAAATAACTAAGTAAGGCAGAAGGCAGGGATGGAGTTATGGCTGTTGAATTTCACATCTATTTTGTATATGGTCTGTGCGCAGAAAATTTCATGTTTTGCATCTGGGTTATAGTAACTTCTGATTTACTTTGCAGGCATTTCAAGGATGGAGTGTGTTTATGGTGTTGCTTTGGCTGATGCGGATGTATGTATTATGTTCTATGTTTTGCTCCATGGGTTTTGGAGGATGCTCTGCGGGTTGAATTACTAGAATTGAGAGGTACGTTTTATTTAAACAACAATCGATAAAATAGGTATTTTCAACTTGGCCAGTCATTTTAATCTTAAATCTGTGCAAATGTTATGCATTAAAAAGAAAAAATTAATTAACCTGGAATATTTGCTTACATTTTCAAATTAAGTTTACACTCTCTTGAGAGAAGGCCTTTATCCAAATAGTCTGCTTCGCAGTTGAGAAAAGAAAGTCATATTCATCTTAAGGGAACATAGTTCCACAGCACAATTGATGTAGGCATACCACTATTATTGAAAAATATACCTTAGACACATTCACTTATAGTCTTTTATGGACATGATGTTGATTTTCAAAGTTATTAGCTATGAACGTGAAAATGGTATCTACATTTTGGATTTAACAAAGTCATGATGCCTGTGCAACGTGCAGATGGGACTTTTGTTATAAATAAATAAAAAGCAGATGGGACCTTTGGTGGAATGATTAACAACTAGAAGCTGAGACTAATCGTATATGGACGAAGGAGTGAATCTAATGGAAGTCTTAACACTAATGCCAGGGGCCAAGATTTCTACCACAATTGCCTGCCTTTGTGCATCAAAACATAGACATATTTCACGAACGTTATCTTTCTCTGATCCGGGTGGTAGTATACAATGGTAAAAAGCAAAAACAAGCAAGCAGAAGTGATCTTTGTGAATGTCAGGTTATATCCTCTACTCGATCTATTATGTGGTTTTGTGTTTGTAATCATTGTTATATTCATAGTGGGTCTTTTATGCATATTGTTCATTTTTTTGCTGATTATTTTTTTTTTTCGGTTTGTGTTTATTTGTTTGAGAAATTGAAACACATTGATTTCCTTCTTCAAGCCTTTTGTTTTCAGTACTTTTGGTTGGAAGTTTAAAAAATACTTACCACTGTGCTGCAGATCGATCTTCAAAGCTTAAACAATGGTATAGCCCACCCGTCCCATTTCACGAGATGAAGAGATAGCACGTTTCGATCTGAGGTAATAATGTCTACCTTTCCTTTTTTTTTTTTTTTTTTTTTAACTTCCATTCCAATTGACGGCGAGCATTTTTTGTTGTTCTGCGATTTTGGTTGTAGACAGAGTTTTCAACGTTGAATTCATTATCACTTCTGTTTGAAAATTTTCAACCCTCATACGCTCTCAATCTCATAAGCCAACACATAATTTCAAAAAATCAAGCGTTTGAACAGTGTCGGCTCTAAAAAATCAAGCGTTTCTAATGTTCCAAAGAAAACCGTAATGTCACAATGGACTCATTTTGCAGTTTGAGAATTTTGAGGAATTTTTTCCCCTTCCTGTACTTGCCTTCTTAATTTTTTATTTTTTATTTTTTTATGAAATTAAAGAACAAGAGTGTAGAGAAGGACATGAAGCTTGGTGTCAAAATATTGAAGTTGCAGGAGGTAAAACCATATGCTGGCACTATATGAAGTGAACTTGCCAAGAGGTACTTTTTGTTTGACGGCTTATTTTGTTTATTTTTTCCCTTTGTCGTAGATATGTCTTCATTGGTTTTCTTATCCTTCAATTCTAGGTGCAATTTGGTTCTTCTTGGCTGTTGAGCCTAAGTTTCCCCTCTTAGTTTAGCTGTCAGCGCATTATAACTCATTTGCATTGTTCATTGGAATATTTCTAGCTCATCAATCATCGTTTGTTCCTTCGTTTGTTCTTTGGATAGAGGATATGGCTCAGTTTTGTCCTAATTGGATTTCATGAAAGAAGAAATTCATGACCACAAATATGTGCACAAACGAATCCCTCCCTAAAAAGGTTACATTTGATCCTCCTTATTTAATTCATCTTTTAATTCATCCTCCTTTTTTTTTCCCGGGAAACGAAAGATTTTATTAAACGCCGGTAAATTACAACAACAACGCCGGACGCCGCCGGGAAAGGCCGGAACACAGCCGGACAAAAATTCATCCTCCTTATTTAATTACTCCTTATGTGCACAAGAAAATCGTTTTTTTCCGAGAGGCTGGGCTTAGATTCCGGCTCTCAAAATTCACTCTGCAGATCGAGTCTCTACGAAATCGAATTTTGCCCGAGAGGTGCGGTGTCTCGGTAGATTCATTGTGGTGCCAATAATAGTGCCCTTTATTTATAATGGAAACGTTTGTCATGGCATATGTCTTGATGTGAATTTCAAATTCTTTCAATGGTATATTCATTGCAGTTTTGGGAAATAAAACTCGATGGGCTTACGCGGTAGCCTTTGGTGTGTGTTTGTTGGTATGTCTGATGTTACATGGCCGTGTTAATTATAATTTAAGCCATGTTACCAAATCGTTTCCCCCATTTATTGTACCTCTTTCTTACTTTATGACGCAATCTTTCATGCTATTGCAGGAATGGAAAAGAATCATTGTAAGTTGTCTTCTATTTCCTCTTTTATTAAGGATTTGTAGGTGGTCTAATAACATGTTTGATAGGTCTGATTTGGTCATTAACTGTAAGAAAACATATCAGTTTTGAGTATATGTTGGTACGCTTAGTAGAAAACGCTTAACTACAGAGGAGAGATATAGAAGCATTATTAAGATTGTTTGAGAGAACTATATATATAGATATGGTACATAAGGCAGTGATATGCTTTTCTATTCATGATGGTTTATCACTTTTTCCTTTTTTGTCTGTTGTTTCTTCTTTCTTTCATTCCTCATTGACTTTTGTTTGATGAACACGTTTCAAAGTTTCTCATTGAGAAATCTGGAGCAAGATCATCATCAAAGATGTGATGTAGTATACCTTCATGGGTGGTGATTCTTTACCATGAGGCATCAACAAGACATGCCGGTAACTATTTATTCATTGTTGTTGTTCAATGTTTGTTATACACTTTCTTCTCCATCTGGATCGAAACTTATATTTTCTACCTTAGATGAATGTTTATTGAATGTTTTCATAAACTTATATTACATGAATGTTCTTACATGCATTGCACGGGTTTTTCTACTACTTTGTCGGTCCTTTGCACAGTCGCTCAAATCGTGTTTGAGTCTTATATATTTTTTTTCAATCTCTGGAAATAAATATCTATCAAAAGTTTCATATTTTCCTTTACTAACGTGAAATTAGTTTCTTTAACAATGCAACACTGAAAATCATCGATAAAGATGTATAAAGCATACTTATTTATTTTTGTTGATATAATTTCATGTTTGATGATTTATCCAATTACAGACGTTTACCTCATCTTAAGAAACAAGCCGACCAAACTAAAACTTAAGTGAAACAAAAATAAAAAAATTAACGTCAATCGGCTATACAATGTTGTGTATCATCTTACCCGGTGCCGATCTTACCCGAAGTTCTATAGCATCAACTTTATTACTCAGAGTCGGACAAAAAATTTGATTTTCCTTTTCATATCATTCATTGAATGCAAAGAGACATTTCTGCATTTAAATTTTATTTATTGATCGTATCAATGACGCTCAACTGTCCCGTGCATTGCACGGGTTTATGACTAGTATATATATATATATATATATATATATTCAAACCGTCGTAAAATCAATGGTGATTTGAGATGGTAGCCCTCTCAGCACAGCTTCGACGGAGAAACTCTAGTCAGATGAAGGAGTGTCTGTTGTGAAACCCTATCAACCAGTAGCTTTTCTTTTTCTTCGAAACTGTTACAGATGTTGTCAAGACGAAGAATGCAAGTCCGATTCACAGCTGGAAAGAATAGATTGATGTAGGCTGCTGAGGTTCGGTCTCGGGCATGCTGCTGAGGTTCGGTCTCGGGCATGCTGCTGATGCCGTCGAGACTGCTGAGGCTGCTATGGTCTCAGGCACGCTGCTGAGGTGAAAGTCGGTTGCAAGTTGTCAAATCAGTTATGAGCGGATGTAACTGATTTAGATTAGTTCTAGTTGTTGTAAACTTCTATTTAAGGTTGAATCATGTGTAGAAAGAGATCAGTTGTAAATTTACAAGTTGAAATCAATGAAAGAATTCTTTCCTCCTTTTCCCGCACTTTCATATTCAAATTTTCAGGATGAATGTTATTTGAATGTTTTTTATCTTCATATTTTTCAATTTAATTCCGAGTTTAATTTTCATCACGACCATGCTTTTCGTACACCTATCAATCTGTCTGTATATATTTAAATTTAATTAGGTATTCAAGAGTTTGATGCGTTCATTGTTTAGAGTTACTATCCAACTTGTTTTCAATAAAATAGTGCCTAAGAAATATTTATTAAAGAAAAGGACACTTTGTTTTTATAGGTTTTTGTCAGGAAGGACAAAATAATAAAGAAACCAGGATGCAAGAACAATGTTAATTAGAACGAACAAAAACTATGTGACTTTACAAAAACACCATTTTCCTATATATTTATAAAATAAAAAACCTTCATTCGAAAAAAACAAAACAACCTGCAACAAAAATTGGCAAACATCAGCGTTCAGAAAATTCATGGCTACCGGAAAATTCATGGCCGCCGGAAGTTGGAGACAAAACCCTAGCCGCATCCACCCCTCTATAAGAAAAAAGGCATCAGCGTTCAGAAACCTAATTGATGGCCGGTTGAGAGGGAGGCGTTGAGAGATGACCGGATTTTTTGTGATTGATCCGAAAAAACATCCAAGCCGGATTGAAGACGTTTGCTTCTAGGGTTGGACATATTCAAGCCGGATTGAAGACGTTTTGCTTCTAGGGTGAATAAGGAGGCGGCAACAACTGTGAGGGGTGTAATGAGAATTAGGTTTAATGCCGGAAAACATGGCATCCGATGCCGGAAAAGTTTTTTTTTTTTTTTTTTTTTTTTTTCGACATAGATTTGAGAACGGAAAAGAAAAAAAAAAAGAGGGGATGATTATTGCTAATGGCCGGACGTGATGGTGGCCGGACGATAATTTTTTTTGTGGTGGGCGGACGTGATGGATGTATTGTTTCTTCAGGTTTTTTTTTTTATTTTATAAACTTTAGGGTTTAGGGTTGTTACTATTACTTTTCAGAAGTTACTACAGTTTTTGATGTAATTTTATCTATTTTACCTTATTTATTGACTGTTATGACCTGATTATGGGTCGGTACTACTTGTTTTTTGGCCGTTACGACATTTTACGGGCTGTTGCTATTTGTTTTTAGGCTGTTACTTCCTGTTTTTAGGCTGTTACTACTTGTTTGTTGGCTGTTACTACTTTTCCATTGGATGTTACGACATTTTATGGGCTGTTACTTTTTGTTTCTTGGCTGTTACTACATTTTATCAGTGTTACTGCGTGTTTAATGTGTAAAAGGTATTTTTGTCCATTTATTATGAATTTGTCCTTTCTAATCACGTAACATGTAGTAACGTCCTTCTGGACCATTTTGAATTTTTTTTGTCCTTGTAGCCCCCTTTTTTTTGTCAAATCAGTTAGGAGCGGATGTAACCGACAGATTAGTTCTAGTTGTTGTAAACTTCTATTTAAGCTTGAATCAAGTGTAGAAGGAGATCAGTTGTAAATTTACAAGTTGAAATCAATGAAAGAATTCTTTCCTCCTTTTCCCGCACTTTTCATATTCAAATTTTCAGGATGAATGTTTTGTGAATGTTTTTTATCTTCATATTTTTCAGTTTAATTCCGAGTTTAATATTCATCACGACCACGCTTTTCGTAAACCTATCAATCTGTCTGTATATATGTTAATTTAATTAGGTATTTAAGAGTTTGATGCGTTCATTGTTTAGAGTTACTATCCAACTTGTTTTCAATAAAATAGTGCCTAAGAAATATTTATTAGAGGAAAACACACTTTTGGTCCATTAACTTTTTCACTTGTTTCAAATATATCCTCTAACTTTTGGAATGACAGTAAATATCCCCTAACTATTCTTTTTGTTACGATTTTGGTCCTAGTTAACGGTTTGACTAATATTTCCTAACGTTTGACTGTCCAATTCACGTTAAAAACCAAGTCACCTGCCACGTATTTTTTTTTAAAGATCTCAATACAACCCATTGAATCCCTATCACCCCCAATTCAACCCATTGAATCCCTAAAAATGTTCAGCCCCATCCATCGAAATTTTCCTGAAAAAAAAAAACCATTTACAAACAGCTAAATCCTTGATTTTAAATGCATCACCATGTTTTTGTATGCATCTGGACAAGCCCGGTTTTTGAATCAACTGGAGTTAATGATTCTCCACCAATTGTCATTATCAAGCCCGAGAAGGTTTCTGGCTCTGTAGAAGAAGATCTTCACAAACACAAGTTTATTTGTCAAGATTTTGATATTCAACAAATTTTAAAGAACCTTAGATTGAAAGATTTTCAAGAAGAAGAAATGTTCCAAAAGATCAAACAAAAATCCCAGAATCTTTGGAAAGAAGGGAGGTATAGGAATGAGAAAGAAAGGTTAGTACATTGACTTGCTTTTGGACTTTGACTTATATACAATTTGCTTCTGTATATAGATTAATAGATGACATGCTTAGCAATTGGGAGAAATCTAAATCTGAAGCATTCATTTCATTTGTCGACTATAAATAATCTTTCTAAGATCATTTGCAGTAAGTTCATGTATGAGGATTTAGTTGTTTGCAACTGATTTTTTTTTTTTTTTTTTTTTTTGCAGGAATTTCCGATGGATGAATTTTTTTTAGGGGTTTAATGGTTGAATTGGGGGTGATAGCCGTTGTACAGAAATTGGAAAATCAGGTCGTGTCAGACCTGACACTTGAAAATCAGGTTGTGCCTTTTCTGACATGAAAAATATAGTAAACGTAGAGATCCGTACGTTCAGACGTAGATATATCTACGTTCAGACGTAAGGCAATATTACTAACATAAAACGTTGCAGTTGATCCTTCCCTACGTTTAAACGTAGTGTTTCTACGTTTAAACGTAGATAAACTACGTTTAAACGTAGGCAAATCCAAAGGATTATTTTTGAAATTTATATACGTCTGAACGTAGATATATCTACGTCTGAACGTAGATATATCTACGTTTAAACGTAGGTTTCAATATGTTTGACAGTGGTAGATGGGTATTAATGTTGTTGTAAGGTGCTTGTTGAATATACACCACATTAACGAGATTTTTCTCATTCCTTCAAAGGCTTTGAATCTAATATCAATTTTGTGCTCACTTCTTCATCTTTCAAGTCCATTTCTTCATCATTCAAGTGCTAAAATGGGTAAGTCATTGCTATCTTATTTATCTTAATTCAAGTGCTCAATGTGTGTATGTTATTTATATTTGTAGTAATCATATGTCTAAAACCGAAACGTGTGTTTTAAGTAGGTTGTTTATGTAATGTTCATACTTCTAAGTAGTGTATTTAAGTATTTTCTTAGGGTTCAATTACTAGGTTTTAGTGTAATTAATGATATTTATTTAACCGAAATTTGTGTTTTGAGTAGTGATTATGTTATTTATATTGTAGAAATTATATGTATTTATCTGAAATGTGTGTTTTAAGTAGGTTGTTTATGTAATTTTATACATCTAAGAACGATAGTGTTATAATTTTTGATTTGATAATGTAGTGTAATTTATGAAAGTGTAATAAATACATATCATGTTTACCATTTTTTGGAAACAATCCTTTTTAAGTTGATAATGATTTAGTTGATAATGACTTGAATCGTTTTTTTTTTGTTTTAAACAAGATAATCGCAACACTATGATTGTTGTCTCGTTCAACGGAGAATTTACGTATGATCCTATCTATAACCGGTGGAATTATGTAAATGGATCGATGTTCTCATTATTTGTCCCAAAGAAAATAGGATTGAATGCGTTATTGGATAAAGTGTATTTGAGGCTTGGTATTGATCGGTCTGATTCAAAGCTCAACCTAAAAGCTTTGTTTACTTACGGTAGTGTGGGAAATATACCACCTGATGATATCTTAGACGACGAGACCTTAAATGGTTACATCGAAGCGGCCTATGACAGTAAGAATGTAATTTTTTGTGTGAATGCGACACCAGTGAAGGCTAACAATGAACCGATAAATGAGGAGGATGATGGCATTGATTTAAATGAGGAGGATGATGGCATTGATTTAAATGAAGATTGCAATACTCCGGATTACAGTATTGGAAATTTCCCTTCTCCGGTACAAGAACTTGCTACAGATCCGATTTTAATCCGTTCGAGCAACAATATGGATGTAGTGGGTATGAAAACAATGTTGCTACACAAAGGCTTGGTGAAGCTTCGGACCAACCGTTTCGGTATCAACCGAAGACCAAGTCATAATCGTCAAATCATCCTTCAAGTAGTCGTAATATTGTCATAAAAATGACCAACCACACCATTCGTTTCGGTATCCTCCTAACCAACCTTCAAGTAGTCGTGTTCCACCCATCCAACAGCCATATAATATGTTTGGTGGATCAGTAACTAGTTTTTTGGCTTCTCCGTTTGCACCTCATATACAAACCGATCAAACCGGCAGAGATGACAACTTATATACTTTTTCACATTATAATTTAAATAACTTACTATAGTTTTGAAATTTAAATTCAATTTACTTACTATATTGAAGCGTAGACGATGCCTGGTCGGTGGTCGTAGCTGAGCCTCCTGTCGTAGCCTCGTGAGAAGCAGATGGTGTAGCCTCGTGAGGAGTAGGAGAGGCTGTAGCCTCGTGAGGAGCAGAGGCTGTAGTCTCGTGAGGAGGAGGAGAGGCCGTAGTATCGCCAGTCTCTGCATCCATATAAGGATCGTCCACCAATAAATCGTCTACGAAATCCTCCCCATGCACTCCATCTTCAACGGGCTCGGAAACTCCAGCAAGAATCTTATCAAACCCGAACGTCAACGTCTGGTCGTCAGTAGCCTGATCATCATGCTGACCATGTGTAGCCCGGTAGGTATCATGTGGAGGAGATGGAGGAGGTGGAGGAGGTGGAGGAGATGGTTGCCGATGAGGGGTAGTCTGAAAAATATATGTCTCAGTTAGTATCATAATACATATAACTAAATTTTGACAATGATATAATTTTTCACCTGTGGAGAAGATGGAGGAGGTGGATGAGATGGATGCCGATGAGGGGTAGTCTGAAAAAAATGTGGCCCAGTTAGTATCGCCCCATGCTCATTCTGACGCTGAGCCACCTGGCGAATTTCCTCCCGAAGCTCATTCAAACCACTATCAATCCTTCTCCTCACAGCTCTCTAAAGGCCAGCAGCTTCATCCTCTTCATCAGATTGGTCATCTTCTCGCCTCTAGCATCTGAACGTAGGAAGTGTGCGGCACACGCCGTGAAGTGGTGGCATGTGAATGAGAGGGATCAGAAGTAGGAGGTCGTGAAGTAGGGGGTGACTGTTGTGTAGCATGGGCTGACTGCTGTGTAGCAGGTCGTGACTGCTGTGTAGTGGATGCATGTCTAGGGTGTGGACGTGCAATAAGTGCAGGGCGATTGATCACACGTGGCGGCTCGTTAATCTCGGCATCCATAATGCCCCTACCTAGCATCAACTGCCTATCAACATCCCTTGCAGTCAGATACCCTATCACACGACTCTACGAACAATGTATATTTCATTACAATTAAGAATAACAAAATGTTTACCAAATCCGGATATAATTAAAAGACAATAACAATGTTTATTAAGCTTATTACCTTATTTGCCTTCGCCGATAATCCTTTCCACTGCGGAGGGGTAGTTTTGTAACTCCATCTCATCATCCGAGGAGCTGCATCAGGAGCTATGAGGGTGGCCGCAACGATCGGAACAAAGAATGTCGGGGAGGGTCTCGTAAGCCCAAAACTCGTAACGCATGTATAACCCCCCGTACGGTCACCCCGCCCTCCGAACTTTCCTTGTATGTGTTCATCAAATGACATATCTTTCTAAAAGTCTGGTCCCACAAATAAGTGCCCCATGGATAGTCGTTTATGCTTTCTACATTCTCCACCAAATAAAAAGCGAACGGGGTACCCTATCGGTCTCATCGTGACCCATCATTATCCCGTTAATTAGGTAGACTAAACCTACACGTTGGAGAACTTCGGGATGCTCCTCGCTCATCCAATAACCACTTCTCAATATCCGGTATGGTTATCGGTTTATTGTTAGGAAAATGGATGTGGCCGTATGTCCCCTCTTCAAAACACCTTGAATAAGGTTGGGGATCTTTCGGGAGATCACCAAACGGTAAACCGGTGATCATGCTAAACTCCCTCCTACCGAACTTTGCGGTCGTACTACCGAATCTAAAGCGCAACTCATGAGGCATATTCGGATATATGGCACCGAAACATACATATTGCGTACTTTGGAGGAAAAGCGCCGGTGCTCGTACATTTGAATAAATTCTTTAAAAACCTGCATTTCAATGTGTCTTCAAATCCGATCCTTCTCACGTGGATCTCGAGAAGTTGCTTGAGCTTGGTCTTTCCCCCTCTAAAGGTCCAAGTCAAATTTTCTCTTACCTTGTATACATCACTACCATGAGGGCCAACCAACTGTCAACATGAACATATACATTGTAAATAGGATATGTATTTATTTACTCCATATATATATATATATATATATATATATATATATATATATATGTGTGTGTGTGTGTGTGTGTGTGTGTATATATAAGTATATATATATATATACACATATAGATATATGTGTATATATATGTATTTATTTACTCCAATATGTATATATGTAGATATATATCTATGTATGTGTGTATATATATGTATATATATATACACACATATAGATATACTATATATATATATGTGTGTGTGTGTGTGTGTGTGTGTGTGTGTGTGTAGACACATATATAGACACATATGTATACATATAATACACATATATATATATACATATATATACACGCGAAATGTCTTATCATCTCTTTTTGTTTTTTTGGAACATCGTTGTTTTGTGTTGTGTTCTGTTGTTTGTAACGTTGGGGGTAAGAGAAGAAGATAATATGGTTTTTACCACGTCATAGAATACTTGATGATGACGAGGGAGAACAAAGGCCGTACGGAGCCGGCGGAACAGACCTTATATTTTCAATCTAAAGGGTGCCTCACTTCCGGCTGAGGATTACCAGCCGCCTGGGACAGGAAAAGATGCTCTGTTGAGCAGACCTAATGAAATTTTCTACGAGCTACCTACCAGGAGCCCCAATATAAAGCCTGGAGCTTAGGCATGACACAGCGGATCAGAAGGAATCGAAAACACCCTAGGGAAAGCATGCAATTCTAAGAACCTCATCAAGCCGAGGCGTACCATGGAATTCAGTCCGAGATATTGATTTTTGGATTTTCAAACAACAATAGTTTGTCGTTTGGTTCAATTTTTTAATTAACATACATGTTAGCCATAATTTCAAGGGCATTTTTATTGTTCCCCATGTTAGCCATACTTTCAAGGGCATAATTAGGTCATTAGCAATACTACTATCGTGCTACCTTACAATGAAAGCAAACATAAATCACAATCAAACAACATATACATTATCAATCCCAATGTAACACCATACACATGCTTCCATTTCCCATTTTTCTATCAAATTCAATATCATAAATTACCCTACATTATCAAATCAAAAATTATAACACTATCATACATATTCTCACATATTAATAATTTTACATTAATTTACTTCTAAAACCTATCATACATATCATTACAAGTTCATTTTAATAGAATTAGCCCCATTAATTCGAATCAAATAACAATATGAAAAACATATACATTAAATTCAATATAAAGTAGAAAATGCGCCTTTCTACGTCCAAACGTAGTGTTTCTACGTCAAAACGTAGACAAATCACGTTCGGACGTAGAGATCCGTGCAGGTCTCTACGTCCAAACGTAAAAACCTTACGTTCGACGTAGAGACCGCGGATCTCTACGTCCCGAAGCATAATCCGTACGTTCGTACGTAGAGACCGCATTTCTCTACGTCCAAACGTATAATACTTTCTTCATACGTCCAAACGTATGAACCTTCATACAAAAAACCCATCTTAAACCCAGAAAACGACAAATCATACAATCAAAATCAATATAATGATTATCAAGGACCACCACAAACCACTCTACAATAAATATTCGGAAATAACAAGCACATGCTAAAGTGAAATTAATATGATATACTATAAAAGAATATTAGGGAAAATACACACCCTTTCGCTTTCAACCGCCATTGCACTTGAGAGATTGTGAAATTGTGAAATTGCACTATCAGAATTTCTTGCCAAAATCGCCAAAAATCGCCACTCAGAATTTGAAATATGATAGGAAGAAAGAAGATTAAGGATTATGCGAGATTATGAAGGACAAGTATGTGAACCGTTTAAACATATTGAAACCTACGTTTAAACGTAGATATATCTACGTTCAGACGTATATAAATTTCAAAAATAATCCTTTGGATTTGCCTACGTTTAAACGTAGTTTATCTACGTTTAAACGTAGAAACACTACGTTTAAACGTAGGGAAGGATCAACTGCAACGTTTTATGTTAGTAATATTTCCTTACATCTGAACGTAGATATATCTACGTCTGAACGTAAGGATCTCTACGTTTACTATATTTTTCATGTCAGAAAAGGCACAACCTGATTTTCAAGTGTCAGGTCTGACACGACCTGATTTTCAAGTGTCAGGTCTGGCCGTTGTATCGAGTCTTTTAAATAAATAAAAAAAACGTGGCAGGTGACTAGCTTTTTAACGTGAATTGGGCAGTCAAACGTTAGGAAATATTAGTCAAACTGTTAACTGGGACCAAAATGGAAAAAAAAATATAGTTAGGGGATGTTTACTGTCACTTCAAAAGTTAGAGGATATATTTGAAACAAGTGACAAAGTTAAGGGACCAAAAAAGGACACTTTGTTTTTATAGGTTTTTGTCAGGAAGGACAAAATAATAAAGAAACCAGAATGCAAGAACATTGTTAAGTAGAACGAACAAAAACTATACGACTTTCCAAAAACACCATTTTCCTATATATTTATAAAATAAAAAACTTCCTTCGAAAAAAACAAAACAACCTGCAACAATAATTGGCAAACATCAGCGTTCAGAAAATTCATGGCTGCCGGAAAATTCATGGCCGCCGGAAGTTGGAGACAAAACCCTACGCATCCACCCCTCTATAAGAAAAAAGGCATCAGCGTTCAGAAACCTAATTGATGGCCGGCTGAGAGGGAGGCGTTGAGAGATGACCGGATTTTCTGTGATTGATCCGAGAAAACATCCAAGCCGGATTGAAGACGTTTGCTTCTAGGGTTGAAGACATATTCAAGCCGGATTGAAGACGTTTTGCTTCTAGGGTGAATAAGGAGGCGGCAGCAACTGTGAGGGATGTAATGAGAATTAGGTTTAATGCCGGAAAACATGGCATCCGATGCCGGAAAACATGGCATCCGATGCCGGAAAAGCTATTCCTCTCTTTTTTTTTTTTTTTTTTTTTTTCGACATAAATTTGAGAACGGAAAAAAAAAAAAAAAAAAAAAAAAAAGGAGGGGATGATTATTGCTAATGGCCGGACGTGATGGTGGCTGGACGATTATTTTTTTGGTGGTGGGCGGACGTGATGGATGTATTGTTTCTTCAGGCTTTTTTTTTGTTGAGAAACTTTAGGGTTTAGGGTTGTTACTATTAATTTTCATAAGTTACTACAATTTTTGATGTAATTTTATCTATTTTACCTTGTTTATTGACTGTTACGACCTGATTATGGGTTGTTGCTACTTGTTTTTTGACCGTTACGACATTTTACGGGCTGTTACTACTTGTTTTTAGACTGTTACTACCTGTTTTTAGGCTGTTACTACTTGTTTGTTAGCTGTTACTACTTTTCCATTGGATGTTACGACATTTTATGGGCTGTTATTTCTTGTTTCTTGGCAGTTACTACATTTTATCAGTGTTACTGCGTGTTTAATGTGTATAAGGTATTTTTGTCCATTTATTATGAATTTGTCATTTCTAATCACGTAACATGTAGTAACGTCTTTCTGGACCATTTTGAATTTTTTTTGTTCTTGTAGCCTCTTTTTTTTTTTTGTCAAATCAGTTAGGAGCGGATGTAACTGATTTAGATTAGTTCTAGTTGTTGTAAACTTCTATTTAATCTTGAATCAAGTGTAGAAAGAGATGAGCGAGTACTCTTCCCTGTGTGATGGATTTTCCTACACTGGGTTTGCCACACATGGGGTTTAAGGAGGCCATGCTATGCATTCTATCACGCAAACTTGGGGCGGGCCGGGATATGGCAAACTTTTTGTAGCACTTTATTTCTTCCATTAATAAAATAAAGTTGTTATAAAAAAAAAATTTAAAAAAAAAAAAAAAAAAAAGTGTAGAAAGAGATCAGTTGTAAATTTACAAGTTGAAATCAATGAAAGAATTCTTTCCTCCTTTTCCCGCACTTTTCATATTCAAATTTTCAGGATGAATGTTTTGTGAATGTTTTTGATCTTCATATTTTTCAGTTTAATTCCGAGTTTAATTTTCATCACGACCACGCTTTTCGTACACCTATCAATCTGTCTGTATATATGTTAATTTAATTAGGTATTTAAGAGTTTGATGCGTTCATTGTTCAGAGTTAATTACTATCCAACTTGTTTTCAATAAAATAGTGCCTAAGAAATATTTATTAAAGAAAAGGACACTTAGTTTTTAAGTAAATAATTTACATGAAAGAATCAATTTCACCGTAATAAATAGATATCAAATCACGATTGTAAAACTCACACAACATTTCACAGCATACAATTAAGTAACAAAAATATCAAATTCAGAGACCCAATGGCTTCAAGTATAATGTATTGCTTTCTGCTCATTGTTTTCGTCGCAGGTTCGTTCAAACTCTTCGTTCGCTTCCGTATATACTATTCTCTTTGTTCGCTTCCATATATACTATATTTTTTTTTTAATTAGAGGTTCAAATAAAGGTTTCGATAATTATTTCCTTTATTTTCTTTTTGGGATGTTTCAGGTGGATGCATAATGTTGTCTGAAGTTGGGATTGATGCGGTTGATGGCCAACCTTTAACAAATGCCATTCCGCAGAAAAAATTGTCTCAAAGCGATTTCCCTCGAGTAAGAAAACTCCTCAACCTAGTACCGATTCACACATGTTTTGGCACTCTACATCTGGAGGATGGATCGTCATGCGCAGTGGATTCTGATTGCACAAACAACTACTGCAAATGCATACTGCTGTTTCCTAAAGGTTTAATGGGATGCATTTAGTACACGGATTTATCTCAGATTGCATAAAAATGTGTTACTATATAATTTTACGTTGTTGGCATGGTGTATATATGATAAATTGATTTTATTTGAGTTTCAAAATGATCTAATTTTACTATATGCATAATGGCATTTGTTGTGTTTCAATGTGTTGCATGTGGCAGCATATTTTTACACAATTTATTGTTTTGCGACCCAAATTAATATGAATTGATTATATATATATACGTCATGATAACTCATGTAAAATCAGTTTCTTGCTTTGGTATGACTCAAGTGTTTGTAATACTAATAAATAAATTTACTCATCAATCCTGCTGGTTACTATACAGATTGTAGAGTTTGTAATACTAATAAATAAAGTTAACACAATATCATATCTAAAGCATTTTTCATTAATGCAATGTTGTGACAAATCTATTTTTCTTTTTTCTTTTTCAATTAGTTATTACAATAGTGGCTTCACAATGCAGAGAGCCTAACTAATACATAAGACAAAACTCTGGGTACTGGGTAGAGAAAAAACTTCAATAAACAAAAACAAACATTCCTTAAAAAAAAAAAATTTAAAAAAAAAAATCTACTCCTTTAGAGAGAAGATCGATGCACTTTACGAGGGAGAGCAATAACTTCATAAAAGAGGACTAAAGATCACATAAGGACTGTAAAAGAGACTACTAAACTAACAATCTACAAACTAATAAATCTACAACTCTTGTAGTCAATTATCTATCAAGGAAAACCACAATTATTGTTTCTAATATGGTATCAGAGCCTCTCGAACTCGTTTCTCAAAATAATTTTTCAATCTCATAAACCCTAAATCTCTCCCTTCCCATCCGACGCAGCCTGAAGCTTTTCTCTGCCGGAAACAATGTCCGGCCATTCTGAAAATACGCCAACATCTGGCACCTCTTCCCCCGCTTCTTCTTCTCTCTCCACTTAACCTATTTTTACTCCTGCTTCTTCAATCAATATTACTAAATTAACGCGTAATAATTATCCTCTATGGCGTGTCCAACTCCTCCCTTATCTCCGAGGCCAAGGTGTGCTCGGTTATGTTGATGGAAAAATTAAACCACCGCCTTCTACCATTGTTGCCAAAGGCATCACCACCCCCAATCCTGCGTATGATCATTGGTTAAAGCAGGACAGTCTTATTCTCAGCATGATCACGTCCTCCCTCTCTAATGATGTACTCTATCAGGTATACCATGCTACGACATCGGCGAAAATTTGGAAGTCTTTACAAACCACCTTCGCAGCCCAATCTCGTGCGCAGCTTGTCCATTTACGCACCAAGATGGCCTGTATGCGCAAGGGCACTATTACGGCATGAATTATTTCATGTCTATTAAACAGATTGCTGATGATTTGAACCTTGCTGGTCATCCCATTAATGATGAAGACCTGATCGCTTACATCCTCACCGACTTAGGCACTGAATTTGATTCCCTCGTGACTATTACCTCTACCCGCACCGATATCACCTTGGATGAAGTTTGCTCGCTATTACTCACGACAGAAGCCCGGATAAATCATCTCCAACCTGCTCCCATTTTCGCTCCCCTCCCGGAGAATTCAGCAGCTTCTTCTCCTGTCGCAAACCTTGCGGCCTCGTCCCTGCAATCGGGAATTTTTAGAGGACGTGGTCCGTCCAATAATTATAATCAGCAGCATCAATCCGGCTATCAAAATAACCGAGGCCGGGGGAGTGGTCATAATCGTGGTCGAGGACGTGGCCCTCCTCCCCCTTGTGCTCCTCAATGTCAATTATGTGAGTGTTATGGGCATACTATTCGTGAATGCTGGTACAAATTTGATCAGACCTTTGCTCCCGGTAATCCGCCACCTCGTCCACCCCGAACCCCTCCTCAAGCTTGTGCAACAATGCTCCACGCTCCACCTTACTCATCAGATTGGATTGCCGACACTGGTGCAACTCATCATACCACGAATAATTTCAGCAATTTATCTCTCTCTGCCGATGCCTATGATGATCCAGAAAACTCCACATTGGTGATGGCACAGGTTTGACTATTACACATTCCGGTTCCTGTCTATTATCTGTGTTCCTTAAGTAGGGGCACTGGTTTAAAAGGACAAAAAAGAGGGGAAAAATAGAAATCAGGACAGTGAAAATATAAAATTTGTGATAATGACAAATCCACTGTTCATAACCCCAAATTCATTGTTTCTTGCGGTAGAACTCGCCTCAAATCTAATGTTTCACTATCACAGTGGAATAAAAACATGTCATTTTTACCCGGAAAAAATTCCACTGTCCTTATTGCATATTTCTAGATTTAAATTGTTTTTTTTAACAATAAACCCCCTTAAATATTACTTAAGAGGACACATGTTGGACGTTGTTTTCCCGGTTTGCAAGGTGAGGTGTTACAACCCGGTCACTTGTCTTTTGAAGACGTGTGCCTTCCAATACAAAAGAAGAATGATTTATGCAGGAATCAGATTTGGTTTAGCGGCTACTTTTTGGCAGAACCATTTTCGATTCTCATTCCCGTCTCTGAAAAGTTTCCTTCTCAATTCTCAATTTTTCATAAAAAGAAATGATTTAGCCGCAATAATTGTGTCACGTACAACAATTACGATCACATATTTTTAAAGGAAAATTATGATAAGGACATAATCTGAAATATTTTTAAGAAAAAGACCAGCTATATATATTTTTATGGGAAAGAGGACAACTATATAATTTTTATAGCGAGAAGGACAAACAGTGAATCCTGAAAATCAGTGAATCTCCCCAGTGAATCCCGAAATCAATGAATTTCGACAGTGAATTTTGACAATGAATCCCGAAAATTAGTGAATTTCGACAATGAATTTTGAAAATTAATGAATTTCGACAGTGAATTTCGGCAGTGAATTTGAACAGTGAATTTCGAACACAAGTGAATTTCGACAGTGAATAAATAGTTTTGTCCTTTATACAAAAGTTTCAAAAGACTGTCCTTATATTCAATTGATGAAATATTTTTGTCCTTCTCCCTCATTCCTCCTATTTTTAATTCATTTTCACTATATAATAACAATGATAATAAAATGTGTTGTGACTATATATATATATATATGAAGAAGTCATAAGACTTCTATTAATTTGACCAATATAAAATATTAACTACATTACAAACTACACCTCTTCTACACATATCAATCTGTCTATATATGTTAATTTAATTAGCTATTTAAGAGTTTGAGGCGTTCATAGTTTTCAATAAAGTAGTGTCTAAGAAATACTTATTAAAAGAAAAACTCTTTTTTTTTTCAATTAAATTAATTTACATGAAAGTAACATTTTCACAGTAATAAATAGATATCAAATCGACTGTTAAACTCACAAAGCATTTCATAGCATACAATTAAGTAGCAAAAATATCAATTCCAGAGACCCAATGGCTTCTAGGATGTGTTCCTTTCTACTCATTCTTTTCATCGCAGGTTCGTTCAAACCCTTTCTTCTCTTCCATACATATAATTTTCTATTTATTAGGATCTCTATTTTACGAGGGATTGAATAGAGTCAACGATTCGATTTGATTTTCTATTTATTAGGATCTCTATTTTACGAGGGATTGAATTGCAAATTTTATATATATATATATATATATATATATATATATATATATATATATATATATATATATATATATATATATATATATATATATATATATGTTTTTATGTTTTAGGATGCATAATGTTATCTGAAGTTGGGAATAACGCAGTTGATGGCGAACCAGCAAATGCCATACAGCCGAAAAACTTGGCTCAGATCAATATCACTAGGGTAAGAAAGCTCCTCGACGCGGACCAAAACCTGCCCGTGGACGCGGACACAAACCCAAACCCTATTCGCATCTGTATAAGCTCTCGCAATGATAGAAACATGTGCATCCACGGCTCGCCATTGCCCATTTGAATGCACTTGCAAATTGCTTGCTGATGGGATAAAGCGATGCGCCTATTTAATGGATGTATCTGATAATGATTCAAAATCTGATTCAGGGACAAGACACAGACACAGACACATAAAAATGTATAACAGTATAATTTTACATTATTGGGCATGGTGTTTCATTATGTTGTGGCTATAATTACAGTGAGGCAACAATTGATACTACACAATTATACCCAATTGATTGTGTAAGTTGCGACTCGTATTAATATAAATAAATAGATTATACGTCATCATCGGTTTTGTAAAATTTGCTTGCTTTGTTATGGTTTAAGTGTTTATGTCATCTTATGTCTAAAGTATTTTTAAGGAATGCAATGCAATGATAGATCATTTAGTATTCTTTTCTCTTTAAAGTTGGATTGTGATGATTCCAGTTCTGTTTATTAAAGAAAATCAGTAGCACAGCGGAAATAGTAAAAGACTCTGAATTGTTGTTTATTGAATTAATGAAAACAATACAATACTTCCCCATTATATAGGGGAGAAATCATAATTTAAGATAAATATAAAACTAAATAAGTTATTTGAATAACATAACTAAAGATAAATACTAATAACTACTAGATAATAATTTATTTTGATAACTTTTATCTTTTTCAAATGATATCATTTATCTCTTCGAAATTCATGACATTATCTTCTAATATTTATTTCAAATATACTGTTTGCTTTTTTGTTCTTTAATTCTCTTTGTTGACCTATCCAAAAAGGTAACTTTTTTTAACAGAAATTCAAAATATTTATTTGCATATAATTAAAAGAAAATTACGATAGTGGCTTCCCTATGGAAAAAGCCGAACTCTATACAAGAGACAAACTCTGGGGAGGGCAAAAACTCAAATAAACAAGAAAAAACACTATAAGAAAATATACCACTAAACAGAGGAGTAAAGTTCACACGGACAGGGGGCCAGGGGCACGACTTAAAGATTAAAGGCAGAATAATATCTTCATTGGATTGATGACATTACACAGCAGAGCATTACACCTTATATCATCAACGACAGAATCTGTCTAGTAGCCTAGGGATTCTCACACTATCAACCAAAGGTCTTCACATCATTAAATGTAAAACATAAATAATAATGTTTGCAAAGTGATTTGATCTCCAATATGGCAGAACTAATCTGAAAGATCAGCTGAGTGATGGTCAGCTGAGAAGTGTATTCAAGTCTGTAAAAGTTAGTTGGTGAGGTCTATTGAGTTTCTTCTGGGGTCAGGAGACTGTTGAGTCTGTTGAGGTAATTGGATACAATTGGGTTCTACATCTGGGCCGTGATCAGCTGAGTTGGGTCAGCAGAGGGACCCATATTTAGGGCATTTGTGGAAATCCAACAAAGATTCTTTGGCAGGTAGGGTTTTAGGGATCCGTGCCTATAAATACTATATGTTATGATCATTGTAAAGTGATCCGTCTAAATTTCAGTGCATAGTAAAATGTCTCTTTTCTGTTCGTGGAATAGTCGGCACAATGCCAGAAACCACGTTAAATTCTTGTTTATGTTTCTCTGTGTGATTGTTTATGTTTAGATTGCATCTGTTAATTATTCTTTTTGTCATTTGGATTCCTCTTCTATTATTACAAACTGGTATCATAGAATTTGTTTCTGAGGAATCTTCTGTTCGAACGAATTTTATCTTCACCAAGACCTTTGTAGGTGCTAGGATTCTGTGATAAAAGTTCAGTTCTTTGACACAAAAGATATCTACAATTAACATAATGATCGACAGATTTACAGGACGAAACGAGTTTAGTCTGTGGCAAATCAAGATACGTGCCTTGTGGAAGCAACAAGGGTTATGGACTCCTTTATCTGATAAAGGAGATGTCAGTTTTACAGATTATACCAGTCTGGAAGAGAAAACACATTTAACCATCATGTTGTGCTTATCTGATGATGTTATCACTGAAGTTGCTAAGGAAGACACAACTGCCAAGTTGTGAGCAAAGCTTGAAAGCTTGTATATGACCAAGTCATTAACCAACAAGTTACTGCTGAAGCAGAGATTGTTCAGTCTGAGGATTCATGAAGGAGGTCAACTGAGGGATCATATTGATCTCAGGAATATTGATGTTAAAATTGAAGATAAAGACGCAGACCTAATCCTGTTGGTGTCATTACTAGCAAAAAAATGAAAACTTTGTGTATTTCTTCATAGTTGTGAATGATACAGTGGCTTTAGAGGATGTGAGGCCAGCCTTACATGCAAGAGAGCTGAGACCCAAGGCAGCAGGCACAGACAGTCAGGCAGCTGGACTAGTAGTCAGAAGCAGTAGAAATGGACATGGGCTGTCTAGGAAGAAGAATTCCAAGAAGGCAGGGTCCAAAGGTCCTAGGCCTACAGATGTCTGTAATTACTGTAAGAAGCATGGACATCGGAAGTTCAATTGTCCAAAGAAGAAGTGACGGTAGGAGAGCAATCCTGTCACAACAGTTGTGGTTGTTGACCACTCTGATGAGGATCTGGTTCTAGTTGCTGGGGATTCAGCACATCATGCTAACGTTTGGATCCTAGATTTCTGGAGCATCCTACAATATTTGACCACACATGGAGTGGTTCTCTTCTTATGAGCAGATAGATGGTTGTCACATTTCTATGCCAAACGGGTCTGCAAGATAGTGGGAATTGGCTCAGTGTAGCTGAGGACAGAGGCTGGTAGATTCTGCATGCTGAAAGAGTTAGACATGCTCCACAGATGACCAAGAATTTGGTATCTCTTTGTCTACTGGACAGCAAGAGGTTCAATTTCAAGAGAGAATGTGGAAAGCTGAATGTCTACAAAGATTCAGCTGTGGTCCTCAAAGGTATCAAGACGGGAACCTTGTATATATTGCATGGCTCTACTGTATCCGGCTCTACTGATGTGGCATCTGTAAGGTGTGGTGCCCGAAAGACAATTATCTAATTGTTGTAGGACAGAATAAATAATTCATCTTAATTATATGCAGTTATGCTTATATTAAGACACTACTGAAAACCCTAAGTACCTCGTTTATGTAATCACATAACTCAGTGTATGGCTATACACAAGAGGATTGAGTTAGTGAGATGTACTTAAAATTAACTTAGTCCGTAGCGTTTATTAACTTGAGTATGGGTCTCATGATTAATTTGCTATTAATGCGCCCGAACACTTTAGGTGTGACGATCTTATCCGGACGGTTTGTCGGTAATAGGGTACTAGTGGGGCATTTATATATGATGATAATCATATAGAAATTTGGACCGATTTTATTTGAGTTCTCGATATAATTCCGTAATCGAGAAGTCTTATCGAATCACAAGATGATCATATATGGATTAATCTTAATCCCGAGGTGATCACGACGACATCGCTTAGACTAGGGTAGAGTTTGATGTGTTAGTAAGGATCACTTCGAAGTATGTGGTCCAACACTTCTCGTTGGCTCTATTCGGGATGAGTGAGTAGTCCGTGCTATCACGAATATGGAATCCATTCCTTCCCTCGGGAAGTAGAGAGACGATCCCCTTATTTGTTAGCCCCGAGAAAATGATCGATCGGCCGAGTTCATATTTAGACTAATTAGCTACTAGTCGGATATGTGAACTAATTGATCACCTGGGGGTTAATGGTGAATAAGGATAAGATATTCGAGTCGGGTTCACGGAGACTTCCCACTCGAATGGACGATCCATGGAGGATTTATCCGTATGTAATGATTATATCAGTGGACGCTTTCGACTCATAAATTGAGTGTAAGTTATCTATATTCGATAGAGTTCAGTTTCGGGTTTATGGTGGTGTAATCCCGGAATTAATAGGTTGGATATAATTATTACGTCCGATGAATAATTTTTATTCGATTTATTGTAGCTACTGAATATGGGTCCATGGTCCCCGACGTGGCTCCTAATATAGCATATAGGTTTCTCGTCGTTGCACCTCAATTATAATTAAATAGTGGATTGGGCTATTTAATTTGATATGTGGATTAATTGTTTAGTTGGACTAAATAATTAAATACACGGAAAAGATATTTTTCGTATTAATTTTCGGCCCAAATTGGTGTGTTGACCTTTTTTGACCAAATTGGTCAAATAAAGAATGTGCGTGTGACCTTTTATTTTAGTCAAAGGTGGCGCAAGTTTTGATGTTAATAATTATTAGGAAATTAGTTTTCTTAGATAATTATTTGACTTGTGATTTATCTTTTATTTGTTAATTGATAATTCATGGAATATTAGATAATAATATGATTTATCTTAATTTGTTTGGGATAATCATTTTATTTATCTTTTATTTGGAAAAAGGATTAATGTAATAATTATCTCTTAATTATTTAATCCTTGGAGGTTAAGTTTTACTCTCCTATATAAAGAGAGTTCTTCCAAGCCTTTTGACACACAAAAAAAAAAAAAAACATCACGCCATTAGTGTATGAATATAGCTTGGAATTTTCGGCTATAGTTCTTCGGGTTTCGAGTTGGAATAATCTTCGGGATTTTTCCGGTAGCATATCAAAGAGGTCCGGCGGCGGGAAACACCATCCACCACGGTGTTCTTTGGGAGACACACGTTGGAAGGCTGTGGCTTCTCAAAATACGTGTTCTTGGAGATCTATCGTTCTTGCGTTAAGCACCATAAAAAGGTTGGCTCCTAAACCCCCTTGTAGGTTTAGATCTTTAATTTATGTTCTTTGTTTCGTTTAGATCTAGATCCGATACTTCCGCTGCGTAATCGGGTCAATCCATGATTGATCCGACGATATTACTTCTAACAAGTGGTATCAGAGCCTTTGATCTAACGATCAAAGTATATGAATTTTAGATCTAGGAGTGGAAATTGCATGTTTAGATTGCATTGTTTTTTTTCGAAAATCATGATGATGAATGCTTTGATATGTTGTGGTTGAAGAGATGGATTGGGGTTGGTATTGTTTACTCGTTAGATCTATTGTAAACTCATATAAATTCGTTTATATGAGTATAGGAAATTTTGTAATTTTAATTTCCTAGAAGTAGATCTGTTTTGTTTCTGTTCCGTTTTTTTATTTTTTCCCGGAGTTTGAGCCGTTGAAACGACAATCCCTCCGGTCAGAATGAAGAATAAAAGTTGAAGAACATGTCCTCAAAATTTCGTGACGATCGGAGTCGATCTCGATGTCCGATCGCTGCTATAAAGTTTCTGCTGTAACAGAAAAGCACAGCAGGCATTAAAACCCTAGCTGTGAGTTCGTCGAATTTCTGGAAGAGATTGGACCGTTGAAACGAAGATCCGACCGTTCAGATCGACTACCATGGAGTTATAAACAAGCCCTAAAAATTTAAGGTCGATCGGGATTTGTCTCGATGCCCGATCGTCCCCAGGAAGACACTGTTGCGCCGCAGTTATAAACAGATGCAGCAGTTAGATCGGCGGATTGCTGGAGAAAATTGGACCATTGAAACGAAGATCCAACCGTTCAGATTGAAGTAGGCGGAGTGAAGAACAGATCCATAAAGTTTCATGACGATCAAGGTTCGTTTGGATTTCCGATCATCGATAATACGCAGCAGCAGCAGATTAGAAAATAGTAAACCCTAGTTAGGGTTTGTGTTTTTTTTAATAGGTTAGATACGGGGGTACCAACGATCCATCTCGGTGTTTATTTTTTCCGTTATTTTTTCGTGTATGATCGAAAATTGTATGATATAACCGGAAAATTGCCATGACTTGCATCTTCATGATTCCACTCCAATGCATACACGTAGTTTTTTAATTTCGAATTAAAATAGACGTGTATAACTCGAATAATTAGTATGAATGCTTATTAATTTAATATGTGGTAGTTAAATAATAAGTAGCTAATTATAAAAACCGAGGACCCGGGTTTATGTCAATCATTTACGATTTTAGTGATGGATTCTCGGTGAATCCCACTTGGATAAATCGTTGAGCTTTTTCGGTGATGGCTTCTCAGTGAACCCACCTTAAACAAAAACGAGATTACGCTTTGGGTGACAACTTAGAAATCGGAGAATCTTAGTACATGGGTTCGGAAATGGTCTAACCATGGTTGGGCGAGTTCAACCGAGCTTCGGCTCAATCGACTCCCCTCCACGTGTGATGTACGTTACGAGCGGTTCGACGGGACTTAGCATAGCCGATAAGCCTTCGGGCTAAACGGGGCTTCTCCCTATTTGGATTGGCTCGAAGCTGTCACATATGTTCCAACGAATAAGACGGTGTAGGCTTGCCTACATAACCGACCCTATTCGGAGTACTTTGATTCATTGTTTCTTATGTCAAGGCCAAAACCGTAATTAGTAAACCCACCACTTTTTCAAAATATTGAGTGGGAGCGGGGAAGGCGACAGCCAACCCCACGGCCTCTACTATAGATGCAAGCACGTAAGAGAATGGTGACACCTCGTGCCGCTTTGATTTCGGCCCCCTTCGGATGGTGTTCACCGCTATCAAAATTCAAGGCTTGGTCTCCGAAAGGATAGGATATCGGGTACTCGTCGGGTCACTGACCTGCCCCTCGTAGGCATACTCGGGGCGTACTCTGAGATCTGATATAGTAGGTCACACTCTTTGTGGATATTTTCGAAATATCTAGGCTAGAAAAAGGAAGGTAATCAATGATTAAATGTCCGGGATGTCTAATTCCCGTGAGATGTTCGATTCTCGAAGCTTAATCATTGAGAGACATTGTCTCAGTTTAACCATCATAGTACTGATATCGACCCTCTCGGACAATACTATACGAGGTTAAATCCTTGGAATGGTAGGATAAACTTTTTATAGTTTATTATTCCTAAAATAAAAATCTAGTAGTGATAATTTATTTTTTTGAATTTAACTTTCTGTCATGTTCATTTTACAACTCTAATCTCTAGGCTACTAAACTGTTAGTAATAGGACTTCATTAAAAATGTGGAGAGTAACAAGTACGTTGTAATTATCAATAAATGCAGTTAACTTTTCGGAAGAGATTTTTCTCTTGAGCCTTTAAAAACTTAAGTGACATAGTACATGTATGTCACGGGTGTCACTCATGTTGAACGAGAGACGACCATACTTAGTTTACAAAAGATGACATAGGACTATCATATAAAATTCATTTAGTGAATTTTAAAAGTGTATTTACACAACAAATTTCTAAATTGAAAAATTGGAAAATCATATACATAAGGCGTTGCTAGTTACACGGTATTTGGAACCGATAAACTAGTGGGAGCCTTAGACTTATGATTTGTTGTTTTTCTGAATCATTAGAAATGTGTAATGGACGGCACTAGAGTTTTTCCATTCATTGGAAAAACAAGAATAAAGCGTTACTAGTTAGACAGTATTTGGAACTGATAAACTAGTGGGAGCTTAGTTCTGGAGATTTTATAATCTTTGAAACATCATGAACACAGCATTGCTAGTTAGACAGTATTTGGAACTGATAAACTAGTGGGAGCTTAGTTCTAGGTGATGTTCTAATATTTGAAAAAATCATAAATACAAAGTATTGCTAGTTAGATGGTATTTGGAACCGATAGACTAGTGGGAGCTTTGGTCTTATGATTTGACGATTAGAAAAATCGATAGTCCAAGCAAGTAACACTAAACATCCCACAATTCAAGAGTAGTGACTACTCAAACGAACCGCTAGTTCAAGATTCGTTTCCATTTAAGGAAAGTCGGGAATGGGAAAGAACGTTTATACGTGTTAGTCGTCTAAACTACGTAGTTTTAAGGCTAAACCGGAAAATTAATAAATTGGAAATTAGAGGATAAGGAAAGTGATTTCGGATTACTGACCAATGCATCCTTAGTAATTTTCTCGAAAGCTAAAGTTCTTTGGAAGAACTAGGTATCTTTGCATTAAATGATAAATAAAATAGACAACGGGCAGTTATTTCAGATAGACTAGTGGGAGTGATATAAGGAAATGAATCTCGGATTCAATTCTTGAGTATCACAGAAAATTCATTTTCTGTTTTCGGATTCGTTGGAACGAACGTATTCATTTTCAATAGGGTAATTTGTTTGTCTTATTGACGATGAATATAACATTCGTAGCGCGAATCCAAGACTCGAACTTTTGTTTGATAAAGTCAGAACCACTAAGCATTGCTGAAAAGGTATTAGTAACGCATCTTAAAACTATATAAACACAAATGGTTTCCGTATTTAGATAAACACTTCTTTATATACTATTAATTAGTGCATATTCCCCAACGATAAGATCTGCAGACTGGCTTAGGGTGATTCCTATCTCCCAGTCAAAGAAACTCTGTCTCAAAGGAACAATGCCTAAGTTTCCTTTCAATCGGGAAAGGGTAATAGATTTAAAGAAGTTACATAGCCTGTTCATATCGACCTTCGGGGTCATATGAAAGATACAAGCTAGTGGGAGCTTCTGAGTAGTGACATGTTATCTGATAACTACTCGAAACTCCGTAAGTTTATCCAAAATATTTGGAGGAAATCTCTGATTTCACCAAGAGATAGAGTATTCCATACTCAGAAATAGGTTATTGCATAGTCTTCGGGACTGATGCTCGGCCTGCCTCCCAGTGAAATGTTTTCACTAAGGGATACACCACAAATTTGCCTTAGTTATTAATGTGCTACGATACGCTGCTGAACTCATTTAAGATATTGGTTGCAAAATAACGGTTGTATTGAAAAACCGAGAAGTCTACCCAGAAGATGCCTACGCATTTGTGGATAAGAAGTGAATTCGGTTCACCCCACTTCCGTAAATAGAGGCATTTAGCACCGAGTGCTTGAAGGTAGGATCGGCAATTTTGCGTACACGTTCGTGTCGTGAAATATCTTAATGCATTGAGTAAAGGTTGGTTATTAAACTCGTAAAATCGAGAGAATGACGGTAATCTTGTCAAACTCGGTCCGATAGAGTCTATAAATAACAACCTTAGATCTTGAAGTATTTGTACTCAAGATGTTACTAACTGATTTGTTCAGTCCACATCCAACACCGGCAGTTGGTGATAACACTAATAAAAACTACTAAACTAGATCAGTATATCACTCCACCCCGAACGCAGTAGGAGTATGGTTTGTCCATTACCCATTGCAGGACCTTATGGTCTATAGGGTAGATTGATGACCTATAGTCCTTCGTGGACTGTATAGGATCCTGATCATAGAGGTTGGTTTAAAAGCCATAACCCTGTGAATGGAGTTTGATACTCCAATTCTGTTGAAACTCTTGTAGAAACCACCTGAGTATCTCAGGCCCAATGGGAGAAATTGGAACTACATGGAGAAGAGTCGAATGAATAGGAAAGTTTAACTTTCAACGCAAAGCTGAGTAATTTAGGGGTGATTCCCTAAAAGGTAGAGAGTTAACCAGACCGTGATCTCTCTTACCACTCAGTCTTGCTTGATTTCGTCAGAAAGCGGGAAATATGGGTGATTCCCTAAGACTTCCTTGTCGAACAACGGAATCTGAATTCATTCAGAACAGAAGGGTTTTTAGCTAAGAACAAATGGCGGATTCGTTACAAAGCAGAAAATAGGGGTGATTCCCTCAGACCTTTTTGCGAGACTAACGGTATCTTAATTTATTCAGAAAGAACCTTTGGCAGGATGCCTGCCATAGCTTATATCCTTTGGGGATTAAAGCAAACCTCCAGATCATTTCAAAGTCATATATTTTAATATGTGGACTTGACCAGAATGTTGATAAGTCTTTCGTAGACTGGGCATCAATATTAGTAAAGTAGTATGTAGATTAGTGTTTGTGAATGGTAACACTGAAACAGTTGGAAACAACATGGGTGTGTTATCTGAAGTCATAGTCTAACATGCCATCGGGATTCATTCTAAAGGAGTTGATTCGCTCAAATCCACGAGAATCGATCATTGGCAATCCCACCCATTCACCTGGCTAAGATATTCTTGCATTTATGCAACATTCAACGATGTAGTCTACCCTACCTCTCAGGAATGATTATCTAAACCTGCGGATGAATACGAAATGGGATGTTTAGTGAATCCTCAAGTATCTTCGGGAGAATGAGGAATAATATGCTAGTATATTCAGGTGCAAACTAGAATATAAGTGATGACACTAATTCTGACTTTAGGTCAGATTAAGGATGATCGTTAAGTCGATTTCGTCCTCAGTGTTGAATCAAAGGCATATTGACATCATACCACCGGATTAGATGGAAAGGCGACGTTTCGATCCCAAAGATTGACTCAAGCCGCAACCCTACCTGATCAGTGTACCAGGTCACATGGTATTCGGATTCTAAGTACGCGCCGGGTCACCGACTACTACTCGCGGCGGCACACTCCGGTCGTGCTTGGAAGGATGAATTACTAAGATGCGCTTGGAGGGTACGATTTGAGGGATACGTCTCACTTGTTTTGAGCAAGTGGGAGAATGTTGTAGATATAGATAAATAAGGGTGTGCTCTAAAACAATTAATCCACTTGCCTTTCGTGCAAGTGGGAGATTGTAAGGTGTGGTGCCCGAAAGACAATTATCTAATTGTTGTAGGACGAATAAATAATTCATCTTAATTATATGCAGTTATGCTTATATTAAGACACTACTGAAAACCCTAAGTACCTCGTTTATGTAATCACATAACTCAGTGTATGGCTATACACAAGAGGATTGAGTTAGTGAGATGTACTTAAAATTAACTTAGTCCGTAGCGTTTATTAATCCGAGTATGGGTCTCATGATTAATTTGCTATTAATGCGCCCGAACACTTTAGGTGTGACAGTCTTATCCGGATTTGTCGGTAATAGGGTACCTAGTGGGGCATTTATATATGATGATAATCATATAGGGGTGGACCGATTTTATTTGAGTTCTCGATATAATTCCGTAATCGAGAAGTCTTATCGAATCACAAGATGATCATATATGGATTAATCTTAATCCCGAGGTGATCACGACGACGCTTAGACTAGGGTAGAGTTTGATGTGTTAGTAAGGATCACTTCGAAGTATGTGGTCCAACACTTCTCGTTGGCTCTATTCTCGGGATGAGTGAGTAGTCCGTGCTATCACAGATATGGAATCCATTCCTTCCCTCGGGAAGTAGAGAGACAATCCCCTTATTTGTTAGCCCTGAGAAAATGATCGATCGGCCGAGTTCATATTTAGACTAATTAGCTACTAGTCAGATATGTGAACTAATTGATCACTGGGGGTTAATGGTGAATAAGGATAAGATATTCTGAGTCGGGTTCACGGAGACTTCCCACTCAGAATGGACAGTCTATGGAGGATTTATCCGTATGTAATGATTATATCAGTGGACGCTTTCGACTCATAAATTGAGTGTAAGTTATCTATATTCGATAGAGTTCCAGTTTCGGGTTTATGGTGGTGTAATCCCGGAATTAATAGGTTGGATATAATTATTCTGTCTGATGAATAATTTTTATTCGATTTATTGTAGCTACTGAATATGGGTCCATGGTCCCCGACGTGGCTCCTAATATAGCATATAGGTTTCTCGTCGTTGCACCTCAATTATAATTAAATAGTGGATTGGGCTATTTAATTTGATATGTGGATTAATTGTTTAGTTGGACTAAATAATTAAATACACGGAAAAGACATTTTTCGTGGACTCGGCCCAAATTGGTGTGTTGACTTTTTTTGACCAAATTGGTCAAATAAAGAATGTGCGTGTGACCTTTTATTTTAGTCAAAGGTGGCGCAAGTTTTGATGTTAATAATTATTAGGAAATTAGTTTTCTTGGATAATTATTTGACTTGTGATTTATCTTTTATTTGTTAATTGATAATTCATGGAATATTAGATAATAATATGATTTATCTTAATTTGTTTGGGATAATCATTTTATTTATCTTTTATTTGGAAAAAGGATTAATGTAATAATTATCTCTTAATTATTTAATCCTTGGAGGTTAAGTTTTACTCTCCTATATAAAGAGAGTTCTTCCAAGCCTTTTGACACAAAAAAAAAAAACATCACACCATTAGTGTATGAATATAGCTTGGAATTTTCGGCTATAGTTCTTCGGGTTTCGAGTTGGAATAATCTTCGGGATTTTTCCGGTAGCATATCAAGGAGGTCCGGCGGCGGGAAACACCATCCACTGGTGTTCTTTGGGAGACACACGTTGGAAGGCCGTGGCTTCTCAAAATACGTGTTCTTGGAGATCTATCGTTCTTGCGTTAAGCACCATAAAAAGGTTGGCTCCTAAACCCCCTTGTAGGTTTAGATCTTTAATTTATGTTCTTTGTTTCATTTAGATCTAGATCCGATACTTCCGCTGCGTAATCGGGTCAATCCATGATTGATCCGACGATATTACTTCTAACAGCATCCTCAACAATTCATCAGTCACAACAGACTCAGCTGTGGCACATGAGACTTGGTCACATGGGTGAAAGAGGTATGCATGTCCTTTCTTCAGCCGGTCCTCATGAAGGATATAAGGTCAAGACACTGGACTTTTGTGAGTACCGTGTGTTTTACATATATAAAAGCAAGTTCTCAGCATGCATACACACTACAAAGGCATCAATTGATTATATCCATTCTGATTGCTGGGGTCCATCAAAATTGGAATCATTGGGTGGTCACAAATACTTTGTGTCATTCATAGATGACTATTCAAGAATGACTTGGGTGGTGATGATGAAACAAAAAAGCAAAGCATTCAGTAGTTTCAAGCAGTGGAAGACTCTAGAGGAGAATCAGACAGGCAAGAAGATCAAGAGGCTTCGAACAGATAATGGTCTGGAATTCTGTTGGTTTGCGTTGACACATTCTATAAAGATGAGAGTATTTCTAGACATCACACAGTCAGGATTACACCTCAGCAGAATGGTGTAGCTGAGAAATGAATCAAAATCTTCTGGAGAGGACAAGATGTATGCTCTCTAATGCTGGTTTATCAAGAAGATTTTGGGCAGAGGCTGTAAGCACAACATGCTACTTAATCAACCGAAGTCCTCACACAGGGATCAATCTCAAGACACCATTTGATATGTGGTCAGACAAGCATGCTGACTACTCAGTCCAAAGGGTATTTGGAAGCACCGCTTACTATCATGTTAATGAATGGAAGTTGGAGTCAAGAGCCAAGAAAGGAGTGTTTGTAGGGTATGGTCATAGAGTGAAGGGTTATAGAATTTAGACATCAGCAGAGAACATGGTCATACTCAGCAGAGATGTGGTCTTTGATAAAAATTCTATGCTTAGCTCATCAGTGAGACGGACTCCTCAGTCTGAAACCAATACTGAATCTGAGAGAGCTGATAATAAGATGGAGCTTTAAGTGGAGTCAGCTGAGATGCAACTCTCAGCGGATCCAAGTCAGCACTCATCTGATCTGGTTGCTGAACCGGAGTCTGATCTAAGCCAATTGTCAACAGAGCTAAGGGTCAGCTGAGCATCAAACAGGGAATAGTGGTCAATAGAGTACAGTTGTCAACAGATCTAGAAGAACCAATGTTGGGGTACCTCCTAAGAAGTATGGTTTTGATGATATGGTTGGGTATGTACTTTAAGTTGCAGAAGAAGTGGATTGTTTTGAACCTTCTACTTACTAGGAAGCAGTGACATGTTCGAGGCATCTCAATGGCTTGTTTCCATTGGATATGAAATGGAGTCATTACTGAAGAATCAGACTTAGGATCTAGTTAAGCATCCAGCTGATATGAGAGTTGTTACTTGCAAATGGATCTTCAAGAAGAAGTAAGGAATGTCTGAGGCAGAAGAAGTCAAGTGTAAGGCATGTTTGGTTTCAAGAGGGTTCAGTCAGAAAGAAGAGGTGGACTTTGATGAGATATTCTCATTCGTAGTCAGACATAATTCAACCAAAGTGTTACTAGCAGGGGTGGCACAACATGATCTTGAACTTGAGCAGTTAGATGTGAAGACAGCTTTTCTACACGGTGAGATAGATAAAGGGATATACATGACCAACCCAGAAGGATTCCAAGTTCCTGGCAAGGAAGATTGTGTGTGCTGGTTGAGGAGGTCCTTGTATGGACTGAAGCAAGCTTCTAGGCAGTGGTATAAGAGGTTTGATAATTACATGATCTAGCTGGGTTATAACAGAAATCCATATGACTGTTGTGTATCACAGTTAGCTGAGAGATGGTCACATATCTATCTTATCATGTATGTGGATGATATGTTAATAGCGGCAAGGAAGAAGTCTGATATTCAAAATCCGGAGAACTTACTCAGTGTTGAGATTGAAATAAAGTATTTTGGTGCAGCCAAGAAAATTTTGGGGCTGAAGATTTGAAGAGATAGAAGTCAGAAAAGTTGTTTTTATCTCAGCAGGGCTATATACAGAAGATATTGGCAATATTTGGAATGTCTGCTGCAAAACCAATAGATACTCTTATGACATCAAAAGTTCATTTGTCTATTTATGCTTCACAGTCTTCCACAGATTAAAACTGTTTCTTTCTGTAAACTTGTCATTGTTGACGTTTAAAGCAGACATCTTTCTCACCAGAAAAGTATGCGTTGATCCCAAATCCTAGCGTCACTTATGACATTTGTGCCAATCTACCTTGCTTCAAATAGATAAACAGATTTCTTGATGACCTTGGCTTTGATACCAGTTTGTTATAATGAATCGATCAAAAAGTGATGGTGATTGTGAGTAAAGATCAGAAAATAAACATGCAAACAAGTATAGAAACAATAAGAACACATATTTAACGTGGTTTCCGATAATGTGCCGACTACTCCACGGACAAACTAGGATTATTTTATTATCGATCACGACAAAGTTACAATTTACAACTATTACAAATGGTATTTATAGGCCTTGAGAACCCAACCCTAACCGCCTTAACATTCAAACCGGATAATGGCTGAAATACTCCAGAAGTAATTTTCCAAAAACGGGAAACCGTACAAACGTGTTCCCCAAGTAATGTTGAGAACCAACTCAACAACCTCAGCAAACTCAGCAGATTGATCAACTCTGCTGACTTCCTTCAGGTGAACACCAGACTCAGCAGAAACTCCATGCTCTGCTGACCAGATAGGCTTTTACATAGACTCAACTGGGTATGCCATTCAGCTAACCAGATTCAGTATGCATAGTTTAAGCCACCATTACAAAACCGAAGATAAAATGACAATAGAAAACGTGTGATATGTATGTCTTTTGACGATACGGGATTTCACCCCTCCGCGTGGAATAATCTGATTGGTCCAGCTGGCATGTGGAAAAGTCTACGCTGATGACCCACATCGGATCGAAAACCATGCATGCCAGTGAAGACCGCAATGACAGGCAGATTGTGCGAGTGTCCCACCTCAGTCAACCATGTCGGTATCCCTCGAGTCGATGCCAAGACTTCCAGTTCAGACACTCGGACCCGCCGCCCAGCAGGTTGATGACGGTCAAATTATACCCGTAAAAGTCATCAACGTTGACCTTAAATCGAGATTAATAATGTATATTTCATATTAAATCACTCGTTTATATTTATTATTTAATGTTAAGTGATTATTAATATGATATTTGGTATTTAGCTGTTTTTATTATTAAAAGCCGATTTATTGTGCGATAAATGCTGATTTTGTAGATCACGACAAATCGGGAAGATAAATATCGCGCAATCGAGAAATCTCAAGATAATGAAGAGGAAAATCGGAGCATTAATCAAAGGATAAATCAGATCAGTTCAAAAGAATGCAGTGGGGAACAAGTCAGACAAAGAGACGCGTTTAACACGTGTAAAAAGGGCTCGGTCGACCGAGCCTATCCATTCGGTCGACCGAGAGAGTCGGCTCGGTCACTTGAAGTTTATCCGGCAAAAATCGCGTGTATATCTTCTAGATCCTTCCTAGGTCGGCAAAAATCTCTATATAAGCAGCGGCTACGAAATTTGTAAAAACACACCAACACATCCCATCATCCCTTCATTCTTTCTTCAATCTTACAATTCATAATATTAATTTGATACAATGTAGAATAATTTGAGGGTTTCCAGCAATTTAAGGGCTGCAATATGTAAGCCTTTATTTTCTGTTTCTTTCTTTTAAGTAATTAATCCCTCCCAATTAGGCTTTATTGTTTGAATTAGTTAATCATAGCTAGATGATGTAGATCTAGGCTATGACGTTAGGGATGTGGCGACTCCTTGTCTATGGGGATCCCATAACCTACGTCATACACTTAGTTTCTATCCATGAATCTGCATTGTTTAATTACTGTGTATCTAAGTTAGTTTATATGAATGCTTTACGAATTACTGTTTAATCCGTTGTGTATGATGAAACGCTGAGAGATATATTCAGGGATGCAATCTGGGGGAAAGGACCATTCGGTCGACCGAGCCCCCATGTTCATCCGTTAGATAGCCATGTCTTTATGGTTAGGTTAACTTAATAGAATTTATTATCTCAGTAGGTATGGCTATGGCTACGTTACTCGCTTAGTTTAATTAAAACATGTAAAAAGGAAATACCAATATAAAACTCTTAGGTAGGCTTATGAATTGCTCTTCACGGACGTTCAGCGTTATCTAGGTAGGTTTATATTTGGGAATTGCATGCACCTGATTATACGTACGTCGTAGATTAGCATGAGACTATAACTTGGTAATTTCTAGTTGGACGAGAGCTTGAGTGATCGTTTAGGAAGTACGCCTAACCATAGGAATGTTGCCTAGACGAGGTGTACGGTCAATATCGGCATCCTTAGAGTCGTAAGCGTGTGAGTTATATGAGATGGAGGCACTAAAAGGCGAAGTCACGTAACAATATCACAGTGATTTAGTGACTTACCGGTGCTAAGTCAAGTTAAAGAGGATGACTCCCGTAGCCAATCTAAGATAGATTCAAACGGATTGACAGTTAATAAGTTCAGTTTATTATATAAATTATCTAGGTCCAAACGATAAAGACTATAATTGGGGAGGTTAATTACGTTGTGTCGAGTCGTGTCTTTACTTTTCTTGTCCTATGTTTGTCGTAGACCGCCTTTATGTCCTTGACATGTATAATTAATTGTTTATATATGAAGTGACCCACAATTGGTTCCCTGTGGGATCGACCTTGATTCACTATAGCTATACTATGATGGGCCTAGTCCTCTTGCTAGTATTGGTTTATGGTGGTCAAGTATTTTATAACCTGATTGACCCCGATCAAGTTTTTGGCGCCGTTGCCGGGGAACCAACGGTCAATTTTATATATAAATAATTTTCTTATTCATGTCAAGTTTTCTGTTTTAGAGTCCGTTTTTGAGTCCCTCTCGGTTGTCCGCTATGTGTAAAAATTCCAAAATCTGGGAATGTCGGTTTCGCTCCCGGCCGAGATCGCTCTCGTTGCCGCAAGCCCGGTTCTATTTTTTCGGGACTTCGCGTGTCCGTTTATCCCCGTATGTTTAATCCGTAGGTCTGATAGCAGCATGGGAAACCATGTTAAAATCAGGCTACGGTCTGTTGTGTTTTTCTTTTGTTTGCAGAAACCAGGGAAGCAATAATCTGAGTCAGTAATTTTTCAAGGGCGCTGAGAAAATAACCCAGCAACATGCGGAATTACTGCTCTACGATGGGAAAAGCGATGGAGGCAATACCATTAAAGCACCAAAATGGCTCCGAAAAAAAAAATATATTTTAAGGCTTAAATTCTTCGTGGTATAATGTTGAAGGCAAGGTACTACCTTTTTTTTCTTATGTTTTACTACCTTTTGGTTTTTTGAGCATAAGTTGGCCTATACATGAACCTTAGAATGAATCTTAGCCCGGAGTTGGTTTGTAAGATTAATTTTATTAGTGCCGGAGGTTCTGCCCCAAATCTGTCTCATCTAGAGGGTGTAGGGAAACATGTAGTCGTTGAAAGGAAACAGTGAATAAAGAGTTCCTCGTAGTTCTGTTAAAATCGCATTGTCCTATGCATGAGATTGCTTCTACTGGCCAGGGGAGCAACAAATTGTGTAGTTTAAGCATTCACAATCTAAAGAAGACGTTGATTTTTGAGAGAGCACCATCTTCTGCTTTCGTTGAGTTTTATGGTGATGGCTTCTCGGTGAACCCACCTTAAACAGAAACGAGATTACGCTTTGGGTGACAATTTAGAAATCGGAGAATCTTAGTACATGGGTTCGGAAATGGTCTAACCATGGCTGGGCGAGTTCAACCGAGCTTCAGCACAATCGACTCCCCTCCACATGTGATGTACGTTACTGCAGTTCGACAAGACTTAGCATAGCCGATAAGCCTTCGGGCTAAACGGGGCTTAGCTTGACGAATTGGCATGAACTGTCACATATGTTCCAACGAATAAGACGGCGTAGGCTTGCCTACATAACCGACCTTATTCGGAGTACTTTGATTCATTGTTTCTTATTGTCAAGGCCAAAACCGTAATTAGTAACCGTAATTTTAACCGAGTTTCTTAGAATTCACTAATTCCTAAAACGAGAGCCGAGGTAAGAGCTTTGGATAAATGGTATGGATAAATGTTGTTTCCTAGGTCTCACAACCAAGGGAAGGGTATTAATCCGCAAAAGCAACAAGCCCACCTCTTATAGTGCTCAGAGGGGTCAATATCTCGTGATCCAAGAATAATGACTGACAAGGATACTTTTGGAAAGTCGAGCTGAGGACTTTAAACTCAGAACTACTTCTTTAAAACCCTTAGGCTCCGTTTGGTTTCGGACTGGACTGGATCCATTTGGATCCAACTTAATATTTTATTCACCCACTATCTTATTTACTATTATTCACCAATCATTTCACCAATCATTTCACCATAAAATAATATTAATCAATTCATTTTATTCACCACCTACACTATTCAACCATTACTTTATCAATATAATATTTCTCTCACCAATCATTTCACCAATCATTTCTTCATCAACACAAACTTTAATACAACATTTCAACCTTATAATCATTACTTTACATTATTTTATTTTATTTTCTCTCTCATGACTCAAATGGATCCAGTCCAGTCCGAAACCAAACGGAGCCTTAGGATTTCTTTTTAGGATTTTAGGTTTTTCTTTCTTTGAGTCCAATAAGAGTAACGTGACATATGTTGAGGTTTTTTTATTTTGCCGTGTTCTGATGGCCATTGGGCTAAGGATGTGCAAAACTTTTTTACTCAATATAGGCCACGTGAAATAGAGTTCCGTAGGAGAGTCGGAAAATTGCTAAAGAAAAGGAAATTTAGCAATCAATCTTAAGATGGAAGCATTAAGAGAGCTTGAGAATTACTGAAAATGTAACAGAGAATGATTGGTGCGAACAAGAACAATTTTGGTCAACTTCCAAAACCTTTTAGTATGGTGATCCAAGTGAAAATCCAAAGTGATGTGCAATTCATTCTGCAATTATCCTTACCTTTCCTTTTACACTTTTTCACCTTCAAACTTTTCGATCCTCTCACCAATCTGCCCCGAAAGTTCACATTTCTAACCATTCTTTCATCGCCTCTCTTTCTTCCCATCCGTTTCACTCTCCCACCCAATCTCAATGCCTTAACCATTTTCAACCCACCCATAAACACAATTTCTTACCCACCCTTTATCTTTTCTTCCCATCCTTATGTATATCTTTTTCTAAACCCAACACACTCTAAACCTTCATTTTGTTTACACAATACCTTTGTGTTGCGGAATTTGAATATTGCAAAGTTTTAATGATTAACAATTTGGTTTTCATGATACTAGTTGGGGTATGTGTAGCTCTGACCCTAGCTAGATTTTAAGAGTTTTTGGTTCGATCAAAGTACAACTTATCTTTCTACCGGAAGTTTTAAATTTCACATTTTTTCCGTCTATTCCGGCATTTATAGATGATAAATTTTGTTCTGAACTATCACACCGATCCGACCTTGTTGATGACGGTTATGACTTTTACGTGATATATTGGGTTATTAGTAATTTCGAGGAGTAGCTACATCTCCCTAAGTTGTTGATATCCAATGCAAGCGAGAAGTTTCTGCGTTAAGTATTTGATTTTATCTTTAGCCAATAGGTCGCATTCAATCTGTTATACCTTACCTGGATTGACTACCTTTTCGATCGAGTCACCCTCGTGTTTTCCCACGTCGGGTAATGCTTTTTGATCTTTGTCTTCTCCACCCGGTTTTAAAGAATATTTAGGCGGTGGAGGTTGTACATGAAGACCACCATCTTTAGTTGCTTGTTTATTTTTCTTTCTATTTAGTGTTTTTCTTTTTGGTTTCCCTTGTCATTGGTTGTATAAAATAAAGTGGCTTAAACTGTTTTTAGGTATTTATACCTCATTACTGCCACATTATTCTATAACTTCCATAGACATGGTGTTATTAACGGTTTTGTGGAGTTTGTCTGCTTATACAGGTTTTCACTTGCTTCTCCACAACGTGCTGACATTTACTCCGATCTTTTTTCCTTTATTGAGACCCGTTTCCAGAGCCAAGTCTTTTTCTTAAATTCTCATTTATTTTTGTCATTGAGGACAATGCCATGTTTAAGTGGGGGGTAGGAGACTTAGCCATGTTATGTTATAATTGAAAATTGAATGAAACGGCACATGATTGAAAAAATTGAATAAATACCATATTATGTATCTCGTACCCTTAGAATTGTGAGTTCCTAGCTAAGAATTGATAGGAAAGGAACCAAGTTTCATGAGTACGTGATCATTTTATACTTATGTTAAGTAAATTTAAGGATGTTCATGCCCGTTTTTGCGAGTAGTTATTTATTATTCAATTACTCAATTCGAATCGAGTTTTACTGCACAAATCATAATAAGCGAAGAAATATTGTGTACATTGCGACTTATTGATGCTTTGTTCGGGACGATCAAAGTTTAAGTAGTTGATGACGGTCAAATTATATGATTGGTTATGTAAACTTAGTGTCAATATCTATCGAGAAATCTCAAGATAATGAAGAGGAAAATCGGAGGTATTCTTATATTCTAGCCATTTAAGCGGAGTAATAAGCTTGAGACGTATCCTTCCTAGGTGTTTTAGTAAAAACACACCAACACATCCCATCATCCCTTCATTCTTTCTTGTTAAAACGTTAAACAATGTAGAATATATTTGAGGGGCTTGTAGTAAATTACCAAAGTAGCCTTGCGCTTGTGGTAATATTCAATGCTATGCATGATATAAATTATCTAGGTCCAAATGATAAAGACTATAATTGGGGAGGTTAATTACGTTGTGTCGAGTCGTGTCTTTACTTTTCTTGTCCTATGTTGGTCGTAGACCGCCTTTATGTCCTTGACATGTATAATTAATTGTTTATATATGAAGTGACCCACAATTGGTTCCCCACTCGATTATACATACGTGGGATCGATTGCTTGATTCAGTGATCGTTTACGCCTAACCATAGGAATGTTGCTATATCAATACGAGTCGTAAGCGTGTGAGTTATATGAGATGGGCCTAGACTTACCGGTGCTAAGTCAAGTTAAAGAGGATGACTCCCGTAGCCTTGCTAGTATTGGTTTATGGTGGTCAAGTATTTTATAGTCGTGTCGATTGACCCCGATCACATGTATAATTAATTGTAACTTGGGCTGTGGGGAGGGCAAGGCCCATTTAATGGTGGGTATTTATGTCAATAGACCTAACCGCATTTAAGGGTATTTATAAACTTAGGGCCCTAAACTTAGGGCAGAAGGAAGACATGTGCCTATAAATGCATCATTCCAGGAACTACGTAAGGCTTGATTCCTGGACTTTCACACAGGATACGTAGGCAATCCAAGTTACATTCTTGGACTCAGCCATAAAACACCAAAAACACCATCTTTTACTAAGACTACAGCCGTTCGATTCCTTTACAGCTCATCCTTAGATTACACGTGGCCCTGATTTATCGGTGGTGCATTATTCAGCATCATCATCTTTCATGGTTTTACTTTGTTTAATTCAGTAGACAAATACAAGGGAATTACATATCAAACATGGGAACAAACTATACTCAAGGAGGAAAGACTATATGTACGGTTACAGTGAGGATAGTTTCATTGCATCAGACTAATGAAATAGTGTCATATGTATAAAATTATAGGGGAATGAGGAGAATGACAGTTTTTTGAAACTTTTGCATAAAAGAGAATGACAATTTTTTGATCAAATTTTGAAACTATTGCATAAAGGAGAATGTTATTTTTTTTATCAATAAGGAGAATGACAGTTTTTTAAAACTTTTGCATAAAGGACAAAACTATTTATTTTATTTTATTTTCTAGACTTTTTTTCCAAAAAAAAACTCAACACACTTTCTCTCTCATCCATCTTTTTTAAACATTTATATCTCCCAATCTAGAACTCTAAATTTAAAAATTCTTTCACCAAATATTTTATTTTTTGCATGCTCTTTATTTTGAGACCACATTCAACATATTGCGACATGATTTCAGTAAATCCGTTGTCGAAATTCATTATTGTTCGAAATTCACTGTCGATATTCACTGATTTTTGGGATTCACGGAGATATTCACTGAGTGAATTTCGACAGTGAATCTCACGAAAAATGATGTATTTATATCGAACTAAGTCTCAAAACGAAGAGCAACAAAAAATAAAAAATTCATTGAAATTTTTATCGCGTTTGGATATATATATCAAAAGATATGAGTGGTTTAAAATAGGGGGGAAAGAATGGAACACATTTTCATTACAACACCCACATAAATTACTCTACCTTTAAGCATTAATTATTCATTCACCTGATATCGGAATCGAGTAATTCAAAAGCCTAATATCTACTACTATCTTAGTCGTTTTCAAAACTGTTTTTAGCTCTCGGAAATTTATTCCGTAAGTCATTCAAAATCGAGGCTCAAGTTGATCTTTCGCCACTTATACTTAGACCCGGTTTAAGCTAAAAATCAAGTAAAATTCCATCAAGAATTTCAAAGGCATAACGGTGCAAATTAGATGTTTTATATTGATTGTTTTGCAATGATTTTTTTAGAACATCGTTTGTGATTTCTTCTTCTACTTCTAAAAAAAAAATTTGATAAATAAATAAATAAATAAAACTTACGTACAAAGATGATATATAAGTCAAGACAAAGATACATAGTTCTGGAAAAAAGGACAAGATACATAAATAAAATAAAAAAATCACAAACCCAGTTGTTTAACAAACTAGTTATTTGAAGCTAGCATTCGTGGTTTGGAAATGACAAATCAACTTTTTTTTTTTAATTTAATAAAATAGTGGTATAAGAAACGTACGCCAAAGTTTCTCTTCTTTAAATAATGTGTAATTATAATATAATTAAAATATTAAAAAAATGCTATAAATAGGTTTTTAAGTCCGCAAGCATTTCATAGCCTATACAGTAACATCAATATCAAATTTAAAGACATATAATGGCTGCAAAAAATGTTTACTTTCTGCTCATTCTTTTCATCGCAGGTCCGTCTGAATTTTTTCTATTCTTTGTTTTATTTGATTTTATACATTTGGGTGGGATTAGATCCTATGTTCTTGCACTACAATAAGGTATGGCTTTTTAGCGGCAAAATTAGGATTTTAGTCCTCTAAGTTGACCTATTTTGAATTTTAGTCCTGCTCCTGCTCCGGTAAGGAAAATAGTCCTCTAAGTTGGCTTTTTTTTTGGATTTTAGTCCTATCCGCCGGATATTGCTGACTGGGCATCGGAATATTTTAAAATTGATGACGTGGCTGCCACGTCGGATCCTACATTGCTTGTGGGTCCCATTTCTCCTTTTTTTGGATTTTAGTCCTATCCACCGGATATTGCTGACGGGGCACCGGAATATTTTAAAATTGATGACATGGCTGCCACGCCGAATCCTACATGGCTTGTGGGTCCCATTTCTCCTTGCTGACTGGGCGTCGGAATATTTTAAAATTGATGACATGGCTGCCACGTCGGATCCTACATGGCTTGTGGGTCCCATTTCTCCTCCAATTACTAAAAAAAAATAAAAAGTTGGGGGAAGAAGGATTTGAACCGATGACCTTATGGTAAAATACAAAGTACTTTGCCATCCAAGCTATAACTTCAATATGTATATTATGACACAATTAATTACTTATGCACAATAACATTTCTTCCAACATTGTATGTGCCTAATTTAAATAAACTTATTTACAAAATTAATTTAACTGTAGATGATATATATATAAGAGCTCTTGCGTAATTTTTTATTATATTCTTAATATTATTATTATTATTAATGTAAGTCGACCAACATGGCGTAGATCCAACATGGCGTATGATGTGGCGTCCATATAAGTTATTTTTGATGATTCCGGTGTCCAGTCAGCATAAACCGGCAAATAGGACTAAAATCCCAAAAAATACCCAACTTAGAGGACTATTTTCCTCACCGGAGTAGGAACAGGACTAAAATCCAAAATAGGCCAACTTAGAGGACTAAAATCCTAATTTTGCCCTTTTTAGCGGGGGATTTTACATTTCGTTGTTAATGATGTGCGATGTCAGATGCGGGGTTTTTTTCTTCTTCAGGTAAAACCAAGTTTTTTAGCAGTGGATTTTACATGTTGCTGCTAGTGATGTGTGATGTGGTTTAAAATGGTGGTTTACTTGTTGCTGCTAGCTAGTGATGTGATGTAAACCGTCGATAATTAATATTTTATACGCTTTAATAAACCCGCCAATTGCAGCAAGGTTTGAACTCATAACCTCCTGTTCTGATACCATGTTGGACTGTGTTTGCAGTGGCACAGACGGAGATACATGTAGGGCTAAGAAGGGAAGCCCAGCCGACGAAAAAAAATTCTACACTACAAAATCTATAGAATCCAACTTAAGTTATCAAAACATCGTACTTAATCCCACCCGATTAGTCTCTAGCTAGCTCAACCACGTCTCATGTTCTGATATTATATTCAATTACCAACTCTCCTAAATGCTTAAGCTGATAGGAGATAGATAAATAGCATTTTGTATCATGTGTGAACTACCATTTCTACTAAAAACTTAAGTTGATAGAAGGTAGATAATTAAAATTTTATATGCACTTGCATATATTTTTCATTTCGCGGCCGATTAACAAAAATCCGTGACGAAAACCTTTTTTAATTTTACCGGGTTTTTTTTTTCGTATACTCGGCCGTTAAAAAGTCATTATGATAACTGACAAATATATTAACGGTGGATTTATATTCATGCCACCACTGCATTCCCTCTACAAACTGCTTTTCTCTTTGGTTTTTTCTAACTAAAATTTCAGGTTGCATAATGTTTTCGGAAGTTGATGGTACTGAAGCAGCAGCGCATGGCATTATACTGCCAAGAAAATGGGTTCATAGCCAGGGGCGGATTTGTGTAGGGGCAAGGGGGGGCTCATGACCCCCCTTAAATTTTGCTGCGAAATTACAATTATACCCTTGCAAATTGTTAATATTTTAAACTATAATATTAATAATTATTTGGCCAGCTATTTATACAAAATCTTAGTAGTTTGGTGGTAGGATGCATGATCTTTTTTCTTGGAGTCAGCAGTTCGAATCCTCCATCTACCTCTTTTTCTTTTTAATCCTTCTACCTTTTTTTAAAATAAAAAATCCTTCTACCTTTTTGTTTTAATCATTCTTCCAGCATTATACCAATACACATTTACACCCCTCTTTTTCTATTCTAAAACTCCTTCCTCCTGCTCTATAAATTTCAAACATCTCGCCCAAATTGCCGTCGGCAGCATGTGAAGGATCGATTACGGAATGGAATGGGTGAACAATTTTTAAATGACTCATTAGTGTTATATATTGAAAGAGACGTATTTAGATATATATCAAATGGATGTATAATGGATTATTTTCAAAAAATGGCAAAACGTAGAGGTCAACTGTAAGATGATTTAGGGGTGTCGGGGGGCTAAACAATATGCAGTCCTGCAAATATTTTGCTTAAAATCACAAGTGACATGTGAGTTTTTGGTATCAAAATTATTTTGTCTCTTATATTTGCCTTTAAAATTTTTAGTTTTAGTTTTTATGCGTCTAAGTGAAAATCCGCCCCCCCTTAATGGAAATCCTGGCTCCGCCCCTGTTCATAGCAATTTCACTCCTCGTGCCAAAAAGCATCTCTTGCGGAACTTCTGTGAAAGCATTGAGCCGGATGGAACGTGCATCAGCAGTGAAGATTGTTTTGATCCTAAGATTTGCCATTGCGTCTCTCAACCAGATTTAGGCGGGCATAATGAATGCGAAGAAATAACTGAGTAGTCATATTTGCCTATCTGTAATAACGATTGACACAACATACTTTTGTATATATTGATTATGATGGAATTTATTTCAATCAGTAAATCCTACATAATACTCAATGGTGTAAAAGTTACTTGTGTTAATTATTGTGGGCGGATGTGTCAGTTTGCATAATACCCTGCAAAAACACGGGTGTTTTAAAGTCTTCATGGGTGTATGTGTATCCGCATCATGCGGATACACCACCCAAAAATCTCCTATGTTTTAGCTAGTTGATGTGTTTTGTTTTGTTTCGGCTATATAAAGTCCGACTTGTAAATTTGTTTGGAAGTTCAAATGTATTGCAATAAAATAGTGTTTTAAATTTTGTCTATATTCTTATGAGCCGTATTTTTATTTTTATTTTGAATTGAAACTTATTATTATAAACAGTCTAGCAATAAGCTAGACTACACAAGTACTCTCTCTCCGTCCCAAAATGTAAATCACCATAGCTTTTTCAGTAATATAACTTTAGTAAGATTTCTTTTATTATTATTATTTATTATTATTTCTATTATTATTATTTTAACGAAAACGATAGCATAATAATAATAATAATAATAATAATAATAATAATAATAATAATAATAATAATAATGTTATTGGTCCAGTTCGCCGGAAACTGCTAACATGACAAGAAATCCGGCCAAAATCGCTTAAATGTAAATAACTTCTTGCCATTTCATCCTCTTTGGAAATAAATTATATTTTCTTTGTTTACATTGTGTGTTGTGTTGTTGGAGCCAAATATTTGCTACAATTACTTTTCCATTTGAATGTGTCATCACTTGAACTAGCAATTGCACTTGCAATGCAACAGCTGAGGTTCTTGTTGATCCATAATGATTATGCTACAACCAGGGCCGGCCCTATGCTAAGGCCGGCGAGACCTGTGTGTCTTAGGCCCGGTCGTCGGGCCCAACGGTACATGTTTCGTTAAAAGAAAAAAAAAATCGTGTAGATTTAATCCGATTCAACCTAATATAATATGTTTATTTTCTTTTTAGATAAAGGCCCAATTTTTTTTTTACTCTAATTGATAAAGGCCCCAATAAAAAATTTTATTTGACCAAAAAAATAGATATATACAAACAAGTTTTATTATTTTTTTGCATTTACGGATTGTAAAAACGCGATAAGTGTTGGAAAAAATGTAGTACTTAGGATTTGACAGAGAATTAGAAACTCCAAGGCACGTTAATAACGTTGTCTTTTAAGAGATGTTTTGTCTCACACGATTTATCACTAAGGGATCAAATGAAAATCTCTTTCAGGATACGATGGGGGTGTTTGATTCAAACAGTGACTTGTTTGAATCAAACCCGAGAACACTCAAAGTTTTTCTAATGATGTTGTCAAATTTATGGATGAAAGACTTATGCCTTTTATAGGTTTCAAGTACCCCATAAACGAATTGATGTACTCCTTGCACCGGATGAAAGCATGCAACCCTTACACAAAAGGGTAAGTACATATCAGTTCGAAAATGCGTGTATCTAAAAATGCTTATCCCTTCATGAACTGATGCATGCAGTGGTTTAGGTTTCGGGGCGTTGCCCCCGAACCCCCACGAGTTGGCGCTGCCCCCTCGACCCCTGCGAGGTCGAACCCCGTTTCGTTGCGATAACATTAATTCGTACGGCAACTCGTATGCAAACGATAACCAAAATATTTATTTATGAAAAAATATCTAACAATAAGTATGTTTAAAAAAAAAATTCAACTAAAAGGCCCAATTCGAGGGCTTGGTCTTAGGCCAAATACAAGCGAGGGCCGGCCCTGGCTACAACATTTGTCCACAATAACATTTTGCCATTGATTTTTTCGAGACTCATTTGAATCAATAGGAGCCACATCATAATCAATGATAGAATATGTTGTTGTGGACAAATGTTGTGGCATAATCATTGTTCTTTTCAGAAATGGGCATGAGTCAAACGGCTCGGATACCATATAAAGAGAAGTAGATTGAGTGCATTAATTACAATAGTTTTTTTTTTGTGAAAACAAAATTTTAAGACTTAATGAGGCATTTAAGAAATACTCAAAAGATTATGGATTATAATAAAGACATAATAAAAGTTAGTGGACAAAATTAATGTCATCTTCCTTTTATATACCCCATTTTTTTTCCCAGAAAGAAACATAGAAGAATTACCCCTTTTATATACCCCATTTTTTTCCCAGAAAGAAACAAAAAAATGGGCGTCCCACCTTCTTCTTTCCCATTTTCTTCCGCCCTTCTTTCATGGCGCCAAGGGAGGCCATTCTGACTCTGCCGCCGACGGAGACCCACCAAAGTAACTTTTCCTGCCAAATTTCAACGGATTATGCGAGCCCTAGGAGTTTGAAAATGAATCGGAAGAAGAGTCTGAACCCACCTTAATTAATTCAAGCCAAAATGAGAAATTTACAGCATATATTTGAAAGTGATAATCTACTATTTTGTCTGAGTGAAAGTGTTCGAAAGACATATGCCTTCCGACGTATAAAAAGGTCCAAAGACTTCAATATCATCAATTTATACTAACCCACAGCTGCAACATAAGTTACATAACTACGAATATACATAGGCTAAACTGCAAATTTAGTCGTGTAAATGGACACGTTTTTGCAATTTAGTCCTGGTTTTACTCTGATCATAATTTTGATCCTTTAAGTGATCTTTTTGTTTGCAAAAATAGTCCTGAACGTCGGAAATGCTGACGGACAACTTTTCCGGTCAAAAAAAACTGCCATGTCATCAGAAATTGATATGTCAGCCCTCTCACATACTCAATAAGGGTCCTTTAAGTGGTTTTTTTAATTAATTTAGCTACGTACACATCATTTCTTTTTCAATTAAACAGTGTGGAAGAAACATTTGGATAACTATAAACTAATTACAGATCAGTTTGCTATACTCACAACCATTTCATAGCATAAATTAATTAACAAATATCGATTTCAAAGACAATGGCTTCAAAGATTGTTTACCTTGTGCTCATTCTTTTCCTTCCAGGTCCGTTCCTTATTGAAGATAAGTTTCTATTCTCAGTTTTTCATTTTTTTTTCCCATCTTTTCTGCTAGAAGGAGTAACATAGCATGTTTTTTAATTTATTATTTCGGGTTTTCATCACTTATTTCGGTTTATCAGAATTAAGTTATGTATATGACAGATTATAAAATAATGGTGTTGTTATTCACACTTGAAAGAATAGTATTACAAGAGTATATATAGTACAGAGGCTACGATACTATAATTAATACAGAATATAGAAACATAAATACAAGATATTCACAATAATTACGTAATATATCTAATACCACCCCTCAAGTTGGACGAGGGACGAGACCTAACTTGCTGCGTTGATGATGAAACGCCACACGAGGAAGCGATTTGGTAAGACAATCAGCAAGTTGATCTTGGGCATTAACATGAGCAACACGCAAGGATCCACGTTGCACTTGGTCCCGAATAAAATGATAGTCAATGGCAACGTGCTTCATTCGGGAGTGGAAAACAGGATTATGACAAAATTGCGTGGTGCCCAAATTGTCGCAATAAATAACTGGAGCTTGACTGGAAGGAAAACCAAGATCGCGAAGAAGAAAAGTAACCCAATTAAGCTCCGCAGTAGTGGAGGCCACTGAACGATATTCAGCTTCAGTGGAAGAACGAGCAATGGTCGATTGTTTCTTAGAGCTCCAGGATATGGCATTCCGGCCAAGATAAACAATATAAGCACCGGTAGAAGCATAGTCGTCCTTATTACCTCCCCAATCGGCATCAGAAAATGCATGAAGAACCCGTGGAGAATCACGATAAATCTGAAGCCCAAGGTCCAATGTCCCAGCAAGATACCGTAACATGCGCTTAGCATGACCCCAATGCACATCAGTGGGAGCATGCATAAACTGAGAGAGTTTATTGACAGCAAAGGCAAGATCCGGTCTAGTAAACAACAAATATTGTAGGCTGCCAATAACCATACGATATTCCGAGGCATCATCAAGCGGTGTTCCAGACTTAGCAGTGAGTCCAGAAATATCAGCAGGCAGTGGAGTAGGAACAGAGTTTGCCTGATCCATATGAAGACGAGCCAATAATTCAGTGGCATACCGCTTTTGAGATAAAATACAACCACGGCCGTTGTAAATGATCTCAATGCCAAGAAAATACGATAGGGACCCCAAGTCTTTGAGTGAGAATCTACGCCCCAAAAGAGAGATAAAAGTCTCAAGGGCCTTGGAGTCATTCCCTGTAATAATCAGATCATCCACATATACCAAGATATAAATAATTGTGCCACTAGAATTATAAATAAATAAGGAGGAATCAGCATCCGCATTCCTAAAATTGCTGGTGAGGAGAAAACCCTTGAGCTCATCATACCAAGCCCGAGGTGCCTGTTTTAAACCGTAAATCGCCTTACGCAATTTGCACACGTGAGTAGGATGATCAGAACTTACAAAACCAGCAGGTTGTGCCAAATAAACATCTTCTGACAAGTGACCTTGTAGAAACGCATTATTAATATCAAGCTGACGCAGAGACCACCCCTGCGATAGAGCTAGAGTCAGAACTGTTCGCACAGTGGTGGGTTTAACCACCGGACTGAAGGTCTCATAATAATCCACACCAGGACGCTGAGCAAACCCCTTAGCCACAAGGCGAGCCTTGTAGCGATCAATAGAACCATCCGGATGATGCTTAATACGAAAAATCCACTTAGAGCCAATGACATTATAGTGAGGATGAGGGGGAACAAGTTCCCAGGTCTCATTACGGAGGAGAGCGTCATATTCCTCATGCATAGCAGTTCTCCACTTAGGATTTTTAAGGGCTTGAGCAATTGTGGTAGGTTCAGTATCAGAGGCAGAAGTAAGTTGGGTGTGGAGATTGAGTTTTTGAATGGGTTTGTGGATGTTGTTTTGAGCTCTAGTGCGCATAGGATGTGTGGGTGGAGGAGGCGGGGGAGGCGGTGGTGGAGATGATGTAGAAGAAGGTGGTGGAGAAGGTGGTGGTAAGGGAGAAGGAGGTGGAGAAGGTGGCGGTGAGGGAGGTGCTGGGGCGACAGGAAAGGGAACTGGAGGTGGGGTAGGGAGCCAGTCAGAGATTGGCACAGAGGGGGATGGAGAAGTGGTGGCCGAATTGGCAAAGGGAAAAACAGACTCCACAAATTTCACGTGGCGAGAAACATAAAGGCGAGACTCAGTAAGGTCATAGCAGTAATAGGCATGTTGTTGTAGGGCATAGCCCAAGAAAATACAGGGTTTTGAGCGAGGCTGGAGTTTGTGAGATGTATAGGGACGGAGCCAAGGATAACAGAGACAGCCAAAAACCCGAAGCTTAGAGTAGTTGGGAGAGGTATGAAAGATGGACTCATATGGGGAACGCATTTGTAGAGTAGGAGTAGGCATGCGATTAATCAGATATACAGCAGTGGAAAAGGCAAAAGGCCAGTAAGAGCCGGGCATAGATGCATGAGTGAGCAGGGACATGCCAGTTTCTACAATATGCATGTGTCGTCGTTCGGAAATGCCATTATGTTCTGGGGTGTGAGGAGGAGTAGTGAAAAAAGAGATGCCATTGGTTGAAAAGTAATCACGAAGAGAGATAAATTCACCCCCATTATCAGAATACATCACTTTAATGGGTTGTTCAAAAAACTTTTCAACAATGGAGCGGAAGCGAATAAAGGTGGAATGAACATCAGATTTACGGGACAAAGGATAGAACCAGACATATCGTGTGAAATGGTCAACAAAAATGACATAGTATTTGAATCCGTCCACAGAAAGAATGGGAGAAGTCCAAAGATCACTAAAAACAATCTCAAGGGGTCTGGAGGAACATAAGGTAGTATTTCCAAAGGGAAGTTTATGACTTTTGCTTTCTAAGCACGCAGAACAATGTGTAAAAGAGGAGACTGTAGCATGTAAATCATAATTCTTAAGAATAGAAGACAAAATGGGAGGGGCCGGATGGCCCAAACGATGATGCCACTCTAGAGACGTGGCTGTAGTGGATGCAAAGGCAACAAGAGGTGGGTTAGGCCATTCATAGAGACCGTTCTTAACCGGACCACGAAGGATGATGTTATTATTCCGTAGGTCTTTCACAATAAATTCAGAGGGTAAAAATTCAATAGAAAGATTATTGGAATGGCATAATCGGTAAATAGACAATAAGTTACGGGACATGTTGGGAACACATAGGACATTGCGCGAGAGAAATAAATTTATTATCGATAGGGGAAGTGAAGTACGCGGTATGAGAAATAGAGAGAGCATTACCATCACCAACTATAATGTCATCGGTTCCAGTGTATGGAGAGTGAGGCGAGAGATTCTGAAGATCTGAAGTAACATGATGCGAGGCTCCACTGTCAAGTAGCCAGTTGGGAGTGGATGAGTTGAACCGAGCCGAGTTACCATGTGAAGAGGCTAAATGAGTCTGTGGCCTATCCGAACGAGCCGAGCTTTGGCCAATTGATTTAATTTGAAATTGAGGGCAAAAACGAGCCGAGTGTCCTTGTACATAACATAATTGACATTTGCCGAGAGAACGGGAATTATTATCATTATTGTTGCGTGCCCTAGAAGAGGTCAAATTCCCCTGTTGAGTTGAAGTCCAGCCGTAAGGCTGTTGTTGTATATTAGATGGCTTATTAAATTGGTAATTCTGGGAAGACCAATTTAATTGCTGCTGTTGAAGATTCATTGAGCCGAGATGGTGTGGCCCACTCTGATTCGAATATCTCTGCATATTGCTGAACCTTTTTTTTTTTTTTTTTTTTTTTTTTTTTGACAGGAAGAAAACAAAATCAATAATAATAATGTATATGAGATTGAGAGAACCGAAAAGGGATTCAACAAGTGGGGATGCAATTGACCCTTTAACTTGGACGGAAAAGCGGCGGCAACAACAGAGAAGTATAACAAAGAAAAGGAAATCGACGGATACAGAAAAAGAAATTTGAGCAATCAGGTCACGACTTCGCTATTGAATTATGAACGGGACTCTTGTCGGAAAAATTTAGGGAGGGGGCCGAGCGATTGGTGGCAATGGAGAAGAGAGTTTGCAAGAGGGATACGTTTAGGGCTCTGATACCATTACAGATTATAAAATAATGGTGTTGTTATTCACACTTGAAAGAATAGTATTACAAGAGTATATATAGTACAGAGGCTACGATACTATAATTAATACAGAATATAGAAACATAAATACAGGATATTCACAATAATTACGTAATATATCTAATAGTATATTGTAACCTTTTTAATTTCAACTATCATTATGAAATCAAACAAGGTATGATTTGACATGATATTATAACACATGTAAGATTTACGTATTGATTGATTGATATATATAGCAATTAATCAAGACATGATTCCGTCTCATGTAGTTTGCGCTGATATAGTACAGCGACGCTCGCCTTTTCAATACGGACACTCATCTTAACTATTCCTCCCCACACTTGACTTAACCGTACTCAGTACTCACACATACTTCCCAGTTCCCACACCGCCATCCCAAGACTTCTCAATACTGCCTTGATAAGAGTTGGCCTACGATAACCTAGCTTCTCAATACTGACTTCTCAATACTGCCTTGATAAGAGTGTTGCAGATATAACACCACAGCACAATACAAGGCAGATTCTCATTCAGGCATTTGATCGAACACTTATGTGCAAAAACAGTTGAAGTTAGTTAGAGGCAGTTAGAGTAGTTGTAACCGTCTTTCATTCCAACTAGATGCTTCTAGGTGTTATATAAGTAGCTAATCTAAGTTGTATAGAGCTGATTTGATCAAATTCTTCTTAATGCAATGTAAACAAATTTTCCCGCCAAGTTCATAATTTGAATGAAACTTCTTCTTCTTCGTTTTTGTTCTTGGATCTTTAGCTGTTTTTACAATTTCAACATGGTATCAGGGCTTCAATAAGCTTTCTGCTGTGAATTTGCAGAGTATTGAACCTGCAATTTCTTGTTTTCTTGCGGTGTGGAACTGCAATCTTGTTTTTTTCCTTTCTTCTTTTAAGAAATCTTTTTTTCTTGCTTCATGTCAATGGCAGAAGTCACTAATGTTGCGGTTAATCCGTATCTGATTCATAATGGAGAGAATCCATCGGCTATCATTGTTCAACCATTCCTCAAAGGGGTTGAAAACTATCATTGCTGGAAATGAGCTGTTTCTATGGTCTTGTCAATGAAAGGCAAGCTGAAGTTCGTTGATGGAAGTTTACCAAAACCTGCAAAAACTGATAGGCATTTTGAGATTTGGTGTCAATGCAACGATTTGGTTTCCAATTGGCTGGTAAATTCTTTGGATCCATCTATTTCACAAAGCGTTTTTTGGTTGAATACGGAAAGAGAGATTTGGTTGGATCTAGATCACAGATTTGGCACAGGGAATGCTTACAGGCTTTCCAATCTACAAGAAGAAATCTATGCCACCAAACAAGGTACTCTGTCTATTACTCAATATTTCACCAAATTGAAAGGTTTATGGGACCAATTGCTGATTCTAAGGCCCATCCCACCCTGCACTTGTGCTGCATTGCCTATTTACCGTGAGCAGAATGATACTGATTATGTTGTAAGATTCTTGAAGGGGTTAAATGACATGTTTAGCAATGTTAGATCACAGGCTCTAATGGCCAAACCTATTCCAGATATTGGTATTGTCTTTAACATGGCTCTGCAGCATGAAAGTCAAATTACATACTCAGAATTAGGAATTGATAAGACTGTTTTAAGTGCTGTCACTGCTAAAGAACTTCCAAGATTCTGTCTCTTTAGTAGTACAGTCCAATGTTTCCTATGGCAGAGGTGGTGGTAGGGGCTCTAGTAGAGGCTATTATGGTGTTTCAAAGAGACCACAGTGTACCTACTGTGGCAAAGAAGGTCACACCATTGATAAGTGCTACAAGAAGTATGGATTTCCAAATGGATCTAGAGGCAGAGGCAAGGGTCAAGTACAAGCCAATAATGTTGGTTTGGATCATGGCTTTATTTTTGGTGATGTGATTTCCAGAACTCTGGACAGGACACTTTGGAATCTCAGAAGGCTGATCTGGATCAATCTAACCCTAATACAATGAGTAGAAGTCAGTATGAGCACATCATGGATATGCTTAGACATGTTAAAGTCTCACATCCACCTGCACAACAAGCTGTTGCCCTAACTGCTAATGTTCAAGGATCTTCTTCTGATTCAGGTACTATCTATCATTGGATAGTTGATTCAGGTGCCACTGATCATATCATTTATGATTTATTCTTGATGTTCAATGCTAAGCCTATTTTTGGTCTCACTGTCACTTTACCTAATGGGGCACACAATAAAGTAACTCATATAGGTCAAGTCAGGATCAATAATAGTCTTACATTACATGATGTACTTTGTGTTCCACAATTTACATATAATCTTTTGTCTGTCACCAAAGTCACTAAAGATAACAGATATTCCTTGTGTTTCAACTCTAATGGCTGTGTTTTGCAGGACAACATCTTGAGCAAGATGATTGGTTCAACTAATTTATCTCAAGGCTTATACATATTAAAAGATGATCCTGATAATGTTTATAGTGCTCACAAAACTGATCCTGTTACTTGTGCTGCTGTTGTCATTCCTGATTCTTTGCTTTGGCATTATAGATTAGGACACCCCTCTAAACAAAGAATACACGTATTGAATAAGTCCATGCCTCTTGTACTTTCTGATTCATTGACTTGTTGTCATATTTGTCATTTGCTAAATAGAAAAGGAATAGTTTTGCTCATAGTACTTCTATTGTATCTAAAGTTTTTGAATTGTTACATGTTGATATATGGGGCCCCGACATATATTCTACTTATAATGGTGAATATTACATTTTAACTATTGTTGATGATTGTTCAAGATATCTTTGGGTTCACTTGATGAAACAAAAATCTGAAACTAGGCCTTTATTAGAAAAAAAAAACTTGCAACACTGTTTCTAATCAATTCAATACAAGCATAAAGGTAATCAGGTCAGACAATGGCCTTGAATTCAAGATGGATAACTACTATGCTCAAAAAGGCATCATTCATGAAACCTCTTGTGTGCACACACCATAGCAAAATGGTGTTGTAGAAAGGAAACATCAACACCTGTTGAATGTTGCTAGAGCACTAAGGTTTCATTCTGGTCTCCCTATGAAATACTGGGGTTTTGTGTGAAACATGCTGCCATGCTCATAAACATCACACCTACACCCTTACTTAAAGAGCAAACACCTCATTTTCTACTCTATGGCACAACACCTGTTTACACTGACCTTAAAGTATTTCGTTGTTTAGTATATGCTAGCACTATTGCACAGGGCAGAGGAAAATTTGATAGCAGGAGCAGGAAATGTGTCTACCTTGGCAATCCTCCACACACAAAGGGTTACACACTATTGGATCTCAGTACCAAGGAGTTTTTAGTTTCTAGAGATGTTATTTTTCCTGAAACATCCTTTCCATTTCTCAACATTTCACCTTGGAGTCCTGATCATACTGTTTTGCCAATTCCTAGTTTTCAAAATATCAATTCTGACATTCTAGAGCAAAGCACTACATCATCCACATCAATTTCTTCAGGACATCATACTGATGATTCCACTGTTTCAAAAATAGCTAACTTGACACACAATGATGAGGATTCCAATCATTCAGGAATAGAGGTGCCTGCACCTCCTACAAATCAAAATCTAAGAAGATCAACTTGAGAAAAGAGACTACCTACACATCTTCAAGACTATCATACAAAGATAGGTGTTGCTATCACTTGTTCACCTCATACTTTGGACAAGGTTCTCAACTATGATCATTTGTCCAATGCATATAAGGAATTTTCTTGTAACATCTCCAATGAAAAAGAACCTACATCCTAACACCAAGCATCCCAGGATCCAATTTGGCAACAGGCCATGAAGGAAGAATTAATTAGAAGCTTTACATAAAACAAAAACTTGGTCTCTGGTATCTTTACCCCCAGGAAAGAAACCTATAGGTTGTAAATGGGTGTATAGGATCAAGAGAAAGGCTGATGGCACCGTTGACAGATACAAAGCAAGACTTGTTGCTAAAGGTTATACTCAAACAGAGGGCATAGACTTTCTGGATACCTTTTCTCCTGTAGCAAAACTATCCACCATCAGATTGTTCCTAAGCTTGGCTTCCATGAATCAATGGCATTTACATAAAATGGATGTAAATACAGTTTTCCTACATGGTGACCTAGATGAAGAGGACTTCATGAAACCACCACCTGGCTTGCCTATTTCCCAACCCAACCTAGTATGCAAATTGGAAAAATCCCTATATGGTCTGAGACAAGCTAGTAGACAATGGAATGTCAAACTTACAGATGCACTTATCAATGCTGGTTATATTCAATCTAAACATGATCACTGCTTATTTACCAAAGGACAGGGATCCACCTTCATTGCTTTTTTGGTCTATGTTGATGATATAGTGGTTGGCAGCACTAATATGTCAGAGATTCAGAAACTCAAGGACTTATTACAATAGGCCTTTACTATCAAAGACTTGGGGAAACTAAAATACTTCCTAGGATATGAGATTGCAAGATCCAAATATGGGATAATTATGAATCAGAGGAAATATTGTCTAGATCTGTTAAAGGAGTTTGGATACCTAGGTGCAAAACCTTCCAGTACACCTATAGACTCTATAGTCACACTAGAACCCAATGACTCCATTCCTTGCAGATAATAAGTATTACAGGAGTTTGGTAGACAAATTACTCTATTTAAGCAACACCAGACCTGATATTGCTTATTCAGTACAACAACTTAGTCAGTATCTGGATGCACCTACTGAGAATCATCTTGCTGCTGCTCATAAGTTGCTCAAGTTTCTAAAATCAGCCCCTAGCCAAGGCCTGTTCTTTCCATCTGCTGGCACTCCTATTCTAAAGGCATTCAGTGACTCTGATTGGGCAAGATGCACAATCACCAGAAGATCCATCAGTGGTTATACTGTTTTCTTTGGGGACTCATTAATATCTTGGAAGAGCAAAAAGCAAACAATAGTCAGTAAAAGCAGTTCAGAAGCTGAATACAGGGCTATGGCCTTAATTGCTTGTGAAATTCAGTGGTTGATCTATCTCCTATATGATTTTCAAGTCAAACATACACAGGCAGTCCCTCTTTTTTGTGATAACAAAAGTGCCACCTACATTGTTGAAAATCCCGTGTTTCATGTAAGAAAAAAGCATATAGAGATTGATTGTCATTTTGTAAGAGAAAAGTATCAACAAAAGGTCCTAGTTCCTTTACCAGTAAGAATAGAGGACAATCTAGCAGATATACTCATAAATCCGGTTGATAATGCTACCCTAAACCGATTGCTACCCAGATATCCATTCAAGAACATATTTGCAGATACATCACCATAACACAGCACAATACAAGGCAGATTCCAAGCTGTGTTTTGTTTCCACCAAGCCACAACTTGTAGGGGCATGTTGCAGATATAACACCACAGCACAATACAAAGCAGATTCTCATTCAGGCATTTGATCGAACACTTAAGTGCAAAAACAATTGAAGTTAGTTAGAGGCAGTTAGAGTAGTTGTAACCGTCTTTCATTCCAACTAGATGCTTCTAGGTGTTATATAAGCAGCAAATCTAAGTTGTATAGAGCGGATTTGATCAAATTCTTCTTAATGCAATGTAAATAAATTTTCCTGCCAAGTTCATAATTTGAATGAAACTTCTTCTTCGTTTTTGTTCTTGGATCTTTAGCTGTTTTTACAATGTCAACAAAGAGAGCAACCTAGCTTTCGGCCACCCAACGAGCTTAGATCTTATTTTGTCAATCACGGGTTTCCAAGAAGTACTTATGTTCATATTAGATCTAACCGGTAGGTCTAAATAAGTGAAAGACATAGATCAAGGACTACAATGTAACAAACGACTCGTAAAACCCAACCATTGCATCTTCACTTTTCGTTCCAGCCAAAGAGCTTGCATTTCCCTAAAATTATATTTAGCCAGACGATAACCACGAATTTATTTAAAATCATACCTAGGTCAGACACATTTTCAGCCTTCCACGCCCCAAAGAAGATCAAGTCATCAACAAATTGGAGATGGGACACTTCCAATTCATTCTTCCCCACCATTATTCCTTTTATAGGATTTTTTTTTAGAGAGGGGCGATAATATCATAACACAAAGAGTCATTTTCAAATTTTATTGAAGGTCTTTATTTGTATAAGAATGAATTTGTCAGTGCATCACATATACATTATGTCATATGACGATGTTGGATACCGTCAATGTGTAAATCCTGGCCAATTTGATCTAGGGACAACTATCAAGATCCAAAGTTTATATAAAATACAAAACAAGGGGTGTTTGTGAATGATTTATCCTGAGTCTAACAATGCTCTTCTCAAGTTGCCTATGTATCATGAGATTATTGAGTAATCAAGTCCGCCGTAGTTCTAAGGAGGTTATATAGGGAACACTTATGCCTTAGGTTATGGTTGTGTTGTGTCCCTCGAGGACTCTCGCTTGTAACCGCTATACGTGTTAATCTCTGTGATTTTAGGAGATAATCACGGCAATTTCAATGATAGGATCAGAGTCATAATGACTGAGAATTCTTTTCTTATTTATCAGATATACTATCTATGTGGGGTAAAATCGTAGCCAGCTCTATCTGACCTACGGAGAGCTCTTGTTGACACTATGGTCCGAGCTTCGATGCTTCAACTATGCTACGTTCTGACCGACCTGCGGTGGGTTAGGATGCGTCAAGTGTGTTAAGCAAACTAGGTCTACCTCTCTCCTGAGGATAAAGATCTTATGACTAAGTACTGTGACTCCTGGCCCTTAATGGTTCATTTTTTTTTCTCTTTCTTTATTTGTTACTTAGCTATTATTAGGATGACATGTGGTAGGAGCTGATCTGACCTCTGTCGTCCTTCAAAATTAACTTTTCAATTTTTGATTCTTTACTTAAAACACTACTAGAATTTCCGGGATTTCCTACGCGAAATTTCGTCGGTATTTCGTCGGAAACACATGTTTCCGACCAATTTCCGACGAAATATGGGGTGTTGGAAAAAAGCCCGTTGGAAACGCGTTGCGACGAAATTTCCGACGACTATAGCGACGAAATTTCCGACGCATGTTTCCGACGAAAGTTCCGACGCAATTTCCGACGAAATTTCCGACGAATGTTTCCGACGAAATTTCCGACGAGCTTAGCGACAAAATTTGCTACGAATGGTTCCGACAAAATTAGCGACGAAGTTCTTACGAAATGATTCCAACGAACTTCTGACCATTTATTCCGACGAATTTCCGACGAAAATTTGCTTAATTATTCCGACTAAATTCCGACGACTTTTGTCGGTAATTTTCATAACATGTCCGACGAATTTCGTCACTACTCCGTCGGAAAAATTATATTTTTTTTATTTTGATTTATTCGTAAATTCTCATTCCACCCCGTCCAAATAAATCACAATTTATGAAAAACTAACACAATATTTAACTAATGCATCAACCAAACCAAGTCAACAAAGGCTCCATATAGCTAATTATTAAGTTACAAAAGCGTATATTGTTCCACTTAGGATTCCCAAAACAAAATAAAGAGACAACACAATACATAGCAAAATATGAACAATCCATAATCCTCACTATCAAGCACTACCTGGAGTATGGAGGAATCCTTGGACTAGCTGCGCAATCCTTGCTATCTCCGCCTGCATTGCAGATTGTGCAGCCGTTGCTCTCTCTCTCTCCTCGGCCAAACTTTCACGTACAGCAGAAAGGTCTTCACGCAACCTAGAATTTTCTTCTGAAAGCTGTGATACCTGCTGCGTCAAAACCTCATTTGGCATCGTATGAGAAACTGATCCACTCGTGTATTCTGAAGATAAATTACCCAAGCCTTTAATACGTCCATTCTTTACACCGCCGGCACATTCCAGAAACACCTCATCGGCTTCACGTAACAACTCATCTGGAATTGGATCTTTCTTGCCAAAATATTCAAATACGTTCGGCATTCTCTCTCTGAAAAGCTCCTGTGAGGATTTAGAAAAGGTGTTTCACAATATACTATACCATAAAAGACATGCAAAGTAGTGAGAATGACATAACATAAAACGAAAGCAAATGTGGAAGAAAAGAAGACTAATAAAGGTAATACATTAACTGCAATTGTTGAGCTATTAACCAAAAAAGAATAATCATTTAAATTAAAAGCTTACCACACTGCCAAAATGCCTATCCATGGTTTCAACTAGTAGATATATGAATTGAAGAATGGTAAGCCCACCCTGCATAGTTCAAGGATTGAGGGAAGAAGGATGAAATAGTACTCGGAGATTAACCATAAAATCTATGCGAACATGGTTAGGGAATGGTTCTTAAATAGATAAGTCAATTGCCTAGAGAAATAATTTTTTGGCGATCCAGAATAGAAACGGAGAAACATAAAATTTATCATAGACATGTATCACTGAAACTAGCTAGTGAAACATAGTCAGAAACTTCTGCTAGCTAGCTACGACAAGGAATATGGATCGTGCATCTTGACTAGTTACCGTAAATAGTCCCAAAACTTACCCAATGGATTGGGAACTCTTATTACAAAGAACAACAATGCTTTCATGAAAGCAAGTCAAAGTTACCCTTTTGTTAAACACATCAACCACGTATTTTGCACACTTCTCCCTATAAGGAAAAGCTAAAAAGAAAACATTCAAAGTGGAATTGTAGATCCACCAAGTAATGAACCAGTAGCATATTATGATCTGATTAAAAAAATGATTTGAAAACATTAGCACGCAATGACAAAACATTCTAACTTCCATCACCGATTCAAAAGAAAACAAAAGCAGGTTGTCGCCTTGTCTAGTATTCAAACAAAAACATATATAGAAAGCACTGAAAGCAAAAGCATATTTGATGCATTCCAACTCATTATATAATGAATGTAAAGCAAGTTATAGGAATCAAACTAGTAAGCTAGGGAACATTCCAATTAAAGGTAGATTAAGCTAGAATAATCTTCTGCAAAACAGGGGAGCGACCACTATAGCCTTTTCCTTTGAGTAACATCACTCCATTTTGATTTTCCTTAACAAATAACTGCTAATACAACTAATTATAGAACATCATAAGATAAAAAAAAATTATGCATAGGATAAGCAACCCAACTCTTCATAAAAAAAAATTTATGCATACCCTAGTGCTTCTTATGGAAACCAAGTCCAAAGTCCAAAACCAGCCTTTGTCTCTGCATTTAAAAGCAATAAGTGTTTATTCAATACTAAAATATCAGAAAAGTAACCGTCATCAAAAGATCCTACTTATACCAAACTCAAATCAGACAACAACATATTATGATCCACTATGGTCATATACATCTTTAATCTGCTATCGCAAAAGTAAAATACCCAATAAACAACATAGCACATGTGATTCTCTTTGAAATACATAAGGTAGCTTCACACAGGGTTGTTAAACTACATACAAATATGATTTTCATTGTACATGGTCTTTGAGTTACTCCGTAAATGTAACTACTGTTTTGGATTCTCTTGATAGATCCTTACTAAATTTTCTCTGATTAAACATGCCAAGAATAGACATGGAAATAATAGCTCCAAAAAGTGCAAGATTCTAACAGGCCCAGACATAGATACACTTTACTACTCAATTAATTATACCTATATAAACAGGGTAATGCAAATGGAGGAGATTGAGAGTCCTTCAATTAACTAGGAATAGATTAAAGATACACTAGCTTAAGCTTTCAGAGTCGTCACTGATGCCGTGGACAAAAAAGGCAGAAAACTCAAAGACTAATGGACAATCCGCTGCCTAAAATTATGTCCGCCACAGCAATAAATTTAGGTGGGTTCTTTAAAAGGTCACATAAATCATCCAACATTAAACCAGTTGACACCCTAAAATGGCAATGAAACACAAGGATGCAAAGCTTCATCTCCACAAGGTAAGTTTGATGCATCAAGAGGAGAAATAAAAAGTAATCGAAAGCAAGACAAGTTCAAGCAAAAGCAGTATTGAAAATCAATCCACTTTTCTCGTTTTGAAGAAAGCTTTCTTTACTTCTCCACCGATTTAACAAAAAGTTTCTCAAAAAAATGCTCACCTTGCTTTGCACAAAGATTCACGGAGTCCATCACGCAACAGAAGACCTGAATGAGCTAATCTAATCCCAGCTCTGAAAGCAAAAACAAACAACAAATTCCAACAAATAAATGATAAATAAACCATAATTCAACAACTAAAGCAAACAGAATGCTCACATCTAGCTAAAATCGAAACCTTTAAACAAAATTGGGCAAAACTGAACATACAGATATACATATACACGGAGAATAAGCAGAAACGAAGCATTAAAAAAATCGACATCATTGTCTAGGAGTCCGCTTTTCCCGCTTCTGGATTCTGACCTAAATCGACATTTTTCCCGACCATAGCTTCTCCGGAAGGTTTTGCAGCAGCAGGGGTGGTGCCTTCACCATCATTTGCACCAGGGAGAGCAACTATTGGAGTTAAGACCTCCAATTTCTTCGATTTTGAAGCTGAACCTGTAATTGGCTTTTTCTTCGATTTTTGCCCCATTAGGGGACCAAAGTGAATGAAAACCGTAACAAGAATCAGCGAAAAGATAGCTTTTTGCAAAGGAAAGAGATTGAAACAAGATTGAAAGAGAAATCGCAGCAGGAACACATTGAAGAGCTTGAGTTCGAAGAATGAACTATGGTGAATCGCCATCGCCATTTGAGAGCAGTGGAGCTTTTGGATTCATTTGGAATTTTGGAAGTTGGATCTAGGAATATACGCTGTCATTTTATTTTTTAATTAGAATATGATGTGGCGATTAATAAGGGGAATATTTTTAGGTGTGTTATAATAACGGGAAAAGTGATTAAGAATAACGGGAATTAGGGGTTCCTTATTAAATTTGCATCATTTTCCATAACCCTTATTAAAGGGTACTTTAATAACCAGATTTTGACCCCTTATTAAATTCCCCTTATAATAGACAAGTTTTCTTGTAAAGTGGACTCTTAACTCCTTCGCTCTATAACGATCCATCGAGACATAGTTGATAGTACTTTCACAACGATCGATAACGACTCAATCGCTCGATAACGAATCCGGAGATTCAAATCGATCGCTCGATAACGAACCACGACTGTTAACTCATTCGCTCGATAACGATCGATCGAGCAATAGTAGATAGTACTATCACAATGATCGATAACGATTTAACTCATTCGCTCGATAACGAACCCCGAGATTCAAATCGATCTCTTAATAACGATCCCCGACTCTTAACTCCTTCGCTCGATAACGATCGATCGAGACAATGATCGATAATGATCTAACTCATTCGCTCGATAATGAACCCCGAGATTCAAATCAATCTCTTAATAACGATCCCCGACTCTTAACTCCTTCGCTCGATAACGATCCATCGAGACATAGTTGATAGTACTTTCACAACGATCGATAACGATGTAACTCAATCGCTCGATAACGAATCCGGAGATTCAAATCGATTGCTCGATAACGAACCACGACTGTTAACTCATTCGCTCGATAACGATCGATCGAGCCATAGTAGATAGTAATATCACAATTATCGATAACGATTTAACTCATTCATTCGATAACGAACCCCGAGATTCAAATCGATCTCTTAATAATGATCCCCGACGCTTAACTCCTTCGCTCGATAACGATCCATCGAGACAATGATCGATAACGATATGATGTAACTCATTCGCTCGATAACGAACCCCGAGATTCAAATCGATCTCTTACTAACGATCCCCAACTCTTAACTCCTTCGCTCGATAACGATCAATCGAGACATAGTTGATAGTACTATCACAATGATCGATAACGATGTAACTAATTCGCTCGATAACGAATCCTTAGATTCAAATCGATCGCTCGATAACGAACCACGATCGTTAACTCATTCGCTCGATAACGATCGATCAAGCCATAGAGATAGTACTATCTCAATGATCGATAACGATGTCGGATCTCACTCGATAACGATGTCGGATCTCACTAGACAATCTATAGTAAAGAGTATTATCAAAATCACATGTATTATCGTTCGATAAAGGAATTTTTATAAAAAATAATGAATTTTATATTTTAACGCAATGTTTATTAGAATATGTATATTAGAATTTTATAATAAACCGAATATTATATATTAACTCAAAGTTTTATATTAAAAAAAATTAAATTCCTTTAAAGGAACAAAATTTTATAAAAATTTATGTACATAACATGTTATTTTCTGAAAAGACTTATGTTCGTCGGAAATTGGTAGGAAAGACTTATGTTCGTCGGAAATTGGTAGGAAAATCTTATTTTTAGTCGGAAATTGGAAGGAAAGACTTATTTTCGTCGGAAATTGGTAGGAAAACGTTATGTTCGTCGGAAATTGGTAGGAAACACATGTTCGTCGGACATTCGTAGGAGGAAACGCCCTTAAACAAGAGGGCGGGAGACTTTCGCGCGCTAGTTTCCGACCAAATACCGACGGAGACTTTGTGACAATTGAAATCCGTCGGAAATTGGTCGGCAAATCTTATTTTTAGTCGGAAATTGGTAGGAAAGACTTATTTTCGTCGGAAATTGGTAGGAAAACCTTATGTTCGTCGGAAATTGGTAGGAAACACATGTTCGTCGGAAATTCGTAGGAAACACCTAGCGGGAGAATTTCGCGCCCTTAAACAAGAGGGCGGGAGACTTTCGCGCGTTTAGGTTTCCGACCAAATACCGACGGAGACTTTGTGACAATTGAAATCCGTCGGAAATTGGTCGGAACTATTTTTTTCCTTTCTTAATTATTTTAGTCGTCGCAAAACCGTCGGAAATTGGTCGGAATTTTCCTACGACCATATTTCGTCGGAAATTCCCGTCGGAAAAAATTATATTAACGAACTCGGCTCAAGATCGATCGAGCATGAAAAAAAATGCTCGAGATCGGTTCGATAACACATTAATCATGCTCGATATCAACATGCATAGCCTCATAACTATAATAAATTAAGTGCCTCCAAAAATTATCCCAATCTATTAAATAAATATTTATCCCAAAATAAATCATATTTAAATAAAAAACGGATAAATACCAAAATATATAATAAAAACGGATAAATACCAAATTATATCATTTAAATTACACAATAGCAAATAATCATTATAAGCATGTAATTTAATATAAAATAAATATTATTAAACTCGATTTAAGGACAACGTTGATGACTTTTACGGGTATAGCCTGAATTGAAAATGGTAGCCGCCGGCGGGCGGCTGCGACGACGGCAATGTAGATTGTAGAGCAACAAAGAACGGAAGGGTAAAGTTTAGGATTTCTGAATAACTCTGGTCTAGTAATTTTCAATGGGTTTAAAAGTAAAACGTTTTTTTTTTTTGGAAGCAATAAGTAAAAAGTTAAGTAAAAATTAATTTCAAAAAATAGTAATTAGTGTGTGTGTGTATATATATATATAATGTAATGCTCGATTAGGCTCAGCGAAAGCGAGCGAGATCGAGTCATTAAATCGAGTTAGAGCCGTTCGCTTAACTATCACGAAGTTCGAGAAATTTCGGAGTTCGATTAAAACCATATTCGAACGAAGATTTACCGAAGTGAACGAAATTACGTGCCAAAGCTGCTCGGATCGTATTGCCTAATTGCTACATCACAAATTCTAATATAAAAATATAAAAATTACGTCCATTTTCTAAACCTTGCGCAAAACCTTTTTCCAACTGTCGACCATGGCATCGGTACCGGAATCCTCCACCAGCAACGGCGCTGAAGTTGTCGGAGCAGCTGAGGAAGAATCTACAAAGAAGTTATCCAAAAAGGAAGCTGCCAAGATAGAGCGGCAGCGCCGGCGTCAAGAGCTGGCGGCAGCTTCAGCCGCCCTTTCCACCGTCTCTGTTGAAGAAGATCCTTTAGCAGCCAATTATGGCGACGTGCCTCTTGCGGAGATGCAATCGAAAGCAAAGACAGGTCGTGTTTGGGCTAAGGTTGAGGATTTAGATAGGAATTTGGAAGGAGAGGTGGTTTGTGTTCGAGGTCGGGCACAGACGCTGAGAGCAGTTGGGAGGAAGATTTGTTTTATTGTGTTGAGAAAGGAGGGATATACAGTTCAGTGCGTACTGACTGTGGCGCCTGATGTTGTTAGTCCACAAATGGTGAAGTATGCTAATGGATTGAGTAAGGAATCGATTGTTGATATCGAAGGCGTTGTTTCTGTTCCAGATGTTCCTATCAAAGGAGCTACGCAACAGGTTTTTGCTTTTAGGCTGTTCTTTTACTTTTAAATCAGTTATCATATTCAAAAATAACTGTGAACAATTGCAGCAAAAGACAATTTTTTTGTAATCACATTTGATTGGAAATGCTTGGGATTTAGGAAAGCTGTTGTCTTAGTCAGGTTTCAGCTGGTGGAATCATTTTGGTTCCATATTTACACTTGCTTAAAACTTTTATATTGATAGTTGATGTAGGTTTTGGACTTCATATACTTCTTCAAGGTAGTTTGTCTTCAGATTAGTTAGTTGTAAGACATGTCATGGATTGCACTTGGAGGAATGTTGACTGTTTAGGCAGTATTGAATAGAAGCAAAAAAAAAAAAAAAAAAAAAAAAAAAAAACCGTCTTCATGCATTAGCTTCATACAAGATCCAGCTATGATGTTTTTGAGGAATTCATTACTGTTTGAAACACACAAAACAGTTTGATTGGGGCATTTACTGAAATGCTCTGTTTGATTGACTCTGTTTCCCTTTATCTTCATTATAGTGAATTGAATACTGCATTCAGTCTCCTTTTTAGTCCATTTCCCCCAATTCCCTCTCCGACAATAGCACATCCCTGTATTTAATTTGATGAAGATTGTAGTCTTTCATAAATGTTTCTGTATAATTTTTTTTTTTGCATATATAAAAATTTAGATGATTTTTATTAAATTGTAGAAATGTATTCGATCACGGGGAGGGAAAAGTAAAACCCATCCCACAAAAAAATGGCTCCTCAGAACACTACTTTGCCTATACACTGGCTACCAAAACAAGCAACATTCAAATTCTATACCCCAACATACCATGCACAATCTGTATCTTTCCTGAGCTGTTCTTATACTATTGTATCCTTTGCAGGTGGAAATTCAGGTGAGGAAACTTTACTGCATCAGTCGGGCTTTACCTGTGCTGCCTGTAAACATCGACGATGCTGCTAGAAGTGAGGCTGAGATTGAAAAGGCTGAGCAGGTAGATTTTGCATTTTGTGGACTCTCAGTTTACATGATCTTGCCTTAACTTATTGTGTTACTGCTAGACTAATAGATTGTGTTGATGCGATTGTTTCATTGGAGTGAACTTCCAGACACTATTTGATACTTTCTTAAACATATCTTTGCTGTCACAGGCTGGGGAGAAACTTGTCCGTGTGAATCAGGATACTCGTTTGAATAACAGAGTCCTTGACTTACGTACACCTGCTAATCGAGCAATATTCAAAGTTCAATCAGAAGTTGCAAAGGTATTTATGCATCATTTAAATTCTATTATATGTAGTCATTGATCTTCTGGGTTTGCAGAAATACCATTATAGTTGCTGTATTCTTTGTGAGTCGGCTTTTAAAGGCATCTGGCCTTCTCGTGTCTGGTTGTATTAATTTTTTGGTAACTAAAATGGGCTGTCATCAACACTTCAGGTTTCTGTGTCATGAGCATGCGTTTCGATTTTGTTAATACTACATTGCAATCTTTGATTTCATCTTTTCATCTGAAAGTACTTGAAATAAAACTGAATATCGCACTACTTGTTACCAATTACATTTTCGGTTCTGTAGATATTCCAAGACGTGCTGATTTCAAAAGACTTTGTTGGAATACATACCCCAAAGTTGATAGCGGGTTCCAGTGAGGGAGGTTCTGCCGTCTTTAAGTTGAATTACAAAGGGCAACCTGCGTGCCTAGCGCAATCACCTCAGCTTCACAAGCAAATGTCTATCTGTGCTGACTTTGGGCGTGTTTTCGAGATTGGTCATGTCTATAGAGCAGAGGATTCATTTACGCACAGACATTTGTGCGAGTTTGTAGGTCTTGACGTTGAAATGGAAATTAATGAACACTACTCTGAGGTAAGAACTTGAAATCTTGGATTATGAGCATATGAATCATATGATTTTTTAGTAAGATACTAGTAAAAAAAAACTTGATAACATTAGTATCTGATTTCGAGTTCATGGTCCCAACTAGCTTTCGTTTGCAATCACCATGACTACAGTTTATTGTAGACTCGACTTTTTATTGAAAACAGGCTTTATGCTATAATAATATATTCTTTCTATGCAGGTGATGGACCTTGTAGATGAGTTGTTTGTCAAAATGTTTGATGAGATAAACAAAAACTGTCAAAAGGAGCTTGAAGCTATAAATAGGCAATACCCGTTTGAGCCTTTGAAGGTAATGTCCATATAATCCACGGGTTTTGGACATCCAAATTATTAAGCAGAAACTATAATTAACCAACCTGCTTTCTATTTCTTATTCATTGTGAGCGTAGTAAATGCCTTGCTTACTTTTGTTGATTTTACAGTACACACGACCAACTCTGAAGCTTACTTTCGAGGAAGGAATCCAAATGCTGAAGGTTAAGTACCTTTCAATAATTGAAAGATGGGTTAAATTCAGTTTGTGTTCATGTATATACATATACGTGAAGTAATTTTTTTTGACGGTTGGCGTGGGGTTAAGGTGGTCTTTTCTTAAATTAGAATGTGGTTTCTTTCATATGCAGGAAGCTGGTGTTGAAGTTGATCCTCTAGGAGACTTGAATACCGAAGCAGAAAGAAAGCTGGGTCAGCTCGTCTTAGAAAAGTATTTATACTTGCATTGTGATATTTGCTTATTCTTCTCAATTTAGATTTACTTTATTGGTAAAGTACAGTATTCACCATTATAACCCCCCCCCCCCCCCCCCCCCTGCTGTTGTGATGGGTAGGTATGGAACCGAGTTCTATATACTCCACCGCTATCCTCAAGCTGTCAGGCCATTCTACACAATGCCCTGCTATGATAATCCTAATTACAGCAACTCTTTCGATGTTTTCATTAGAGGTAAATTATTTACACATCTTTATTTTTCCTCTTATTTCAACAAATTTCTATACATAGTGAAATGCATCAGAATCTCTAAAACGTATACCTTAACTAGAGAATCTGTATTTTGTGCAGTATATCGTGTTTGTATGCTAAATTTGGTCGTTACATGGTGTAGGTGAGGAAATTATCTCGGGAGCTCAGCGTATCCATATACCTGAGATGTTGGAACAACGTGCAGAAAAATGCGGTATTGATCTCAAGACTATATCAACATATATCGACTCATTCCGGTAATTTTACTTCACTAACTTATTACTTTCCCTGTATCTTGTAGATTTTTCATCTGTACTAGGTGGATAAACGTGATGTAATAATACGTGTAACTGTAACTATAACGGCTCTATCATAACATTTTTCCTATTGCGCGTATTGACTTGTTTTTATGACTGTTTTTAGATATGGTGCGCCGCTTCATGGTGGATTTGGAGTTGGATTGGAGCGGGTAGTGATGCTTTTCTGTGCACTGAACAACATTCGTAAAGCATCGTTGTTTCCACGCGATCCTTTAAGGCTCGCTCCTTGATTCATGGTCTATTACTATTCAGCTCGGCTCGGCCCTCAAATAATTATTACATCAATAATGTTTATCTTTTTTTTCCTTCTTATCTTAATTCCAACTTCATGATTGAGTTATTTGAAAGGGATACAGCAATGTTGTTTCACGGTTTTTGCACATTTATACTTTAATGTTTATCTTTGCGCTTTTATGTCTCGTGTGTGTATTTCCTTTGGTGATTTCTTTCGTTGTCGTCATGTGTCAAATTTTGATTGGTTTAAACATTCCGTTCTTTCGGTGTCAGTTGTTGGATATGTGACATTTAGGGTTAAAAATGTCAACAAAGAAAATATGTATAGAGGGGTAAAACTGGATTATCAGCGATAGAATTGACTTGTAAGGTTGGATTCAAGTCTCAAGGGAATGATGTTATCGTAATGGCTGTGCCACGAGTGATACAATATATATTGATCATGATATAGGGCTGTTGATAATGATGTAAATTCATCGTAATCAAATGTGCAAAAATATATTGTCGTTACTGTAGTCCCCGACTATTACCATAATGATTTTTGTTGTTTACAGAAGGGATAATTTCTAAATTATTACCAATCTTTACTATCTAACCGGAACTGTTGCGAATGAATTTTGTTGATGTACATGTTCATTGAAGGGATAATTTCTCAATTATTACCAATCTTACTATCTAACCGGCAATTATTACCAGGCCGGACATTAGAATCCTACGTTTAATTTGAAGGTCTATCCTGACAGGACTAAACTAAATTGACCAAACACACATTAATTTTTTATGGGATGCCAATACAAAAACTGAAAACCAACTAAATCAAACCATGAAAGACGACGCCAAGGTGAAGAAACTTTAGAACACATTTTGGTACAATGCATGAAGATCAAGGATGTCTGGAAATTAGCTCCCATCTCATGGGATGAGTTCAACCTCCCAACCTTTTCTCTCAACCATTGGTGGCAGCGAATCAACCACTTAGTTTCCTCTGAAGATGGACAAACTCGAATTGGGCTAACTTTAACCTCTTTTGGCAAATTTGGAAAGCAAGGAATGAAGCTCTCTTTCAGCAAAAATCGACTTCTTTTGGTGATATCATGCAAAGAGCCTTGGCCTATTGGCACTCGTTGCAAGCTGCTAACTCTTCGGAAGATGAGGTCCCAGAAGCCTGTCTTTCTGTAATGCTGGTGCCGGAAATTCAGAATCTTCCACCGACCTCTTCCCAGGGCTAAATTACAATTTTAGTCCTCTAACTGGACACGTTTTTCGATTTTCGTCCTAGATTTTTCTCCGGTGACAATATTAGTCCTGTAAGTGGTCTTTTCTTTACGAAAATAATCCTAAAAGCCGAAAAATGCTGACCGGCCAAAAATTTTTCCACGTCATAAAACCAAATCAGCATTCTTTTTAAAAAAACTAAAATGCCAACTCAGCATATACTACATTTATTAAATACATAAAAATAATATATTTTAATAATGAAAATTCCAATAAATGAAAAGTCCTCTTCTTTAATCCCCTGCCCCCCTCTTCTCGACAAACCCACTCCCTCTCCGGAGCGCGATCCCCTGCTGTGCATGTGTGTGCTGTGCGGTGCGGTGCACCCGAAACGGTGTCATTTCGGGCCAAAACGACGCCGTTTTGATTGTGTTTTTTTTTTTTTTAAACATCGGAACCAAACGGCGTCGCGTCGGATCGAAATGACGCCGTTTTGATGCGCAGCACGTCGCGCTGTGCATGTGTGTACCGTAGGGGATCGAGGTCCCTTCCTCTCCCCCCACAAAATCTTACTATCCAGTCCCCATTCCCCAGTTCATCTTCATCGCTTGTTGTCATAAAAAAAAATTAGCATCAAAAGCTTGGTTCTTTGTCCAAATCGTAAGCAGATTTCGCAAATCCCTAAGGTAAATTCGCACCATGCCTAACCCATTTCTTCCCCAAATTTGTGTTGATAGCTCAAAAACAAGTAAGTAATAGACAAAAAACTGTTTCCTCATGTTATTTATCACAGCAAAAGGCTTTATATAGCCAAACGAAGGTACAGAAAAAAGGGAAATGTCTCCACTACTAATCATGCCAAGAAAACAGAACAAACCAAGAAAATAGGAACAAACCAACTGCTAACCTATAAACTAGGAAAGACATTATTATCCAAAACAAAAACAAAGAACAAGTCAACATAAATATCAAACAAATCCTCCCCTAAACTAAAATTCAAGATGAATTGTAGTTTATTCTTCCAACATCTTCATTCCAAGAGCGTCTCCGAGCCTTTCAAATGTTTCAAGTTTCGCCGGCTTAGTCATTATATCGCCCAATTGTTCTTGTGTGCCACAATGCTTGATCATGATGGTTTCTTCCTTAGTAAGATTTCTCAGAAATGGAATCTTACCGCAATATGTTTACTTTTACCATGAAAAACCGGATGCTTAGCCAACATAATAAGTGGATGAATTGTCACATAACATGGTGATTGATTCACATTGAGTTCCTCCAATTTGCTTTAAGATGTTCAAGATCCATATGCTTTGGCATGCACAGTGTGCAAATGCTAGCCTATGTACTCACTCCGTTGTTGAAAGTGTGACTACCGATTGCTTCTTTGATGACCAGGCTACTACCCCTTTACTTAGGACAAACACATAGCCGAAGTACTTTTGAACTCAACACTATCTCCAAGATAATCACCGTCGTGTATGCTATCGCTCATCCGAGCATCCAAGCCCGATATAAAATGCCAAGAGCGTTGTTCCCTTTAAGTATCCGAGTATTCTCTTGCGCCTAGCAAGTGAGATTCCATTGGATTAGCCATAAAACGACTAAGCAAGCACACACTAAACATTAAATCGTAGTCCGGTGGCGCTCAAATACGAGACTCCCAATCATTTGTTTAAAGAAAGTAGAATCAACTTTCTTTCCATTTTCATCTTTGGTCGGCTTTACTTCCGGGCACCATTGGATTTCGACTTTGTTACATTCTTTCATACCAAACCTTTCAAGTATATCTTCGCATATTTCTTCTGGCAGATGTGAATTCCCTTAGCAGTTTGTTGAACTTCCACTCCCAAAAAATAGCTCATTTCTCCCGCATCGCTCATTTCAAATTCCTGCTTCATAGAATTCCTGAAAGATTTGATCATATCAGATTGATTACTGGTAAACACAAGATCATCAACATACAGACTAACAATAAGAATGTTGTTTCCCTCCCTTTTGACAAACAGAGTATGCTCATGACTACTCTTCTCAAATCCCTGACTTTCAAAGTATCCTTCTATTCTGCTAAACCAAGCCCTGGGAGCTTGTTTTAAACCATACAAAGCCTTCTTTAATTTATAAACTTTTGATTCTTCACCTTTCCTTTTATAGCCTTCTGGTTGGGCAACATAAACATCTTCCTTCAATTCCCCATGTAAGAAGGCACTTTTGACATCTAGTTGATATAGTTTCCATCCTTTTCTAGCAGCCAGGGCAATAATGGTTCTTATTGTATCCCACCTGGCCACTGGTGCAAACACTTCATTATAGTCTAAACCTTTTTCTTGTGCATACCCTTTGGCAACCAGTCTTGCCTTGCATTTGTCCACCTCACCATTTTCATTTAGTTTAGTTTTATAAATCCATTTTACTCCAATAACCTTTGCCTTCTTAGGTGCATCTACAAGCTGCCATGTTTTATTCCTCTCAATTGCCTCAATTTCCAAATCCATAGCCTCGTCCATTTTTGGTTGATCATGCCTCCTCATAGCAGGTTGGATCACTTGATGAGGAGAACATAATGTAGTTTTGTACATCCTCTTCATCAGACAGCCCTTCTCCCACTACATAGTCATGTAGATATGCAGGAACCCTTGATTTTCTTCTTTCCAGTACAGGGCTTTGTGGATTGTTGCTGTCACTTTGATCCTCACTTTCGTATCCCCAAGTGTCCATGGAATCGATTCGTGTGTCAGAATCGGAGAATCTATATCCGGATCCTCATTTCCTTCTTCATCACTTGAATCTTCCAAGTCCAAATTTTCATCTTCCCACTCTAGAATATCGCATTGTATTCTCTCATCCGTCCTCCCCAATCCCAACACTTATCTTCTTCAAAAACTACATCTTGACTTATGATCACCTTCTTAGTTTTTGGATCATACAGTACTTGTATCCCTTAGATTCTTCACTATATCCAATAAACACACATAGTTGACTCCTAGCATCTAATTTTACTCTTTGAGCTTCGTGTATATGCACATTGGCTAAGCACCCAAACACTCTAAAATATCCTATGCTAGGTTGTTTTCCACTCCAAGTTTCTTTCGGTGTCTTATCTTTGACAAATGTCGAGGTGGGAATTCTATTTAAAACATGGCATGACCATTTCACAAAGATCGTGCCAAAATTTCTTTGGCATCTTTTTCTCCTCTAGTACACATCTAACCATGTTTAGGATAGATCTATTCTTGCGTTCAGCCACCCCATTTTGTTGGGGTGTATATGCTCTAGTCAGTTGTCTTTTAATGCCATTTTCCAAACAATACTTCAGAAATTCCTTTGAGGTGAATTCCCCCCCTCTGTCAGTTCTCAAACCACACAGAGATTTGCCACTTTCCTTTTCAACTTGAATTTTGAATTGCTTAAAAACAGAAAAGGCTTCATCTTTGGTATTAAGCAAATAAGTCCAAAGTTTTCTTGAAAAATCATCAATAAAGGTTAGTATGTACCTCTTATTGCTGTGAGAGATTGGACTTATAGGTCCACAGATATCTGAGTGGATTAATTGTAGTTGTTTTGTGGCTCTCCATTTGCTCCTCTTAGGAATGGATGTTCTGTGTTGTTTGCCTTTTAAACAGACCTTGCAGACCTTGTTGCTATTGGTGCTGAAATCAGGAAGTCCCTTAACCCACTGCCTTTTCTTCAATTTTTGCATTCCTGAGTGACTTAAATGCCCCAGTCTTTTGTGCCATAGTTCCCTTAATTCTTCTGTTTTTGTGGTGAAGCAATTTTGAATCAAATTCTGATGCTTTGCCACCAGCAGAAACATTTTGTTTGAGGTCATTTGACTTTGGATGATGCGCCTTTGGTTGGATGATAAATCCCGCACATATTGTCTTTAAACAGACACTCAAACCCTCTTTCTTGAAGTTGGCCAATGCTCGCAGTTATTTCTTAAGTCGTGCACATAATCGACATTGCCGATGAATTGGTTTGAACCTTCAATGTCTAGTTTTACGGTGCCTTTACCTAGGACTTCCAATCGTGATTATTTCCCAATTTGACAGAATGTCTGTAGTCTTCATTTAATTGTCCTTGAACAAACCAAGCTTTATTTCCTGTCATATGATTTGAACATCCTGAATCCAGAAACCACACTTCCTCCCTTTTTGCATCATTGGCCTCCACATATGCCATCAATAGCATATCATCTTCAAGGTAATTTGTTGTCTTCTCCTCCCAGGTAGGGCACTCATTTCTAAAGTGGCCAAGTTTGTGGCATTTGTAGCATTCTATGACTGATTTGTCAAAGGATTGTCTGCCCCTACCTCTTCCACGACCTCCTCTGGATCCTCCTCTTCCCCTGCCCCTGTCCTCACTTGATACCTTGAGAACATGTTCTTCCTCTGTCCCTGATTTCATTCTGAGTTCATGAATCAGCAAACTGCTCTGGAGCTCATCCACCGTTAGTGTGTCCACATTATTTGACTCCTCAATTGAACATACGACATAATTGTATTTAGGAACCAAAGACCTCAAGATCTTTGCAGTTATGTCCTTTTCTGGCATTTTCTCACCGCATGCTTTCATGCTTTTGGCTATTGTCAATGTTCTGCCAAAATAAGCATTGACAGTTTCTCCTTCCTTCATCCTTAACAACTCAAATTCAGTTTTGAGTGATTGAAGCTGAGCCCTTTTGACTCTGGTGGAACCCTTAAACTTCTGTGCCATTGAGTCCCATATCTGCTTGGAGGTGTCATCATTGAGGATAGTCTCCATAATTTCCCTATCAATGGATTGATAGAGATAATTCTTAATCTTCTTGTCCTTCAATTTTTGATCCTCTATCTCCTTCATCTGTGTCTCAGTGGCTTGAGCACCATCAGGAATTTGTTGAATTCCTTCTTCAATCAAGCCCCAATATTCCTTAGATCGGAGGAAATTCTCCATGAGCTTGGCCCAGTGCTCATAGTAGCCATCAAACTTGGGAATTGCCGGTTGCACAAACTTCCCATTCCCATTGCTACTTTCTGTCATTTTGTGTGTTACTTATAGGCTCTGCTACCAATTGTTGATAGCTCAAAAACAAGTAAGTAATAGACAAAAACTGTTTCCTCATTGTTATTTATCACAGCAAAAGGCTTTATATAGCCAAACGAAGGTACAGAAAAAAGGGAAATGTCTCCACTACTAATCATGCCAAGAAAACAGGAACAAACCAAGAAAATAGGAACAAACCAACTGCTAACCTATAAACTAGGAAAGACATTATTATCCAAAACAAAAACAAAGAACAAGTCAACATAAATATCAAACAATTTGCACCATTTTACTCCCCCGTTTTTTTTTTTTTTTTTTTTTTTTTTTGGTCAGAGTCCATAAGGACATGTTTTAATCTAAAATGGTTGTGAAGGACGATTCTTACATGTGTTACTACATTTTTGTACACGTGTTACTACGTGTTCTTACGTGTTTGTGTCTTCTCAACCATTTTAGATTAAAACATGTCCTTCACAACTTTTAACTTTTTTTTTTTTTTTTTTTTTTTTTTTCTTGTGGTGTGGTGAGATGTGTGGTCCTAATTTGATGTTTCGAGGTGTGGGTTGCAATGGTTTTGCTTGTTTATTTAATTAATGAAAATAGGGGTTTTTGTGTTCTTGTTTTAGTTTTGGGTGTGGTAAAAAGTTTGTGGATTTGTGGGTGCTATATGTTGATTGAGGAAGAGAATATGTGGATTTTGTTTTTGTTGTGCTTCGTTTTTGTGGTTTTGATTTTTGTGAATTCTTGTGGATTTTGAAGAAGGTGATGTAAAAATTGCTGTGGATTTTTGTGAAAATGATTATACTGAGCTACTTGCTATATGAGCATGGAATCTGTGTCCATTTGTTTTGTGTCCTTAGATCGATTTCAAGTTTGGAGAAGGTGCTGTGAAAATTGCTTTGGAATATTGAGATAGCAAGATGTCATCTTCTTCTAATAATTCAAGGCATAATGCGTTTTGTTCCCGTGGGACTCGAGCTAAAACAGTAACAGCTTGGACAAAGGACAACCTAGGGAGGAGGTTTTTGGGATGTCAATATTGGAGGGTAAATTGTATACTTGTTTGCTCATAAGAATTTAGTTTGTTATTGTTTTAAAGTTTTAATGTGAAGAAATTTGATTATTGTTTTTAATACAATAGAGAGGAGGCGGAGGTTGTGGCTTTTTTTCATGGGAGGATCCTCCTTTTTGCGCAAGGGCAGTGTTTGTGATCAACGAATTACGTGATAAACTGGTTTGGCAAGAAGAGGAGTTGACTCGATTGAAAGATGTGCAAGAAGAGTTGATTTGAATGAAAAATGTGCAAGAAGAAGAGTCGATTCGATCGAAAACTTTGCAAGAAGATGAATTGAATCGATTGAAACTGATGGTTTGGAAAATGAAATTTGGAATAATGTTGGCTTGTATTGTTTTCTTAGCAATTTGGTTAGGCAAATTACATTGAGTGTTGTATTTGGGTTGTTATGGTGTAATGAATTAACTTCCATGTTTTGTCTTTGTTTGGTTGTTATGTTGTAATGGGTTTTGTGTTTGCTTGGTTGTTATGGTTAATGAATCAGTTCCCATGTTTTGTGTTTATGCAATGCAATGTTTTTTTTTTTTGGGAAAATGTTACATAACCCGATTCAATAATCAGCTACAAGTCCAGGCACAAATCAACATAAATGGAACATCTCGATGCACCTGTACTCGGCGGCCACGCACAGACATATTACCATTACCAGCAGCATGTATGTATCAATTAGTTATTATGTATCATAATAGCTACTAGCTATTATGCTCCCATTATAACAATGACCTTGCCCACCAAAAAAAATCAACACAAAACGGACCGTAAACTTAGGAATAGCGATGATTCGAACTACCTCAGACTGAAAATATAGCACACACAAAACTACAATTTAGCAGGGACTCAACAGGTGCACAACGAAAGAATTTAATGATACTTTCGAATAAGAGTTAGATTATAACAGAGAAACGACAATTTACCGTTGCTTGCCGTCTTAACGCACCATACATATCGCACCATACCCAGCAAGATAATTTTCCAATTATGCATACTACAAAAACATTCTGAAAGCATGCTATAACACTTGGAATAAAATTTGAAAACAAAAACAACACCTGCTGATTTTGCTGCTGGTCCAAGGGATCGGTTTCTGTGGTCACCTGCTGGTTTTGTTGCTGCTCCAAGGGACCGGTTTCTGTGGTCAAATGCTGGCGTTCTGTTGACTGTAATTGTGGACAATATTTCTTGTTGTGCCCTTTACCACCACATAGCCCACATGCAACTGTTGTTTGTTGTCTCCTATGCCGATGCTGATTACTTTGCACTTGAGGCTTACCTCTTGATCTTTTCTTCACTTTTTTTGAAGGCTCATCATTTGCCCTCCTTCTAGCCATTTCAGGCCGTCCAACGTCCCTACCATTGTTTGGTGGCAATGGAGGTTTATAACCGGTCGGTCTCCACTCGTTTCTTCCATTAATAGGCATTATGACATGACCATACACATTCTTGTAAGTGGCAATCCTATAACATTGATGGGTGTAATCATAGTAATTGTACCCTTCATTGTGGAATGCAGACAAGGCATGCTTGCAAGGAACACCACTTAAGTCCCATCTCCTACACCCGCAAGTGTCTTTCTCAATATCAACGGCATACTTGGAGCCATCAAAACAATTAATCTGATAGTGGAATGCATCTTCCTTGATTGGAATAAAATCCCCCAATCCATCATTTCCTTCATCAATAATTTTTTTAATCTTAGGACAAATGGATCCTGTCCACTTCTCATTAGCTTTATCTCGGTTTTTTTGCATCCTCTTCATTAGGTACTCCAAAATCCACTCCAACATTGACACAATCGGTTTCTCTCTTGCATCAAGAATGCAACTGTTGAAAGTTTCACATCTGTTATTAACGAGCATATCACACCTAGAATTTTTACTGAAGTAGGCCTTGCTCCATTGTTCTGGTGGTTTATTTTCAAACCAATCAAATGCAACTCCATTTAATGCTTTCATCTCTTCCATCCTTCTCTCAAATTCTTTCTTTGTTGTTGCCTTTGCTGCTTTCCACAATGCACATTTTCAAATCTTCTCCCTTATATCCTGCTTGCTTGAAATTTTCATGCTTAACACAAAACCTATGATTTGCATTTGGAAACACTTGTTACACGGCTGTGACCAACCCTTTTTGCTTATCACTCATGAAAGTCCATGAGAAGTCATCGGTAATATGTAAATCAACCTTCAACAAGGTTATGAACAACATCAATTGCAAGTGGGTATGTGTTGTTGTTCGGATCAACCCCAACTGCACTTAATAAAACCCCACTATGAGGCCCTTTCAAATGACACCCATCAAACCCCAAAAAAGGCCTACAACCACTAAAGAACCCTTTTTTCTAAGCATCCAAACACATATAAAACCTATCGAATCTGACATCTCCATTCTCATCTTCATCATTTGATACTATGACGGTACTTTCAGGATTGGACCTTCTCACCTCCTCGGCAAAATCCCACAAGAAGTTGTACTGCTCAGAACACTCTCCTGTGATGGTATCAATAGCCTGTCTTTTTGCCCTATAGGCTTGAGCAACTGAAATGTCACATCTTGTCTCCATAATGGTTTCATGCCTAAATCCTTTAATATCTCTCTTAGGATCACTCTGAAATTTATGCAAGTATTTACCAGCAATCCATTTGGTTTTCATGTTTTTTACTTTAAAACTTTTTTGACAGGTATGAGTGGCATTAAACAGTCTAATCTGAAAAGTTGGTTCACCCGGAACATTTAAACCATGAAGTGCCCACTTGCAAGCTTTGTCGGCACACTTGGCATGTACCCTCGTTTTATCATTCTTCACAATATTGATATTCCTGTGAGTTTTGATTGCAAACGAGTGTATTGCTTGTCTAAGGACATCCTTAGTGGAAAACTTCAAGCCTATTTGAAATGTAGGATCATAAAGTTGTGATGTGGTAAACATGGGGAAATTCTGATCCTTTCTTTCATCGTCAGAATCCATTCCACTGTCCAAATCAACATCACTCTTCACAATATCTTGTTCACTGCATTCATCACTCTCTGAACCCGCAACCACCTTTCTATCAAATTCATCATTTGGGAATGCAGCATACCATTCAACATCGAGGTCCACATTCTCCGCAAACCATTTATCATCATCTAGGTCATAATCTACACAATTGACATCATCCACATCATAATCAAAATCATCACTTTCACCACTACTTTCTACCGGTGTCTCTATGCCCACAAATTGCTCCATCTCATCTACATAAAGCTCAACAAGTCTACCACTTTCCAATTTTGACTCATACATCCTAGTTAAATCACTGTCATCCTTCATCAAGATAAACCCATCCCCTTCATGGCTATACAATTCTAACAGTACGATTCATCCCTTCATTTCTTACAAGACTTTCTAAGACATGTAAAGTGTAAACATCTTTGTGGACGTAATCCAATGCAACTTTCTTACCACCAATACACGCGGACCCATTTCGATGATGAAATTTACCTCTATAGTTTAAGCACAATGTGAAGAGATGGGAATTTGGATCTGTAAATGGCAAGAAAACAAGTAAAAAGAAAACACATTTTAGAAAAAATACGTAACCATAGTTCCACATAACAGAAAGTATCCTATAGTTTTTTTTAAAAGACAATATCCTATAATTAATCACTGTCTTACTGTATTTGGGAGGTGGTGCATTGGCGGCCTCTAAATCTCTTCTATTCATCTTGCCCACCTTCTTTCGATACGCATCAAGAATGCTGCAGATTAAAGCAAAATTTAATAAAGCTACAAGTTTATTGTTTTTTCTGTATCTGTGCACACACCAAAAAATAAAGCTTCTACTACGGTACGAGAAATTAGCAAAAACTGAAATGAGATGAATGTACGTATATATATAGATATAGCATAAAAAGAAACACACAGGAAAAAAAAAAAAAAAACCAGATGCCCATACACAAAGACACCGAAAACACAACTAAGAAAATAGAAATTGAAGGCCAACACCATAAATGGTATGCTGCATTCCCAAATCTGATTCGAAAAGGCCAACACCATATTTTCTAATTACATTTAACTACTTTCTTAACCAATATGAAATTTCTAGATGACTTATATTTTGGGCCGGAGGTAGTATAAATTTAACAGATTCGAATCTTTTCTTAATAGTTAACCCACACCTAGAAACATCAAATTAGGACCACACTTGGACCACACATCTCACCACACTACAAGAAAACGAAAAAGAAAAAAAAAACAAAAACGGGGGAGTAAAATGGTGCGAATTTGGTGAAGAAATAGGTTACACATGGTGCGAATTTGCCATAATACCTTTTGATGCTAATTTTTTGGACAAAGAACCAAGCTTTTGATGCTAAATTTTTTTAATGAGAACCAAGGATGAAGCTGGGGAATGGGGAGTAAGATTTTGTGAGGGAGAGGGTGTGGGTTTTGTCGGGAAGAAGGGGGCAGGGGAATAAAGAAGGAGGACTTTTGAATTATTGGAATTTGTACTATTAAAATATATTTTATTTTTATGCATTTAATAAATGTATTATATGCTGAGTTGGCATTTTAGTTTTTTAAAAAGAATGCTGATTTGGCAAATTTTTATGACGTGGAAAATTTTTTGGCAGGAAAATGTGTACAGTCAGCATTTTCCGGCCTTTAGGATTATTTTCGTAAAAAAAAGACCACTTACAGGACTAATATTGACACCGGAGAAAAACCAGGAAGATAATCGAAAAACGTGTCCAGTTAGAGGACAAAAATTGTAATTTAGCCCTCTTCCCAGATCTTCTTTGTTGACACCACCTGGGAGAAGGATTCAGCTTCTGGTAGCACAGGCTTCGTTTCGATTAAGGACAACTCAGTAGTGGAAGCGGCTGGCTTTCCCTTTAGACGAGCACCTTCTCCTTTCGCAGCGAAAGCCATGGCGGTAAGGAGAGCCTTATTTCGAGCTATTGAAAACAGAGCGGAGGATTTGGTGATTTTGTCTGACTCCCAAAATAAACGAGACATTTTATTGAATAAACGAGACATTTTATTGAAAGATGTTTAAAATGTTTGGACAATTCCTTATCCTGACCATTTATACTAAAAGACGTAGCGGCAAACTCAGTGTAGCCATGTAGGAAAATTCTCCTCATAGGATTGCGTATCACACCCTACTTTTAGAATCGATACAAAATTTCTTATTTTCTTACACTTCCTCCTAAAAAGATTCACACAGACTAAGAAAATGGTTAATGTGTCTGAAATATAGTATCAAATGACCATGCTGTCCTTTGATTTTTTGAATATATACCCAATAAATGTTGATTATCTCTTGTTAATTGGAGTAGTATATTAGGAATGTGTATATGAATGTGTACTAGTGAGACATTGATATTTGAAGTTTTTAGCATTGAGAATGTATTTTTTCATTGGAAATGTAAATACTTTTTGTTACAAAAAAAAAAAAAAACAAAGAAATGTAGATACTTTGTTTATATATTATAATTAAATTGAAGGGTAATGTGGAAAAACATAATAAATGCTGTATTGGAATTGTAAAATCCCTGATAAATAAAAACGAAAGCAAATTCTGAAAAGTAATCGTTAAAAAAAAAAAACCGAGGGAGTATATGTCATGTAAATTTCACAATACATACGAAATTCCTTATTTTTTAACGGTTCCTCCAAGAAAGTAATATATATATATATATATATATATATATGATAAAGCAGCAGCCGATTTAGATAAAGATGCAGCAAATAAAGTATTTGAATCACCAATTAAAGATAAACAAGAAAATGGGACTCACCTTGCAATTAAACAGCGGCAAAGCAGGTTTATCCAATCCATGGGACAGCTCCAGCGTTTGAACTCCAAGGAGTCTCAATTGAGAGTACTTCGCATCGATAAACTTCAAATTCAAGATTTGGAAGAGAAAGGATAAAGACGCAGTTTTTAGGGATTTAGACTATTTTGTATTTACCCAAAATTTGGGTTTTCGAGTTATCATAGTTATCTTTATTTATTTTATTAGTATAAATAGAACCTATGTGTAATTTGCAAAAACAGCGAAGTGAAATACAAAAAATTATTTTTATTTAAAAGTTCTTTATGGTAGCAGAGCCTTGAATCGTGTATCAGCTTTTTCTCAACCACAATGGCCAAAGAATCAGCTCTTACGATTCAACAGTTTCATCAATGTTCAAGCCTTATCTCCATCCGGCTGAACCTCACAAACTACTTATTATGGCGCTCTCAGGTTACCCCGTTGATCAAAAGTCTTGGTGCATACCATCACATTACATCAGCTGAGAAACCTGCAGAGAAGACCAAAGAAGGAGATGGACCAGAAGTTGACAATCCAGATTTCCCAATCTGGCATGTCAATGACGGTCTGCTGGTGTCCTGGCTTCTAGGCACTATGAAGGAAGAGATCGTGAGCATGATCTATGAAGAAGAGGCAACAGCTTTCCAGATCTGGTCAGCATTGGATCAACACTTGCTTCCACACACTGTGGAGAAAGAAGGAAACCTTAAGAACCTACTGATGGGTCTTAAGAAAGGTAACTGAACTGTTGAGGAATATCTAAAGGAGTTCAAATCGATTTGTGACAATTTAGCAGCTATAAAGAAACCTGTTTCTGATTTGGACAAAGTTTTTCAGTTTTCTCATGGACTTGGCAATGAGTACATGAGTTTCAGAACTGCAATGCTTACAAAACCTCCATATCCCTCCTTTAGTCAACTAATCATGGCATTGCAAGGCTATGAGCAAACCATTAAGACACAGAGGGCTGAACAGAAGTTGCTAGCAGATCAAGCTCAAGCTTATTTCTCTCAAAGAGGGAGAGGCAGAGGGAGAAGAGGAGGTGGAAGAGGCTTCAACTCAAGAGGCCGTGGATTTGCTCCTGCAGGCAGATCCACAGAAAGTGGACCAAAACAGCAAGAGGACAATGCAAAGGGAGCTGAACAAAAATCAAATGAACAAACAGGAAACACTACCAACACTGGACCAAAGGTAGTCTGTCAGATCTGTGGAAGAGTAAATCATTCAGCTCTAGATTGCTGGTACTGATTCGATCACACTCACCAATCTGAGGATATTCCACAAGCCTTAGCAGCAATGAACCTGACTGAAGCACATGATCCAGCCTTTTATGCTGATACTGGAGCAACAGCACACATGACAAATGATGAAGGTAATCTCTTTACTAAAAGAAAATACCAAGGTAATGACAAAATTTATGTAGGAGATGGTTCTGGCTTGGATATAACACACACAGGTGATGCATATGTTGGTAACTTAAAACTTAAGGATGTTTTGGTTGTGCCCTCATTAACTAAGAATCTACTATCTGTTGGAAAATTTGCATCTGATAATCAATGTCTATTTGAGTTTACTGACAGTGGTTTTATGATAAAGGACAAAGAACAGAGGATCATTGCCAAGGGGCATAAGAAGGGAAAACTGTATGCATTCAGTGAAGATCTAAAGGAAGCTCTTAGTGCAATAAAATCAGGAAGGGCACCCATCTCTGTGTGGCATGAAAGATTGGGACACCCCCATACCAAGCTTGTTTCTGTTTTGAATAAAAAATGTCTTATTGATGTCAAAAGTTGGACTCAACATCCTAGGGTTTGTGTTAGTTGCCAATTAGGCAAGAGTTGTAAACTCCCTTTTAATAAAAGCAATAAAAGATCAGTTTTTCCTTTAGAAAAAGTGCACTGTGATTTATGGGGACCAGCCCCTGTAGCTTCAAATCAAGGATATCGCTATTATGTAGTTTTTATTGATGATTACTCTCGTTTTACATGGTTATATCCACTTAAGAAAAAATCTGAGTTTTATGAATGCTTTCTGAAATTTCAAAAAACAGCAGAAAATCAGTTGAATCAGAAGATAAAGGTCTTTCAATGTGATGGGGGAGGAGAGTTTAAGTTAGGAGATTTTTTAATTCATCTGAGCAATTGTGGAATTAATCTGCAGATCTCCTGTCCACACACTCCTGAGCAAAATGGAGTGGCAGAAAGGAAACACAGACATGTGGTAGAAACAGGTCTAACCCTAATGTTCCATGCTAATGTCCCCCAGAACTTGTGGGTTGAAGCATTCCTAACCTCTGTGTACCTTATAAACAGGTTACCTTCCTCCAGTTTAAACTATGAAACACCCTATTACAAACTATTTCAAAGGAATCCTGAATATGTTGGCCTAAGGGTCTTTGGCTGTCAATGCTTTCCTACCTTGAGACACCATGGACAGTCTAAGTTTGCGAAGAGAAGCTTACCTTGTGTATTTCTGGGTTATAGTCCTCTTCACAAGGGATACAGATGTCTGGATCCAGTTACAAAAAGAGTGTATATATCCAGACATGTTGTTTTCAATGAAGAAGTGTTCCCATTCAAACCCTTGGCAGTGCAGGTACCAAGTACAAATTCTGAGTATGTAGACTATCCTACTGCAGATGAATGCAACTCAGAACCCAATGATAGCAACCATGGCAGCAAACCTATTTTTGATTGCTGCTCAGATGATCATCCACCTACTGAAAATGCTCCAGTGCTAGATGAAACAGAAGATGAAAATGCTACAGAACCTAATATGGAAGCCCATGGGGATGAGGAAGAACCAGATCCACTTGAACCAGTTGCCCCAGAAGCACATGAAGCAGCACAACCTACTCCAAGACCAACTAGAGATAGAAGGGCCCCATCATACCTACAGGATTATGTCTTGCTCTCCACTGACCTTGCTATCAGTCCAGAACCAAGAACAATCAAGACTGCTCTAAAACACCCTGAATGGGTACAAGCAATGGAAGAAGAACTACAGGCTTTGCATGAAAATAACACTTGGATTCTAGTCCCTAGACCAATCAACACCAATGTTGTAGGATCCAAGTGGGTGTACAGAGTAAAAACCAAAGAAGATGGTAGCCTTGAGAGGTATAAAGCAAGGCTTGTAGCACAAGGATACTCTCAACAACCTGGAGTTGACTTTGAAGAGACCTTTAGCCCTGTCATAAAGCCAACTACTATAAGGTTAATCCTTTCCTTGGCTGTCTCACATAAGTGGATCCTGAGACAGCTAGATGTGAAAAATGCATTCTTGCATGGATATCTAAAGGAGGTGGTTTATATGGAACAACCACCAGGTTTTCATAATTCTTCCAAACCAGATCATGTGTGCCTATTAAAGAAGTCTCTATATGGCCTCAAACAAGCCCCAAGGGCTTGGTTTGATAGGCTTTTCTCGTGTCTCCTTGGACCGGGTTTTATTGTAGCAAAGCTGACTCTTCAATGTTTGTACTCAAGGATCAAGGGGTTACAGTTATATTGCTTGTTTATGTGGATGATGTCATAGTAACAGGTAATAGTTCACAGTTTATTTCTGGATTAATCAGTCAGCTCAGTCAAGAATTTGCTTTAAAGGATTTGGGCAAGTTGAGATACTTTCTTGGGGTTGAAATTAAGGATACTTCAGTTGGCATTATGCTCACCCAACAAAAATATGCTGAATCATTGCTCACTAGAACTCAGATGCTTGAATGCAGTGCTATTGCTACTCCTCTAGCACTTAAGGTGCAATCTAAATCCACTGATTCAGACCCTTTTGATCCATTTACTTACAGAAGTATAGTGGGAGCACTACAATATCTGACCTTTACACGGCCAGACATCACTCATGCAGTGAACAAAGTGTGCCAACACTTTGCCAGTCCAACTGTGGGGCATTTCAAGGAAGTCAAACGGATACTAAGGTTTGTTAAAGGTACTGCAGATTCAGGGTTACACTATCTTAGCAGAAGTCCCACTGTCCTCTATGCATACAGTGATGCGGACTGGGCAGGTTGTCCAACTACAAGACGAAGTACTAGTGGATTTTGTGTCTTTTTTGGGGCTAATTGCATCTCCTGGAGTTCAAAGAAACAACCCACCGTGGCCAGGTCGAGCTCTGAAGCTGAGTACAGGTCAATGGCCTCTACTACAGCTGAATTGGTATGGATTAGTCATCTGCTTCGTGATATTGGTGTTGCCCTCTTTAAACCTCCCCAGTTATTCTGTGACAACATGAGTGCTTTATATTTAACTATTAATCCTATGTTTCACTCTCGATCTAAACATTTCGAGTTGGATTATCACTTTGTCCGTGAAAAGGTGGCTGTTCGTCAATTAGTTACTCGATTTGTGCCCTCTATACGACAGTTAGCCGACATCTTTACTAAACCTCTACCCCGGTCTCGTTTTTCTCTATTACGCGACAATCTGCGTATTCAGTCACTCTCACACGCCAGATTGAGGGGGGATGATAAAGCAGCAGCCGATTTAGATAAAGATGCAAAGCAAATAAAGTATTTGAATCACCAATTAAAGATAAACAAGAAAATGGGACTCACCTTGCAATTAAACAGCGGCAAAGCAGGTTTATCCAATCCATGGGACAGCTCCAGCGTTTGAACTCCAAGGGAGTCTCAATTGAGAGTACTTCTGCATCTGATAAACTTCAAATTCAAGATTTGGAAGAGAAAGGATAAAGACGCAGTTTTTAGGGATTTAGACTATTTTGTATTTACCCAAAATTTGGGTTTTCGAGTTATCATAGTTATCTTTATTTATTTTATTAGTATAAATAGAACCTATGTGTAATTTGCAAAAACAGCGAAGTGAAATACAAAAAATTATTTTTATTTAAAAGTTCTTTAATATATATATATATGACGTGAATTGGAAAAAAAAAATCTTTATGGGCGTGATCGAATTGAATGAAAAAAAAGCATATAAAAACATCTTTATACATGTCATCAATTTGAAACAAATTCATTAGTGGTCATATTCTACAAGTAGGGGCCCAATTTGAAAACAACATTTCCTATTGGTTGAGGACCACCAAGTAAGATTTATACCTGTACCAACCTAAAATTTATGCTCTACTATTGTCAAAAAGAAAAAAAAAATCATTATGGCGTGAATTGAAAAAAAAAAGAAATAAACTTCCCGGTAGAGTTTTGAATGAGGATTAATTGTGAGATATTGCTCCTAGCCTAAAATCACGCAATATCTTTAAGATGGTTACATAAAAAGTTTATTTATTTATTTATTTGAGAAACCACAAAAATACTTATTAGGGGTAAATTAGTCCTTTAAAAACAATTTTCCTTTTTTTTTTTTGAAAAAAAGGATAGCATATATTAACTCAAACCAAGTCTGCAATAATGGCAGAAATTACATCACGATGGGGATTTACACCCTAAGAAATACGATCAGAGTGGCCTAAACTATGTCTATCCAACAAATGCGCCAAAAAATTCCCAGTCCACTTGACAAACGAGAAGAAGAAGGTACAAAAGACGGTAGAAGAGCTAGGCAGTCGCGCGCTAAACAACTGAATACAGATAAATCGTCCGACGGCTACAAAAGCGTTTGTACACAAGGCAAGCAGTCTGTCTCAAAAGTGATCATAGAAAGCCTTAGATGACTGGCCTCCCTCATTGCTAGCAGAATCGCCTGCATCTCCAGGGTACCAGCCTCAATGCCCGGGTCAAAGTGGAACGAGAAGGCAGCTGTGATCGAGCCTACTGCATCCAGAAAAATCATACCAATCCCAGAGCCCCAGGGCCGGCCCTCGCTTTTATTGGGCTTAAGACCAAGTCCCTGAATTGGGTCTTTTAGTTGAAATTGTTTTTTTTTCAAACATACTTATTGTTAGATATTTTGTCATAAATAAATATTTTGGTTATCATTTGCATACGAGTTGCCGTACGAATTAATGTTATCGTAACGAAACGGGGTTCGACCTGCATTTTCAGATACATGCATTTTCGAACTGATATGTACTTACCCTTTCGTGTAAGGGTTGCATACTTTCATCCGGTGAACAATGACAACCCTACCCTTTCGTGTAAGGAGTACCTCCATTCGTTTATGGGGTACTTGCAACCTATAAAAGGCATAAGTATGCAGACGAAAATACATGAGTTTGACAACATCATTAGAAAAACTTTGAGTGTCCTCGGGTTTGATTCAAACAAGTCACTGTAGCTATATATAATAAGTTTGTTTTATTTATTTTGTGTGTGATTTTTTTATATATAATATAGATATATATATAATAAATTAATAATATAGATAAAACAAAAAAAAACTTGTTTGTATATCTATTTTTTTGGGTCAAGTAAATTTTTTTATCGGGACCTTTATCAATTGGAGTAAAAAAATTGGGCATTTATAAAATAAAAAAAAACATATTATATTAGGTTGGATCGAATTGAATCTGTACGAATTTTTTTTTTCTTTTAAATAAACACGTACCGCCGCCTTCCGCACCCCGCTTAAGACCCGGTCTCATGCGCCCACCGATGGGCCGGCCCCCGCAGCCCAACGCAAGAACAGAGGCATCGTGTTGCACTTCCACCTACCTGCAGGGGGCGGACTCCATATGACCGATGCGCAAGGCCATCGACACAACCCAGTTTCATTAAGTTGATAAGGAGTCCTTATCAACATATATATATATATATATATATATATATATATATATATATATATATATATATATATATATATATATATATATATATATATATATATCACTCTTTTATGATATATGACTAACAAATTGATATATAAACAAGTCTACGAACGTCTGTTTTATCAATGCAGACAATATTAACCCTACAACAAAATATTAACTTCGTTACAAACAACACTTTTGCAACACCTATATATTTGTCTATATATAAGATAATTAATTAGCTAGTTAAGCGGCATTCATATGTTAAAATGCATAATTAATCTGGAGATGATCATCCAACTTATTCTCAATATTTAAAATAAAAAAAAACTTATTCACAATAAGATAGAGTCAAAGAAACATTCATAATAAAATAATGAAATAACGACAACCTTTCCTTTCTCTTAAATAATGTGAAAGAAGCTTTTTCATCGCTATAAATTCATCTTAAATTTTATGGTATAACCGATAATTTCATAGCATTTACAGTATCACAATTATTATCAAACACAAATTAAGAGAATGGCTTCAAAGACTGTTTGCGTTCTTCTTGTTGTGTTCATCGCAGGTTCGTTCAAACTCTTTCTTCTCCTCTGTACAATTTTAATTTGCCATGCAACGCTAAAGTCGATCACCCTATGGAAGATAGCTGGTAAAATCGAAAATTAGTCTTGTAACATGGTATATTTTGCTATTGAAACGATCTAGTTTTGCTATTAAAATAGTATGTAAAATTACAATTGAATTTGAAGCCACCAGTGGATCATCAATTTTATCCCACCGGGGAAATTATTTGTATCCGCCACTGATAATTATCGGTTATACCATAAAATGTCTTTCGTTTGATTTGATTGTCTTTTTGTGGTTTAACTCTTGAGTTTATTATAACAATAGTTTACTAATGTTTCAGGATGCATAATCTTTTCTGAAGCAGAAAATGCCATTAATATACAGCCAAGAAGATGGGTTCAAAGCAATCTCCCTCCTCTTGTCATGAGTAAGCATCTCTTGATTGACTGTGTAAGTGAATACGCGGATGGATCGTGCCTTTATGATGAAGAATGCCAAGATATTGAGCATTGCAAATGCGTCCGCTTGTCCCAGGAACCATTCACATCCTGGGGATGCGTACCAATCTAGGGCAATGCATTTTATGGTCCATACATACATACATACATATCAACCAATGTCTTGATAGTGTAAAACTGGGTAATGTCAGTTGATGTGTATGAATACCGGTGTGTTTTGCTTTGTTGTGGACTTGTGAACTTGTTTGGAGAATATTTGAACTTAATATATATACAATAAAATTTTGTGTTTAAAGTTTGTCTTTGTTCTTATGAGCTGCATCGATCTCTTGTTATATTCTATGTATGTATTTATCTCTCACATGTTCCAATGGTCGGGTCGAATAAGAGCATACACGTACTTCCCAACTAGGACGAAAGTGTAATCGTCATTTTCTGATGGATGGTACGTAATTAATGTGGTCGTGCCGTCGTGGTGTTTATGAGAAGGTTTCAGTTGAGGAAGTCCGGTTTTGACATTGGACGGTCAAACACCTACAGTGGTAAGTAGTAGATTTTTGGGGGAATGAGCGAGAATGACAGAAATATTTCATCAATTAAGTAGAAGGACAGTCTTTTGAAACTTTTGCATAAAGGACAAAACTATTTATCCACTGTCGAAATTCACTATTCAAATTCACTGCCGAAATTCATTAATTTTCAAAATTCATTGTCGAAAATCACTGATTTTCAGGATTCACTGTCGAAATTCACTGATTTCGGGATTCACTGGGGAGATTCACTGATTTTCGGAATTCACTCTTTGTCCTTCTTGCTTTAAAAATTATGCAGTTGTCATTCTCCCTATAAAAAATATGTAGCTGTCATGTTATTTAAAAATATTCCAGATTGTGTCCTTGTCCCTAATTTTTCATAGATTTTTCCCGTAAAAATGCTGGACTCAAAAATTCCGATTCCAGTTTTAAACACTCGTATCATAGTCATGCATGCGTACGAAAATAGTTCAATGAGTTGCATTTCTTGTTATGTTATATGCAACTATTGTCGTAACGGATCGTAAGGAATTGATGGTGATTTGAGGAAAAAAAACAAACAAACAAACAAGTACTCAAACAAAATTGACCAAACGCACATTAATACTAGAATTAAAAACCAACCAAATCAAACCATGAAAGTCGTCAATTAGAGACTTTCTTCAATTAAGCATGTAATAGATTTTAGCTTTAAGTAGCAAGATCCAAAAAAACTCAGCTACATAAATAGTCATAGATTTTCTAAAGTGATTTCTAACCGATCGAGCCTCAAGAATCTTAAATCGAAAGAGATCGAACAAACAAAGGACTCAGCCGATCTCTACGTTTCCTCAAGTGTCTACAAATTCTCTATTTAAAATTGTATTTTTTTCATCTCTCTCACGTAAGGTTAGATGTCATGTAAATTTTCAGTAGAAGCTTTACAAAATTGATGTTGAAGATGATTATCTAATTATTAATAAAATTATCAATCAATTTAGCTTGCAGAAATGCAAACACCCCCCCCCCCCCCCCGGGTTGCATATTACTTGGAATAAGCCGAATTCCAATTTTGGAAGCTTAACACGGATGATTCTTTGATTGGAAATCCTGGCCCTTCAGGTGGCCGGTTTATTATTAGAGACGAGGATGGCCGTCTCCTTCATGCGGCAAGTGAATATTATGGCCCTATTACCAGCATTATTGCAGAAGCAAAAGCCCTCATTGCTGGATTTCTCTTTTGTGTCATGCATGGTTTACTTCACACTTATATTGAGACCAAATCCTAGTCAAAATCATTGAAGGGCCTTACTCCAAACAGATCAGAGTCAACTTGGCTATCGTTTACTATGTGATTATACGCTGGTTATACCTAGTTTAATGTGTATTCGGATACATTTGTTTGCATTTTGATGCATTAGACACCATGGTTTGTTTTTAGGAGACATAGGACGTAAAGTCCGGAAATCTCGATGTTTTAGGTATTTTTGATACATTCTCGGTCACCCTAGCTACCTAGTGTCTTATAGGGGTTGTACGTGGTATTTCTTTTGATCTTGTACAAGTATTAAGTGTTCGAGATGGCCGGAAAGCGAGATACGGGGGTAGGAGCGTGATCCCAAAGCTTAAACGTTCAAACGGATCAAAACTCGTTGTACTAACTATACATTCTATTGATCTTCATTTTGATCCGCCTTAGAGGCATTTTCTGGGCTGGTCATCTTCATGAAAGTTGTATAAAATTTAGTTAGCATTCCACTTTATTTTGAATCACAAGATTTGAAGGTCTGCACAGAAAATTATGGTTGATTAACTGAAGATGTGTCAGCAGGCGTACGCCCAAAAATTTATATGTGCGCGCCTACGGTGAAACAGAGCTTCCTTAACTCCCATTACTTAATTTGTAGACGTCGGCCCATCTTTATAGGCGCCTGCCTACTGTATTTTATACCCACTTGTACCCCTCCACCTATAAATACCCCCCAATTTGTTTTAGGTGTTCTCTAGATCGAATTTCCAGCGTTTTCAGCAGTTTTAAGCCCCTTTTCTTAGATTTTTATATTGTAAATACTTTTAGCTTATATTAGGCTTAGATTGTTGTAATCTGGAGATTATCAAAGATAGCATGACGCATTATTGACATGATTTCGTTCGGAGAATCGATTTTCAACGGCCTATATTTGTTTGGTATTTCAATTTACTTATTGTTCTTGCTTTTAATCATGTTGAATGTTCGATTCTTGATGATTTCTTGCTGCTTTCTTAGTTTAATAAGTAGGTAATATGATTTTAGTCGAGTTATGTGAAAATCTTCGAAATCAAACCCTAGTTTATTGATAGAAAGTTTCTTGATGTTTCGATTGCTGATTCTCGATGTTACCGTAGTTCTAGAACTTATACTTAATCACGTTTATTGAATTAGCCATTAAATAATCGTATTTCACGTATCGTCTTTATAAATGTATTTTGCGAGAGGATACGGGAACTAGGATTCTAGCATCACCCTATAAAACCGACTGAGTTGTTTAAATTCGGTTTCTTGTGTGAGGTTTGTATCAACTTGTTGAGCGTTACACTGAACGTAGACCGTGCTAGGCAAGTTAAATCCGGTCAGCCGACTGTTGAACCTGACATAGGTTGGTATATTATTGTATGGTGTCTATACTTGAAATTAGGAAACGACACCTTATGAATGACATCGAGAACGTTTATGTAGGTCAAGAACACTTCCGGATTTAGCTAGGGTTTGTGAGTATTAGATTGGACCATAGCTCGGCAATCTCTTTTATATACTTTTTGTTAGGAAATCTATGCGGAAACGCAGCGAAATTTAAAATTTATTTCCTTTTTAAACCAGGACCGACTTCGTTTAAGCAACAAGCATAAAAGAAGTAGACATAAAATATACCTTGGATGATCTAAAATAGATCGTCGCTTTATCTACGGTTGTAGTTTCTGCACGAAGCCGCCCAAGTGTTCGGCCGCTTCAAAAAGAGAAAAATGATACCGTTGATCCACACGAACAACCCGTCGGAATCCACCATTAGATTTCTACTAGAAAAGCTCGGTTGCTAGACCGACAGTTTATCTCTCTAGGAAGCTCTCTATTTTTAGTAGTATAGAACTCTTTTAATTGTGATATACAAAAGAGCTAGCCAACCCCTTTCTTATATAGGGTGTGTGGCGCCCCAGTGTGTCCCATACCCAATGGGAAAAGCTTCTGAGTAGAGTAAGGAGAAAGAAAATCTTTTACTAGTAAAATAAGGAAAATATTTTTGATTGATTTATCTTATTAATATCTAATATCTTATATTAAATATATTTCCAAGATATATATTGACAATATCTTATAATGAATATATCTTCAATATATTACCATAAATCAATTCGCACATGTTTGTAAATCTATATATATTACATCTAATATTAATATATGATAATACTATTAATTAATTTGTAAAATCCATGTGTATCATATACACATCAATATGTGTCCCATATAGCCATAAATTGGCATCCAGAATATTCTTTAATTAATATAATACTATGATTAATTAATTCTCAAAATACATGTATATCATATATACATATATATATTTCAACATACATATATAATATATGTATATTTAATTAATCAACACAATTAATATATTGTGTTATATTTATTCATAATAAATATAGATTTTTGCCAAGAAGGATAGATTTACTAATAAATCAGGATTCAAGGAAAGTGATAATTAATTAGAACAAAAAAAGTGTAAATTTCCTAAATTACCCCCTTTTCACTTCTTGGTCGCCATTTGTCATACAAGATAATTAGAAAAAAACAAAAGCAAAACGTAGCCTACAAACAAATTAAGAGGTTTTATTTAATTAATTTTTGTCAACTGCCAATCTATTTCCATGATTTTAGGGAAGCATTATCCCTACACTTTTTTGAATTGATTCTTGTGAAAAAATGAATTTATTTTATTTGGCAAACAATTATTCATTATTTTATGAATTCATTATCACTACATAATCTTGATTTTAATGGAAAAAAAACTCACTTCAACTAAATTTTTAACGCGAAAAATAATTTACCTATATTTTTCGATCCATATCAATGTTACTACATTTGTTTTGCCATAACTACATCTACATTTTGTTTGGATGTAACTACATCTATATTATTGACCGTTACTACTTATTTTTCAATTGTTACTACATTTTTTCCGTAACGACATATATTTCATTTGCTATTACTATTTCTTTTTATGTGGTAATATGTTTTTTTTTTGTTGTAACTAGAAATTTTATTTAACAGTGTTACTACATTTATTTTGCCGTAATTATATCTATTTTATTGGTTTGTTACTATTTTTTTACTGTTACTATATTGTTTTTTGTTATAGATAAATCTATTTTATTGGTTGTTTCTTTTACTTTTCAAGTGTTACTATATTTTTTTGTGTAATTACATTTATTTCATTGCATGTTACTACTTCTTATATGTTATTACTTCTTTTTTATGGTGTAACTACATTTTCTTTACCAGCGTTACGACATTTTTTTTGTTGTACCTGTTTTTTTTTATTGAATGTTACTACTTATTTTTTTTTGTTACTACATCTATTTTATTAGATCCCTAAAAGGATGCAAGCATTTTAAAAGATATTTATGTGACTATGTTTTTTTTTTCTTAGGTGATTTTATATTTTATTTTGAAATTTTGATAACTGTTTTTTTTTTTTGGAAGATTGCTCCTCTTTAATCACTCCACCTTTGATGGCATGTATTTACTGCACTGCATCTATTGGCAAAATCGCACACACACACAAAAAAATGGTATTCTGGTCCATCTATTATCATTTTGTCTTTTTTAATCATCAAAAATGAATATTGTCCTTGGATCCCCTTTTATGAAATTTGATGTCCTTCTAGTCTTTTCCTCCAATTTTAATTAACTGAATGAATATGAGGACTGTTTTAATTAAATCAAACCTATTTCGATGGGATTTAGGAAAAAAAAAACACATAAATTTAATTAATTGAATACGACTGTTCAAATTAAATCAAATAATTGATTTTGACACTAAAATGCTTGTGAAACTTTAGGGTTAATCAAATAATTTATCAACGCTATCTACATCTACGAATCAGCCCTCTAAGAATCCAAATGTGGGTATCATACTGAATTAAATTAAATTATAACAAGAAGTATTAATCGAAAAAAACAATAAATAAATAATAATTACTGTTTTCAAAATAAATAATAATAATAATGACAAACGTTTATGCCTCACAACTACAATTCATCATGATTTTGATCGCCTTGATTGCAAAATTAAATTCCACTTAACCACTTACCACGCATTTCGTCATTGTGATAAAATAATAAAAATATGCATTCGAAGAGAAGCTGACCAAACCATTTTCCGATTAACCATTGTTAAAGTGGTATAAGGAAACATTGTTTGTATTGTTTTAAATCTTTATTGATAAAAGTAAAATGGTGATGTGTTTAGATTATGCGACATCTAGTAGTTTTTTTAACATATTAAACGAAATGTATATTCGTATTTTTTTTTTACGATTTATAGTAGTTTTTTTTGAATCGTAGGTGACAGAAAAAAAAAGCACTATTATATACTTTTTTTTATTACAATTTTTTTTAGAATTTTCGCCCCCGTTATCCGGGATCCTGTGTCCGCCCCGGGATATATACAGTTATACATAAGTCTACGTCTGTTTTATCAATGCGGACAATATTAACTCATTACAAACAACACTTTTGCAACACCTATAAATTTGTCTTATATATTAGATTTCTTTTAAAATAAAAGATATTGTTTGTTTTTATTATATTAGAATGAGATAAATATTTTATATTCATATTTGAATAAAATATTTATCATTCTTCTCTCCTATTATTTTCGCTGTGTTTCTGTTTTTCTTTATGGTATCGGAGCAAGGACGGGGTTCGTATGCCTTAACATTGGTGAACCTTCGCCCGATCCTCTTCCGCTACGTCTCTGGTCTTATCCATAACTTCTGCTTCTTAAACAGATCTCTTTTATTATCCATCAATTCGCATGAACAAATTGTCCCGAACGCATTTCATCCAAACTTGAGTTCTGCACCCAGATAAACTTATTCCTTCTGAGAGTCATATTTGTGTCATTCACCTTGCACGAAAAGAAAAAAAAAATCTCCTCCCGATTCGACTCCATTTCATGTCGCACCGCCGGATCTCCATTCATCCAAACCTCATTTTCTGGTAAATCCAAATATTGTCCAATCAACAAATTAACACAATTACATTTGCATCCATCTTCATTTTTTCCCACTACATCATTTAATTGAAACCCTTTCCAGTTTCCAATAGTTTTCCATTCCTCTGCTATCTTTCACCAATATTTATCTATTTCTTTCAAAGTCCATTGCATTTATCAAATGTTACGCACATCATATATAGTGGGCAAATTTCCACCATTGCATTGTCTGTTTTTTTTTATATTTTTATTTTATTTTAAACGATCTATCTTTATTCAATAAATGAAAAACCACCATCTCGGTACAACCAAGTGTTTAAGAGCAACTATACTAGAGCAATTAAGGCAAACAAATATAATATTGCATTGTCTGTTTATGTCCAGCATATCATTGTTTCTTTTCTATTTCCCTCAGAGTCAAGTGACGTTCTCATCCTCAGTCCAAAAGTTTTTGTTTCCTTCCGAGTCTGTATATATTTTTTTATTTTTACTTCATTAATTTTTTATTAATCTTTTCCTCCAAAAACAATTTAATAATCTGACATATACAATTGATTCTCTTTTTGTATCCATTCTATCTCAAAAAAATTAAGTGCGATCGGACTACAGATACATATCCACGGTATCAATCACAGTTTGGAGGCCAATATCACAGTCATTCTTCAGCCAGAACCAAAATTTATCACACCTTATGGACTTCGGAAGAGCCGCCGAAGTGGAGATGCCCTCCAAAAATCACAACTACGGACTTCGGAAGAACCACCGGAGTGGAGATGCCCTCCAAAATACATCACTAATGGACTTCGGATAAGCCACCGGGGTGGAGATGCCCTAAAAAAATATCACTATTAATGGACTCCGGAAAAACAGCCGGGGTGGAGATGCCCTCCAAAATCTCACTACTAATGGACTCCGAGAAGACAGTCGGAGTGGAGATGCCCTCCAAAATATGTCAAGACAAACTCGGCCTCCAAACCCGGCCTCGTTTGAGGGAGGGTAATAAGAGATAAAATCACAACATAGATAAGAATGTGTTCAAAACAGAGATAATATTGTTATGTCAAATAGATATATAATTTAAATGTTTGTTTATTTTATCTTTAGAATAGTTTATCTTTAAAGCTAGAAAATTTAGTATAAATACCAATTGTATTTCTACAATTGAATCATCAAGAAAACAACTATCTTTCCTGCTATTCTGATTTTCTTTACATCCTACTTTTTCAATCTATAATCTATATACATCGTCTAAAATAGCATGATACCGTCATATTTTACCTGAAACCATGTTATTTTTAAACTCCATCCGTGCTATTTTTAATGGAATACAGGTATATTTAACACGGTATCGTGTTATTTTAAAGATACCGTGCTATTCTGTCTTTTAAAAAAAATCAGACTATCTTACAAAAATAAAATAAAAAATAGGATAGGACCAAAATCACCATCGACTTTAATTTCTTCTCTACCCACCATCGACTTTCTTCTCCGGCGGCACCACTTCTCAGCCTACTCCTCACCAAAAATCAGCCTTTTCCTTTTCGGAATTCATCATTTCTTCTTCACGATTTCGGGGATGAATTTTTAGGCAATCTCCTTCAACATTTCGGGTAGATGTCGGGCAATCAACATTTCGGGTATATGTCAGGAGTTTCCGGCAAGAATAATAACTCAAAAATCAACTCTTGGATTTGTTAACCGCCGTTTGTTGTTGCATGATTTGTATACCTGTAAAATGTGAAGAAGAAGAAGAAAAGGCTTGTTTTTGGAGGAGGAAGGGTGGTGCCGGGGAAGAAATGATTGGTGCTGGAGAAAGGGGGTGCTGGAGAAAAGCGGGAGGAGGGGGTTTGAGAACGGCGGAGAAGGATGGAACAATGATTTCGCAGATGGAGATAATCTTATTTGATTTTTTTAGAATAGCACGGTACCGTGTTAAAAACAACACGGTACCGTGTTAAATAAAACGGTATTTCATAATAAAATAGCACGGTTAGAGCTTAAAAATAACACGTTTTAGAAGAAATAGGACGGTATCATGTTATATGGGCGGTGTATATAAATTATAGAGTAAAAAAGTGAAGTGTATGAAAAAAACTATTTTTTTTAAGGGCCAAGGGTCCAAAAGGACACATTTTGGACTTAATAGGGTAAATAGGACACTAAGGAAACTTATTTGTTTATAAGGACACAAAATTACTACATAGACAAAAAAAACCCTATTAACTAATAAGGAGAAGTTATGAAATACGAACCGCTGCAAATTGAAACCGCTGCAAAGTGAAACCGCTATATACAAACATAAAAGCTTTCAACGGCGAACAACAAAATTCAAGCAAAATTGAAGCCAAGCGAAGCAAAATCGAAGGAAAATCGAAGAAAAACCACACAGAAGAAGTAGCGAAAGCAGAGCAGAAGAGAGAAGAATCGCATTAAGACAGTGACAGCACGAAATCGTGGACGATGGCGAGGAGAAAACAAGTGATTTCAGCGGAGCAGAGACGAAAAGCATCAAAATCGAAGAAAAATAAGTAAGTATACGTTATGACTGAATATTCAACAATAGAAAAACTCAGAAATGTAGAAGTAGAAGAAAACAGGGTTTTTTTTTGTGCAAAATTGAAATGTCGTGCTAGTAAAATCAATAATAGGGCACAACAATAGTCATTGATTACATGTCACTAAATTATAACAAAATCAGAGATCGAAATTGTGCTTGAAATTCTCAAAGAAAGAAGTTGCAACAGTTTTCGATAACGAAATATGTGGTCACTGCATTTTTGAACAAATTTCACTGCAATATTAAGGCATTTTTGCAATGTCACTGAAATATTAAGGCATGTCACTGTATTTTTAATGATGTCATTACATTAGTAATGCAGGTTTTTTGTACATTAACTTGAAAGATTACATGACACTAAAATTCTTTGTATGTCACTGCTCTATTATACCATGTCACTGCATTTGTAATGCACTTGTTTTTGTACAATAAGCTGAAAGATATCGCATTGTTCCCAAACATGAAGCCTTGCATTATGTGGTCACTGCATTTTTGAACAAATTTCGGTTCGTTTATTTATGTACAAGAGATCATGTCACTGTATTCTGATTGGTTTAAGTGGTTTGTGTAGTTGATTGCGTATATATTGCTACAAATGCTGCTAAAATATCATGTCACTGCATAATCATAGAATGTCACTGCAATATAACATTGAAAATATAACTTCACTGCATTTACATAAATGAAAATGGCATGCCACTACCTAATGAGTGAAGTTTCAGTATAGTTATAGAAGTGCAAAACTTTGATGGCACTGAATTATAAACTTGAAAATATCATGTGACACCATTCAAAATATTGAAAATATCATGTCACTGCATTTCATAATATCTGAGTACATTCATAATGTTCAAGATATCATGGCACTACAATCACAACATTGAAAAATATCATATCAGTGCACTAATAACATTAAAATTTAATGTCAGTCCAGTAGTCTTACATTGAAACTACAAATAGTTAGATGTCACAGAATGGAAGTAAATTCATGTCAGTCAATTAGTCTTACATTGAAACTACAAATACTTACATGTCACAGAATGGAAGTAACTCAATTTTTTGCATGTTTACAGAACAAGAGAACAATATAGATCGACACTTAACAAAGATACAAATGGATATTCAAGGATATAGAGGGAAAAATCACAAAAGACCATGAAAAATTGATGGATGAAACACCATTCAGACATATATTTAGAGCATTCGAAAAGAAGAAGGTCATATTGGACAAAAAGAAAAATGACATGCTGGATGACCTCATAAATACATACAACAAAGACAAAGGAGGTTTCAAGATTGGCAAGCACCATCATATGCCAACTAGAAATGATGTAAAGCTAATCTTTGGCATAGAAGATGGAAAGACAGAGGTTGAAGATATGACCACAAACCCATCCACAGACATATCCATTAAAACAAGGATATTCTTTGATGTCAAAAGAATCAAGGTAAGTGTCTTTGTCAAAGAAATAATAAAGGACATGATAAAGGAAAAGGATTCAACATCAATAGAAGACACGGTAAAGCTACTATGTCTTCTATTACTTGCAACAGTGTTCTTTGCCACCTCTGGCCAGAACATATCATGGGGGTTCCTGTATTATGTGGATGACTTGACTAGATTAAGTTCATATGATTGGTCATCTCACATACTCAAAGAACTACAAAATGGCCTCAATCGAAAATGGACAAATGCAAGATATGTTAATGGATGCACTGTGTTCCTCCCGTATGCTACTCATCGAACATTTCAAGTATAAATGTATTTCATTATAAATGATGCATGAAAAATCATGTCACCGCATTCTAAGTGAAGTTCATGTAATGCTATGTTACAAGATGCGGGTTCCGCGAGCACACACATATGATACAAGATGTTGTGCAAGAGGAAAACAAAAAAGAAAGTAAGGAAAGAAGAGTATCTCATCTAGAGGCATTCCAAGGATAACAAAGTGGAATTTGAGAGATCTACAAAGTATTCTAAACAAAAAGAAACTACAAAACATGGGAGAACATAAGGTAAATAATTACAAGTGCATTAAGAATGTTGTGATCAATAAAATGTCATGCTCAATGAATAGGCATTCTTAAATAATCACCGCACAATTCTTCGCTTGTCACTTTGCAGCTTTAAATTTTGTTTTTTGATACATGACACTACAAGTCTCTCTATGTCACTGCAATATTAAGGCATGTCACTACATTTTTAATGATGTCATTGCATTAGTAATGCAGGTTTTTTGTACAATAACCTGAAAGATTACATGACACTAAAATTCTTTGTATGTCACTGCATTTGTAATGCACTTGTTTTTGTACAATAAGATGAAAGATTACATGCCACTAGAATACTTTGTATGTTCATGCACTATTATACCATGTGAATGCATTAGTAATGCAGTTTTTTTCTACAACAACCTAAAACATCACATGCCAACATAACTGAATACGTGTGTATTTCAAAATGAAACAGTTCAATCCCGAAGAACTCGACTCCTACATTGACCGAGTTGCCGCCGATACCAAGCTTGGGAGAGAGGGTAGAAAAAGGAAGCGAGAGACAAGGAAACAGATGATGAAAGCCATGACATGCATGACGAAGAAAATCAACCGGAATCGGAGAAGATGATATGCAAGCGAGAAGGAAATGACGGAGACTCTGAAGAGAATGACGAACACCAGCAAGCAGATAATGCAAATGACGGGCAGTCTGAAGAAAATGAGGGACAACGGGAAGCAGATGAAGGAAATCAACTGGAATCTGAAGAAGATGATATGCAAGCAGAAGGAAATGATGGGGAGTCTGAAGAGAATGACGAACACCAGGAAGCAGATAATGGAAATGACGGGCCGTCTGAAGAAAATGAGGGACACCGGGAAGCAGATGAAGGAAATCAACTGGAATCTGGAGAAGATGATATGCAAGCAGAAGGAAATGATGTGGAGTCTGAAGAGAATGATGAAAACCAGGAAGCAGATGATGGAAATAACAGGGAGTCTGAAGAAAATGAGGAACACTAGGAAGCAGAGGAAGGAAATAAGAGAGAGTGTGAAGGGAATGAGAGACAGAAGGAAGCAGACAAAGGAAATAACAGGGAGGCTGAAGAGAATGAGCGATACCAGGAAGGAGATGACAAGGAAGAGGAATTGGAAGCACAAAAAAACAATGAAGGAATACAAGAACAACACTGTCCTCAACAACAGCCAACACAATCCGGAGATAAGTTTGGAAGCACTCCTTCATTCATATTACTAACACCAACACCATCACCACCACATGTACAACTACTCATTCTATTTTTTATGCACACATGATCCATGATATTATAAATGAATATCAGAATTTGAAACTACGAACAACTTGTGCAGGATGTAGATGATCCAATTGGAGAAATGAAGGAGCAAAACAAATTCTTGTCAAAAGAATTACAAGATGCGAAGAGCGAGAATTGAAGAACTAGAGCAACACATGGTAATAAGTACTACAAACTACGTCTATCATTCTCACAAAGATCAACGGATGTCACCGCATCAACAGATGTCACTGCATCAAATGATGTCACTCCAAATAAACAAAAACCATCATACTAACATGCAACTTCATTCAGTAAATAATCTATATCTTAAATATATTTACAGGCAAAATGGAAGACTGATGAAGCAAATGCTGAGTTGATGAAGAAGAGAATTCAAGAGCTAGAGCATGACAATGTAAGCTTAAGTTCAAAAGTGGAAAGCATGAAGAAGGTAGAAGCTGAAATCTTGAACAAAAACAATCAGCTTGAAGCACAATCTAGACAGCTGAATGAGACACTAGATGTGATTAGTACTGAGAGAACGTAAATGCGCTTGCAAGTCTCCGAATTGAATGATAAGATGAAGATTGCGCTCGTCTACAATTAATAAGCAAAAAGACAATGAAAAAAAGAAAGATGAGTACATAAAAACATTGTTAGACAAAGCCTACAATGACCAGGGAGAACATCGAAAAACATGGTCGGTATGTTACAAGAGCAAGAGAAAAAACAAAGATTAATTGACAGACTTAGAGAAGAAGTGAAAACCCGCAGAAAAATTGTTTGACAGGGAAACAACAATCGGGGATTTGAAAACCGATCTTCAAGATAAGAAAGAAAGCAATGAAGGATTGAAAGAGAAGATGCAGAGACAGAAGCTAAAATTCAAGAAATGGAAAACAAAATCCAACAACTCCGGGATGAATATGATTCTCTTGCTACTCATCAAGTGACACAAAATCTACATGAAGAAGATGCCGATATCGAACAAGTCACCCCCGGTAAACAACAAGAACACGGGGATAGGCATCAAGTCACCCCGCATTTCACAATTGAAAGGGGAGTGAAGAAAAATGCAAGAAAGAGAACAAAGAATGAGGATCCCGATTTTCAAGACCCAAAACAAAAGAAAGCAAAAGAAGGAAAAAAGCAAGAATACTTCATACCCGACGGAAATCCGGAGTTTCAGTGGAAAAATCATAATCAAAGGCAACAAAGATGAATACTATTGTGGACCACACATTGTTCAGAAGTATTCAAAAGAATTCAGAAGTAAACGATAAGGAAGGGAAAGAGTAAGCACAACTTACTAAACAACATTATTAAACATAAAGATTCTTGATATATAGAATACTAACAACATACTATTATTGGGGGTATACTCTGGGCAAAGACACTAGGTGATTACCCATATGTCACCGTCAACTCAATAATGGAAGTGCTAAATGACTTGTACATAGACGAATCGGTAAAATCTAAATGTCACTGCATCTTACTCTCACTCCATAGTATTGTCACCGCATGATATCGTCATCGCATATTATCGTCAATGCATCTTGGTGTCACCGCATTAGTTGACATAAATATCTTGCATGACAACAACTCGGTAAATACATATACAGGGAAAAAACATTGATTTTGATGTTCACCAACGGCAAATAAATAAACTAACTTACTATAATGAAATTTGAAATGTGGTTGAAGTGGTTCGCGGAGCTCTTAAAAAGTGCACATGTAGTTAAACCTAACTACCAAATATTCTCTACAGCGACATGGGTACGCATACAAATTAATTTGAATAAATAAATTTAAGATTACTTTCATAATCTGATCAATATGGAACATTCAGGCTATACTAGAAGAGCTTGAGCGTGACAGAAAGTTATCAAATGAACAATTGGAAAGAATGGTGGAAAGCATATATGAAGGACATAAAGTTTTCATCCCCTTATGCTGTATGGGAGAAGAGTCAAGGCCATACCACTGGGTACTACTAACATACAAATTAGGAGAACCAACCTGGAAAATGTTTCATTCTGCACCAGTGGGGAAGGGCAAGACAGACTGTTTCATCAAAGAATGCAAGGATAAAGTAAGTTATCAATGATATTACTACAAAAACAGTACTGTCACTGCACTTTCTTGTCAATATGTTTCCAAAAAAAAAAAAAATCAACACAAACTTCTCTTATTCGCAGATAGAGATTATTTTGAAATCCACTCCACCAACAAGACTTGCAAGAACCAGGCAACAAAGCATACCAACAAAAGTGGAAAAGGTTCAAAAGCTACCTTTACAGGATAATCAAACGTAAGTATGAATGCAATTATGTAACATAATGACCATAACAAATCATACACAATAATAACAGAATCATTGAAATATAATGCAGGAACTGTGCCCTTTACTTGCTATATTACATGTACAGACTAGCACAATATCTCACAATTCAACCACATCTAGATGATCAACAAGTGCAAGAAACTCAAGGGAATGGTTGTCAATTCATTAGTGCTTAACGAGAATTTACACAGAGCACTAAAATGGTTGTAACTAGAATTTTAAATATTCTGACTAGTCTACTACTTTTGGAATATTCATGGTCAATCCTTTATGTAAAGTATTTGAATGATACAATGACAAAATGCAATGACAGTGTGGACTGATGGTCCATAACTGATTCTCAGTTTTATGTTGGGGTTTGATGGTTCAGTTTGGAAGCTTCATGGCAATTTGACAAATTGGAAATATTTGATCGTTCATGTTTTTTGTGAATTTGTCTTATTTTTTTGTGCATTCATTGTTAACAATTTATGTACATAATAATGTAATTCCATTAAAGACATTACCAGATTAATGAAATAAAAATAGAATACATCTCCATACATGTCACTGCATAAATTACACAATCATCTCAATTTATTCACAAAATAAATACAAAGATACACATATCAATAAAATATAGGGGATAAAAACCAATACAAATTTGAAGTCATTAAGTACATAATCATATTATTCCATTGAATACAACAACAACAACTGAACGGATTGCCATTAATTTGCAGTGACACTCATGTCACCGAAACTGAATACACGATCATTTCATTGTATGCACAAAACAAATACAAAACTACCGATGTCGATAACATATGGATGACAAAAACAAATACAAATATGATAACATTAAGTAAATAATCAACTCAGTCCATTAAATACAACAGCCAGTCAATAAAGTAATCAAATCTCGCATAAACATCACTATGCGTTGACACTCATGTCACCGCAAATAAGTTCATCGTCGTTTCAAGTAGAAATAAAAACATACCAATAACAAAAATATATAGGGAATAGAAAGGATTACAAACAACAAAGATTTAACAAAAAAACTTAATATCATCACCGCATTACAAGAATCTAAATGAACATAATGATGCGGTTGACACCAATGTCACCGCATTTGGGAAATATGAAAATAAAATGTCTCGAAACCATGAGTAACAAACTCCAATCTCAATGTTTAAAAAAGAAAACATCCATTAACTATAAAGCAACAGTGAGCATGGCAAAGTCTTCTTATTACGATGCCCAAACCGATGACATTTACCACATTGGATAACACGTTTGGACGACTCACCACGAGATCGAATACGCTTCGTCCGAGGCCTACCAGTCGCTTCTTTGCAACAGACAAAGCACAACAACATCTTCGAATTATTCTTCAAAAAGGGACCAGGAATTGGATTTATTGAAAACTCATATGAACCAACATAAGACCTTGTCAAAAAACAAGGATCAACGTAGTCACCAACGGAAAACCAAGTAGTCCTAATGACAACCCAATCCATGAACACACGGATAGCCATTCCGCCGCCACTCAGTGCACGAGCAAGCACGACGATCAAATCAACACTTGCTGGAGGAGATGAAAAAACTTCATACTTATAATAAGTAGAACTAGCAACCCTAAAGCCTCTCCCGGAATCCATCAACTTATATAAAATAGCATCAACCTTTGGACATATCAAAGACTTGAATGACGCCGCATCAAAGACGTCTATCCGATAATCTTGTCATTAGCTTGATACGAATGCCATCAACCATATTCAATACAGAAGGTGCCTCTCCTTAAATACCCATGAATTAAAAGATTCACCAAAGAAGACGCCATATGACCGTATCGACAACCTTTAAAATAAGCATTAGCCCAATTCTCAGGATGTAAATTCTCCAAGAACCTTCTTGCTTGAGCTCCACCTTCAAGTAAGAAATCATCCATGTACTTCTGATACTCTTCAACACTCGGAGCATAAGCACAATTGTAAAGCAAATTAACCATTCTGTCACGCAAAGCTTTACTTGTAGATTTACCACTAAAACAAGTCTTCGCATTCAACTTCAAATGGTAAATGCAATAAGAATGGAATGCATCGTGAAACACCTCCCGTATAGCATCCAATAATCCAAAGATTCCTATCGTCATGAACGTAATTTGACGAATTGGTATAAGTAAATCCTTCAAATGCAACAAGAACCATTTCCAATTATGATAATCCTCGAATCAACAACAGCATAACACAGAGGATATATCCCTGCAAGAATTTCAAAACAATATCACTTCAAATTAACAGAAAATGAGTCACTGCAAAAGAATCAAAACTACGAAAGGTAGAGTGTACAAAAACACAATCATCATAAAAAAGAACAAAATAAATGGAAGGACAGTTAACACAGGGAGTTGAAAAAACAAGGGGTCACAGAATTCCCAATCTCACTTCAAAAAAAAAAAAAAAAGAAAAAGGAAAAAACAAAACAAAACTGCATAAAAAGCAAATGTCACTGCACTAAAGTCAGATGTCACTGCAGGAAAATCAACTGTCACTGCATAAAAAATAAATTGTAACTGTAAATAAAACATACCATTCTCACCATCCTTCCCAGTTGCAGCCAACAAATGACCATTCATATCAAATTTCAAATGTGCCCCATCAAGAAACAAGATTGGTCGACAATACTTGAACCCACGAATACAAGCATCAAACGCAATAAACATCCGATGAAAACGCCAAGATTCAAAGTTGCACTTCAAAAAAAACAACAGAACCAGATTCGTTTCATGAACACTAGCAACATAACCTGGTATTCTTTTGAATGAGTTTTCAACATCACCATATAAGGAATCCCTAGCCTTTTTAACAGCAGACCAAGCGACATCATAAGAAGCTGGATTCCTATAATCAGTGGCTGTCGCAAGTCGCAAATCTGTTGCAGAATAACTTGGATCATCACGAACCTTAGAAACAATCAACTTGGAAAGAAGATCAGAAGTCATCCGACGATCTCGACCAAAGGATCTGGAAGATGTACCACACGTATGAACATTGCACAATAAATTTACATAAAAGAATCCATTTGATTTCCGTTTTGAAGCACGAACATTCCAACAGCTTACTTCATCCTTCTTCGCACGAACGCATAAATCCTCTTATTATCATTCTTTGTGTACACGTACTTAAAACCAGCTTCTATAGACAATTTCGCAAGCAATCCCTAAATTCACAAGCACCACCAACAAAACGTTGACCTTCCCTAATTAATATTTTATCCCAACCAAGAGTCAACTGATTACTATCACTCGAAGATGTACAAGACGACAAAAGACAAACTTCATCATCAACATTATCCTCCACTCCAACACAAGCCTACCACCATTGTAAGACGATGCGAACCAACCAAACCAAAGGCCTACAACCTCCACATTAACGCGCTTAGCACTATAAGAATCAAGAACACAAATCATGGCCTCGAACATCATCATCACAACCCTTAAGAGACACTTCGGATTATCGGGCAAAAAGTAATAAAGACTAATACATAAGTCCTTCAAATCAATCCAACGATTTGAAATTCTAACAACAATAGACTTCAAGGTAGTAGTAGGTGTATTCGTTATGACACATGTCTCTTCTTTGTAGGAGCACATAAGAATCAACATTGCAATCCTGGAAGCAATTAAAACCAAACAAAATATGAATGCATGTAAGAAAAAGAACACAGTCACTGCATTACTAATTACATGTCACAGCATAACTACATGTCACTGCATAGCTACATGTCACTGCTTAACTAATAACAACTCATTGCATTGACCACAACCAATGAATAATAATTCCAACTCAAATTACACTACAATCACTACAAAATATTATTGAAAACAATTCTGATATGTTAATCCAGTACCTAAATCAATAACCTAATATATCAGTACAAAAACATTATATCTCTAACTACATAGCAGAAGTCACTGCATAAAATCAAATTTCAATACATTTATTACAAGATTCACCAGCAACACTGACATATATCACTACATATGCAAAATGGGGAATAAATAACATAAAACATCAATCCATAAAACAACATGTGAGATCGACAATACTAACAATATATGTCAATAAATGAAACATGTCACCGCATTAAAAGCAACAAATAAACAATCAACGACACCCTAAATAACCCCGGTTAGAATTCAATCACAAGTTAATGTACAAGACATTCACGAACTACAATCACTTAACATAAAACTAACAAGATGTACTAATTCCAAATCAAAGTACACTTCAAATATGACAATATCAATTCAACATAATGATCATATATTCAAAACAATGATCATACTCACTGAATCTGAAATAGAACATCAATAATATATCACTACAGGAATAATTAATGTAAGACAAACTATTCAGTCACTGCATAAACACATGAAAAAACACTGGTGTCAAAAATTAAAATAAATATCTCGTATATTCAAAGCAATGATCATATATTCAGAAGAAGAATTATTTGAACAAATATAAAAACATCAAAATACAAGTAATGCACACTGTAATCGATAAATTAGAATCAGAAAAACATCAAATTAAGATCCAGCTGCACAATGATGCATAATAAATGTAAAGTAAATAGCAAATGGTGAAAATTACCAGCAAAATGAATGAATCAGATTATCCAACACGAAAACGATCCAAACGCCGATTTACAAAGCTCAATTCAACTTAACCAACACAACCAAGCAGCAGAAATTGAATCACGAAGCATCAGAAAATGACAATGAAGACGATAGCACAACAAAAATCAGACAAAATCCGAGCCGTAATGAATTGATGGATAAAATACGGTGGATTATACGGAAAAGCAGAGCCAAAAGAAGCAGAAATTCAGTTAGTAAGATTCTCCTAAGAAATTAAAGCAGATCCGATATATTCTGTTATGAAAAGTGTGTTAAATGATCTAAAGGGTAATAGTGGAAAAGTAAATGAAATGTGTTCTTATAAACAAATAAGATTTTAGGATGTCCTAAATGCCCATTAAGTGTCCAAACTAGTCCTTATAAACAAATATCCATTTTTTTAATTGTATTTTGAACGAGTTTCCCCTAATTAATTAGCATTTGAGGAATTCATATATTAAAATTAATGCATAATTTGGAGATGATCATCGAACTTATTTTCATTAAGATAGAGTCAATGAAACTTTCCTAATAAAATAACGAAATAACGACAACCTTCCTTTTCAATTAAATAATGTGAAAGAAGCTTTTTCATCACTATGAATTTATCTCAAATGAGTTGTTAAACTCACAAGCATTTCATAGCATTTACAGTATCAGAATTACTATCAAACACAAATTAAGAGAATGGCTTCCAAGATTGTTTACGTTTTGCTCGTTGCTTTCATCGTAGGTTCGTTCAATCTTTTTCTTCTCTTCCATACAATTTCAGTTTGCCATGCAACGCTAAGGTCTGTCCGTATGGAAGATAACTCGCAAAATTATTGTTAAAAAGTGTATTATGTGTGAAGTGATTTACGGAACAGATCCGTAATTAGCGGAAGTAATTACGGAAAATTAAAAAAATATAGAAAATAATGAACACTAAATAAAAATTCTTTTTATTACATAGATAAGAGCTATTAGGTTACAGATTTGACTTGAACCAAGAAGAAGATAAAAGTGCAATGCATAATAAAATAAAGAACTAGAGATCAAAGCGAGACGACTAAATTACTATTTTTTTAAGGCAAATTGATCCGATATGGTGTTCACGGTAGTAGCAACTGTCTCCCAAGATACAACGGCTTCACGTCTCGGATTTAAAGACACTTCAAAAATCCGTGATCCGGCGAACTTACAGAGTGCTCCGACTTCTCTTCGACTCAAGCTCAAAAACTATATGAGAGACTCTTTGCAGTGGAAAAACATGAGAAAATTCGTTGCCTCTAACCTTCATCAATATAGTTCTTTATATAGTTGAGAGAACCAATACTTGAATATGATTGGTCGTATAACACAGGTCGGCCGACACTTACGTCAAGAAAATTTACCTTGCTGACCCCTTATTCCACTCGTTGGATTAAGTTCTTAGCCGACTTAATTCTTGCTTCTGATTCGTCAGATGATGTGTCGTCTGAATTCTGATTGGTCGGATTATTCAATCACACGAATTCTTGAATTCAGATTGGTCCGATATGTCACAATCACTTGTGAAAAATTAATTCTTGGTTAATTTCATAAAAACAAATTGTCCAAAAAATTAATAGCAACCGAACCGAGCCGGCCGGACAGCGGCGAGCGCGCTTGAAGAATTATCTAAGTCTTCCACCCTGCATAAAATTATTGTGCCCCTTAGGGCACATCCATGAGTGAAATACTAGCAGTTAAATATGGAGCTCAAGTCTCCTACTTTTCCAATGTGGGAGAGTTTGAGTTGATCACACCTTCAACTCCTCTCCACATATGTTTTATATCAACTTTAGGTATTAATTTCTCATTCATCCGATATACGAATCGTGTGATTCCAAAGCCAAACATCATCTAATTCGTGACTCGTGAGTAGTGTTTTTAGACGTAATAAGCTCCCGGTGAATCACACCGGGCGTACCCAAAATTTGCGCTAAAGTTGACTGTTTCATTACACGTTTAATTTAAATCCCCATTTCATGGGTTTGGCTCATATCTCCAACAATTAGTTTTGTAACATGGTATTCTTAACGTTTTAGTCTTGTTTTTACTCTGCTTATAGCAGTTAATTTGGGAAAAAACAATAAATTTCGGCAGGAAAAAAAAATAATGGAAAAATTACAAAATTAGTCTGGTAACTTGTTCTAATTTAGATATAACAATGTGTTTGTGTGTGTGTGTGTGTTTTTTTTTTTTTTTTTTTTTGTTGAAGAAAAACATAATAGCAACACAAATCTGTGAATGACTGTTTTATTGAATGATGGAAATGTTTACAATAGATAGTAGAGAAATCATTAAGAGATAAAGACTTATCCTACTATAACAAATATATATTTTTTATTCAAAATATAAATCTATATGGTCTTATCAATATAACATCTATATTTTTTTTTTTGACAACCATCATATTTATCTCTTCAAATTTTAACCATATCTTTATCTCTTTCACATTTTTGTCTCTTTTTTCTCCCAGTTCAGCAAACTCCGGTTGGAATTTTGCCATGTCAGCCTTCTGCGGCCAGCATCTTAGGAGTGAAATTGCAATAAATAAATAAATATTTAAGTTAGAAGACTAATTTTGTGATTTTAGCTAAAGATAACTTACCATTCTCTATAGTTATCATTTTTGTGTTAGGAATTAATGTTATAACAGAAGATAGAACTGAGGCTGTAAAAAATTATTTGATGTGTTTTTGTGGTTAAACTCTTGGGTTTATATAATTAACCATAGTTACTAACTTTACAGGATGCGTAATGTTTTCTGAAGTCGAGGATAACGCAGTTAATGGCGAACCAGCAACAAACGGCCAAACGCCATACATCCAAGAAAAATTACTCCGGTCAGAAAGCTACTCGGGGAACGCTACTGTGAAAGCATTCACATGGACGGACACTGCGAAGGTGATGAAGACTGCAAAGAAATCGTATGCAGTTGCGTCCCGCTTCCACTACCTGTTGATTTTACTGTCATTAGAAAAATAGAAAAAAGGGCATTTTTGTACAATCACTTTGATGTAATTCTTTTTACCTTCATGTAGAAGGGTAGTTTAGTATTTTCTGTGTAATAAGCTGGAGACAAACAAACAAAAGGTTGTCCCTTTTGTCATTTTGTATTGATAGAAAAAGAAATAAAAAAAAGGAGGAAGATAGCGTCTTTTGGCTTCTCCCCTGTTCTTCTCATTTTCTAGATCTAGGGTTTATTTTTCCACACTACCTGTAGAGCATAATGAATGCATAGAGTTCACAGATGATTAGTAGTGTTTTATTAATTAATAATTATAACAATCGTGTTTTTACGTAATTTTTTATGATGAGACACTTTTTTTTTATTTATTATTTTTATTTTAAATACCCTTTTTTTTTATTATTATAACATAAGAAAGATATTATAAAACTCACAAGCCGAGTTTCGTAGCTCAAAGTACGTAATCTTCATAACGCTTATTTCTCTTTTTTGATCTTCTAGACGTCATATGAAATTTTTCCACAACAAATGTTTCTTTTTCGATATCAGAAGAGTGATTTTTCTTTTTCTTGACTTTGTCATGCGAGTTATTCAAAAGTCGTAGGAGCTCTCTATCCTTATCCAAACCCGTTCGCTCGGTGTTAGTGCTCTTTTGGGCTGTTGAAGAAATATTTTGAGAGCTTTCTTGGGTCTTAGGTGATTTTTGAATTTTGTGGATGAGAGGGCGATATATATCTTTTACATGCTGATCTAAGCATTCTTGAAAGCGTGAGTCCATCTGAAGTAGTTTGTCCGTCTTGTTGGAATTGTCTTCCTTGTGCTCGTGTAGTTGTGGTTCTTGAACTTCATGTTGTGCTGATGTATTGGATTGTTCTGAAGTCATCATAGCTTTCTGATGCTCTTCTGTAATGATCGGGCCTTCAAGTGCGTATTCGACGTATTCACCCGTGTATTCTCGTAGTCTTGGGGTGGAGCAACATATTCCGTTGGAGTACTAGAGAACTGCCGTTCCTCTCTAAGTTCACTAAATGCAATAACTTGTGTCTTGTTTGAGCATTGATCATGGGCATTGGTTTATGTATCAGCATCATTCAAAATTGATTCCTCAGTAGGCCTGATAATAAATTCTTTATCAAAAGTTTCGCCTTCGTCAACATGCTGTGTTGAATTTTCTTTAGCAACCACCAAGATGATTCTAATGGAAGCAGCCCTTTTGGTCTGTATTCACATTTTGGGGGGTCCTCAGGTTTATTTTTATTCTGTGCTCGGAGTTCTGGGTTCTTAACAAAACATTCGTTGTCAGACACATATTATAATCAATGAGTATTGCATCAGAATTAGTAATGTAAATTCGCGTTGTGTGTTAATCTTGTGGACGGATGTCTGATGTTGGCAAAACTCACCGCAACAAATTTACCACAACAATCGACACTTCAAATCTTTACACTATTAATTATGACGCGACTCTTATCGATCAATGAGTGTCATATATAACTAATTAATAATGTAAAACCGTTTTGTGTGAATTATTATTACACAATTGTTGTGACATTAATATACTATTCTCTTTTAATTTTCAAAGGTAAATCTCTAGCTTAATGGTAATTAGGAAATCAAATAAGGTACCATTTGATTTGATGTTTCAACTTATGTCGTAATTTTCTTCTACATTTAAGCAATTGATTGATGTTTCAATCAGTACGTATAAACGTGATTTTGTCTATTTTAATTTGATGTGTTTTGTTTTGTTTCGGCTATATAATGTCCGTCTTGTGAACTTATTTGGAAGTTCAAATTTAACATAATAAAATAGTGTTTTAAATTTTATTTGTCATTGTTCTTAATTATGAGTTGTATCTTGTCTTTTTTTGTTTAACAACCTATTATTGTAAACAGTCTAGCAAAAGATAGAGTACAAATTGTACAACACAAGGCCTATTTCACAGAGAATCAACCAACAAAGAGTCACTTATTATGGATTGATTGATCCTTCATGACATTCACAAAACCATTAAACATCGTTCATTATCATTGGTATTTACAAGACATGAAATAATAACTCATTCCAACTAGTTGAATTGAAACCCTAATACACTTAACATTAGCATATAAGCGGTGTTGTTTTGGAGTAAATAAAAATATAGTAAATTCTATTCGTGAAATTCACTACACATTTAAGGATGTTTAGATGATTGGTTTGTATGTGACTTTCACCGGTCATATATTTTGAACGAGTTTCCCCTAATTAATTAGCATTTGAGGCATTCATATATTAAAATTAATGCATAATTTGGAGATGATCATCGAACTTATTCTCAATAAAATAAAATAACGAAATAACGACAACCTTCCTTTTCAATTAAATAAGAAGCTTTTTCATCACTATAAATTTATCTCAAATGAGTTGTTAAACTCAGAAGCATTTCATAGCATTTACAGTATCAGAATTATTATCAAACACAAATTAAGAGAATGGCTTCCAAGATTGTTTACGTTTTGCTCGTTGCTTTCATCGCAGGTTCGTTCAATCTTTTTCTTCTCTTCCATACAATTTCAATTTGCCATGCAACGCTAAGGTCCGTCCGTATGGAAGATAACTCGCAAAATTAGTGTTATAAAAGTGTTTTATGTGTGGAGTAATTTAGGTAACAAATCTGTAATTAGTGATAGTAATTACGGAAAATTAAAATTTATAGAAAATAATGAACACGAAAATAAAATTTGTTTCATTAAATAGGTAGGAGCTATTACGTTACAGATTTGACTCTAACCAATAAGAAGATAAAAGTGCAATGCATAATAAAAGAGATCAAAGCGAGACGACTAAATTACTATTTTTTAAGGCAAAATGATCCGGCATGGTGCCAACGGTAGTAGCAACTGTCTCCCAAGATACAACGGCTTCACGTCTCGGGTTTAAAGGCACTTCAAAAATCCGAGATCCAGCGAACTTACAGAGTGCTCCGACTTCTCTTCGACTCAAGATCAAAAACTATATGAGAGACTCTTTGCAGTGGAAGACACATGAGAAAATTCGTTGCTCTAACCTTCATCAATGGAGTTCTTTATATAGTTGAGAGAAGAACCAATACTTGAATATGATTGGTCGTATAACACAGGTCAGCCAACATTTACGTCAAGAAAATTTACCTTGGCTGACTCCTTATTCCACTCGTTGGATTAAGTTCTTAGCCGACTTAATTCTTGCTTCTGATTGGTCAGATGATGTGTCGTCCGAATTTTGATTAGTCGGATTATTCAATCACACGAATTCTTGAATTCACATTGGTCCGATGGCACAATCACATGCGAAAAATTAATTCTTGGTTAATTTCAAAAAAAAAAAATTGTCCAAAAAATTAATAGCAACCGAACCGAGCCGGCCGGACAGCAGCGAGCGCGCTTGTAGAATTATCTAAGTCTTCCACCCTGCATAAAAGTATTGTGCCCCTTGGGGCACATCCATGAGTGAAATACTAGCACTTAAATATGGAGCTCAAGTCTCCTATTTTTCCAATGTGGGAGAGTTTGAGTTGATCACACTTTCAACTCCTCTCCACACATGTTTTATATCAACTTTAGGCATTAATTTCTCTTTCATTCGATATACGAATCGTGTAATTCCAAAGCCAAACACCATCTAATTCGTGACTCGTGAGTAGTGTTTTTAGACGTAATAAGCTCCCGGTGAATCTCACCGGGATTATCCAAAATTTGCGCTAAAGTTGAGACACATATTAATAATTATAACAATCGTGTTTTTACGTAATTTTTTTATGATGAGACACATATTATAATCAATGAGTATTGCATCAGAATTAGTAATGTAAATTCGCGTTGTGTGTTAATTTTGTGGACGGATGTCTGATGTTGGCAAAACTCACCGCAACAAATTTACCACAACAATCGACACTTCAAATCTTTACACTATTAATTATGACGCGACTTTTATGGATCAATGAGTCATATATAACTAATTAATAATGTAAAACCGTTTTGTGTGAATTATTATTACACAATTGTTGTGACATTAATATACTATTCTCTGTTTATTTTCAAAGGTAATCTCTAGCTTAATTGTAATTAGGAAATCAAATAAGGTACCATTTGAATTTGATGTTTCAACTTATGTCGTAATTTTCTTCTACATTTAAGCAATTGATTGATGTTTCAATCAGTACGTATAAACGTGATTTTGTCTATTTTAATTTGATGTGTTTTGTTTTGTTTCGGCTATATATATAATGTCCGTCTTGTGAACTTATTTGGAAGTTCAAATTTAACATGGACGTTCAAATTTAACATAATAAAATAGTGTTTTAAATTTTATTTGTCATTGTTCTTAATTATGAGTTGTATCTTGTCTTTTTTTGTTTAACAACCTATTATTGTAAACAGTCTAGCAAAAGCTAGAGTACAAATTGTAAAACACACTTTCACAATCAAATACACTTAACATTAGCATATAAGTGGTGTTGTTTTGGAGTAAATAAAAATATAGTAAATCCTATTAATGAAATTCACTACACATTTAAAGATGTTTAGATGATTGGTTTGTATGTGACTTTCACCGGTCATTGAAATATGAGGTTCAAAATTCATGATTTAAGAATCAACGTTCATTTTTAGGGTTTAGGGTTAAGGTTCAGGGTTTAGCGTTTATGGTTTGGGTTCAGGGTTTAACGTCCACAGATGAGAAAATAAACTAAACCAAACCGAGAAGGGTTTCAATTGGAGACTTACTTCAAGCATGTCATAAATTTCAGTGCAAGATCCAAAAAAAGTCGCTTGATAATATTCATTATCATAGATTTTTCAAAATTATCTTTAAGCGATCAGAGACTCAAGAGACTCAAATCGAAGGAGAATAGCAAAGGACTCAACAGATCTCTATGGTTCCTCAAGTGTCTATAGATTCTCTATTTCAAATTGTATTTCATAATCTATCACACTTACGGTTAGATGTCATGTAAAATTTCACAATCGATACGAAATACCTTATTTTTAAATGTTTCCTCCCTAAAAACTCATATTGAAGCTGGTATATGTCATGTAGATTTCACAATCCATACGAAATTCCCAATTATTTTACGCTTCCGAACCTAAAAATTATAATGAGTTAAGCTGATCTATATGTGAGAGTGACAAATATTATTATAACACTCATGCGTGATATATTACTAATAAATTGATATATAAAGAAATCTAAGAATTCCTATTTTAACAATGTGGACAATATTAACTACATTACAAACTACACTTTCCCTATGCCTATATTATATATTCGTCTATATATATGATAAATAATTAGCTGGTTATGCGTTTGATGCGTTCATAGTTTGGAGATGATCATTCAATTTATTTTCAATAAACTAAGTGAAAGAAACATTCAAAAGAACATATTACAGGTTCAAAAAAAAAAAAAAAAAAAAAAAAACCTTTCATTTCAGTTAAATAATGTGAAAGAAGCCTTTTCATCACTATAAACTGATCTTAAATTTGTTGTTAAATTATCATGTAACACAAGTATAATCAAACACAATTTAAGACAATGGCTTCAAAGATTGTTTTTATGGAAAATTAGGGATAATGACATAATCTGGAATGTTTTTAGTAACATGACGACTATATATTTTTTTATAGGGAGAAGGACAACTGCATAATTTTTATAGCGATAAAGACAAACAGTGAATCCAGAAAATCAGTGAATCTTCTCAGTGAATCCCGAAATCAATGAATTTCGACAGTGAATCCTGAAGATCAGTGAATTTCGACAATGAATTTTGAAAATTAGTGAATTTCGACAGTGAATTTCGATAGTAAATTTCGAACACAAGTGAATTTCGACAGTGAAGAAATAGTTTTGTCCTTTATACAAAAGTTTCAAAAGACTGTCTTTCTACTCAATTGATAATATTTCTGTCATTCTCCCTCATTTCCCCTTGTTTTTATTCTGCTCGTTGCGTTCATCGCAGGTTCGTTCAAACTCTTTCTTCTCTTCTATCCATACAATTTTAACGTGCCATGCTACGGTACAGTCTGTCCGTATGGAAGATATATAATTGGGTAAATTGCAAAATTAGTCCCGTAGCATAGTGTTCTAGTCTTGTTTTACTCCGGTTGCAATTTTATTTTAAAAAAAATACTGGGAATTCTTTCTTGTTTTTTTGTGTTTTTAGGGTATTTTTTTTTGTTGCAATTCTAATAATCCGATGGCCCGAGGAGCAGAATTTTTGGAGAAAAAATAAAATTGGCTGAAAAATTGTGAAAAATAGGGGAAGTAATTACAGAATTAGTCATGTAACTTTGGCTAATTTAGATATTACGTCTTTTTCTTTTTGGGTCATAGTATAAGGATGATTTTTGCAATTTCGCAACCTAAATCGTGTTTTTATTTTTTAATTTTTTTTAATTCCTGTTTTATAGACACATCAGCAAAATCCGGTTAGAGTTTTGCCACATCAGCTAGCCTCTCCCGACACCGGAAGACTTAAATTACATACAAAGAAATTAAAACCCAAGTTATTGGACTATAATCATAACTGGAGAAAAAACAGAACTAAAATACTAGGTATGCTGGTAATTATTCCGATGCTAATGTTTTAGGATCCATGATGTAATATTCCGATTTTCGGGAAAGGGCAAACGTGTCTTTTTGCGAAAACGAAATATTGGGTTCGGTCCCTTTTATTCGGAGTTAATTAATTTGGACGTTACATATATATTTCGAGTGGCATATATATATAGTTAAGGAAATCTGATCTTTTATGACTAAGGGCAAATAAGGAAAACTAAGGTTTTATGGGAATGGGTATTTAAAGGAAAAATTAGACTGATAATCCCCATAACCTTTTTAAAAAAAAAAGAAGGAGAGCAGCCACGTTTTTCCCCTCTCTTCTGCGCATTCAAGGAGAGAGTTGAGGGTTGGGAAAGTTTCACCAATAATTGAAGCGCTCTTGGTGGTTTTTAGATCGGACGGGAGCGTTAGAATCGTCGTGAGGAAAGCATCGTCTTGATACCAGTTTGGCTGGCAAAGCTGCAGGCTTTGGTTGAGGTTTTGATCAGTTTCTGCGGCTGCAATTAGGTAAGGAAACTATCCTTATGATCTCAAATGTCTTTTATAAGGTTTAGATGGAATTGTAGGGTGTTTTGATGCTAGATTGATAAGTTTATGGATTGGTCATTGATCATAAGTGCCATGATATGTTTAGACACAATTTTCAGAGTTTTTTTGTGTTGTTCTTGCTACTGTTCGATTTGGAATCGTTTTGGAAATCGCATGACGAAGGTTTAGGGTTCTAGTCGAACCCAGGTGGACGAGCGTCTGGCCTTTCTGGACGGGCGTCTACTTGGGGCACATTTCGGACGAGCGTCTGGCTTTCCTGGACGGGCATTTGAAGTGTTGTTTTACATTCAGGATTGAAACTGTTTTAGGTGGACGGGCGTCTGGGTATAGTGGACGGGCGTCCAATAAACTTCAGACGGGCGTCCAGAGCCTTAAACGGGCGTCTAGCTTGTTTTGTCCTTCTTCTTTTGTTGGTTGTTGTTCAGCCTTATAAGCATGACTTAGCTTTATGAAACCTTTATATATGATATATTAAATGGTATAAACTTGAACAAGCCTGAATTGAACTTCCGATTCGTTCAGTTAAAACACCGAATGTACTCTTAAAGGGAGTTGAAGTTCGGATCCGTTGGAAGAGCATGATAGGCTTGTGCTTTGATGAATTAGCATTCATCAATGTCTGTGTAATTGCTAGGACTTGTCCGTGTCTAGTGGTCAGGAGGAGAGTAGTGTGTGTGAGGGAGATTATTTGAAAACACTTAGGTGGCTAGTTAATCATCCTAATAAACAACGTACTTGATTAGTAAAAGATTAAACAACATGTCTCTCTTGGCTAGGCACCAGGCTAAATCGCGATGCATGTGCTACCTCTGAAGGTGGAGGAACTCTGTAGGTCAAAAGACCCTAAGTACAGAGGGACTCCGCTGAGACACGCAAGCTATCGGAGTCTACCTTTTCTAGACTTCGTGGATATTGGTGTGATCCACTAATATGTTGCAAAAGAGTGTTCCCGAGGTGGAAGAACCGCGTAGGTCATAATGACCCTAAGTACGGAGGGACTCTGCTGAGGTGGATGCGCGTAGTGCCTTTGAGTGCGGTTGTAACATAGATAAGCTAGGTAGAAACGTTTAGTCAATTCGTGTTGATGGACATGAAATGAACCCAAGATTGAGTCGGTCTTACATAAACAACCAATCGGTTTAAGTATCTTTTCCTTATAAACTACAGTTGTTTTCATAGCTTCTCTTTCTTATTAAGTACGTTGTACTTACCTCAAATGCATGTTTTTCTATGTGTTTGGGGATGAGAAGACGAACAGGTTTTCGAGGAGGAGTTCGACGACGACGTTTGACGGCGCTCGTTGAAGACTTATCATTTACAGCTTTACTTTTACATTTGGATTCTTGATACTTTTGAGGTAGACTTTTGGTCTTTCGAGACGTGTAGCACTTTTCTTTTGAGATTCTTCGTACTTTCTCAGATGTAATAAATTTACATTTCCGCTTTTAGATTCCTCTTTTCTATTCTTAAACGTTTAGAAATTTTATACCCGAGTTTTGCTTCCGTTTGCTTTAATTTGATACGACATAGTAGAGGCTTACGTATAAAGTGAATTTACTTTTATTTTATACGTGCCGAACGTTTCATTTCCGGATAAGGACTCGGTGTCCGGGAACGGGGCGTTACAGTTGGTATCAGAGAAAAGCGTCCTTTAGGTTCCTTTTATTTTAAGATAAGCTTCTTTAGATCTTTTAGTAACGTCTGGTTTTCTTGATCATCAGGATGGTGTTCACGAGGACTGGAGCGGGTGCAGAGTCTTCCAGAGTTCGAGGGGAAAGTCCCATACCGGTTGTAGGGGGTGGAGTAGTGAGGCCGATACCCTTATCCCAGCAGAGTTTGTCTCCACCACCTCATACGGCGACACCCTCACCGAGGTCTCATCAGAGCTTGTCACCCCGAACTCATCAGGAACGACCTCCACGATGGCACGTGGGAAGTTCGGTTCAGTTCACCATGGTAAGTGATGTCCCAGCTGGCTATGTACCACCACCGGTGGCTAGCGTGTACCCTCCACCAACAAGTGTTTATCCACCAGTGTATCCTCAGCAGCAGCAGGTCTTTTACCCTCCTCCTGTAAGTCATGCTACTCAACCTACTGTACCACCTTCACCACGCGTTGATCATCAACAAGGCATTGGTCACCCACCTTTTGGTTTTCAGCAACCCCAGTACCCTCCGCAGCCTCATCAGTTTTACCCTCGTGGATACTACCCTTACCGGCCCGTACCTCAAGCGTATCCGGCTTACCCTCCTCAACAAGTACGCACCCACAAAGCAGATACCTTATGGTTACCCACCGGTTTACCCACCAGTTAGACCGGCCTTTGAGCAAGCACCAGTTGTGGATTGGTATACACGGTTAAGAAGGAATCGAGTTGAGAACTTTTATGGAAATGTGGAGCATATGAAGGCAGAAGAGTGCTTGAGAGGATTTGAAAAGGCTTGCAGGAACATACATGTCCCTGAGACGGAAATGGCACAGCTGGCAGTTAGTTTTCTGTTGGGAGCAGCAGAAGCTTGGATTGATGCCATACAAAGCAGTAACGGTAAGATAACGGACTGGGAAGGTTTTAAAGCCATGTTTTACAACGAATACTTCCCGGCTACGGTGCAAGCTGATAAGGCAAGTCAGTTTTTGAAGTTTAAACAAGGTACTCAGCACACGGTGACCCAGTACACCAATAAGTTCAACGAATTGGGGCGGTTCTACCCCGAGTTGATGAAAGTGGAGGAAAGGAAGATGGCTCTTTACAAGGACGGCTTGGCTTATGAAATCCAATCAGGCATGTTGGGATTTACAGCAAAGAATATGGCAGAGCTACTGAATAAAGCTTTGGAAGTCGAGACCTTTAGAAAGAGGGCTACAGTAGTTGTTGGGAACAAGAGAAGCTTTGGGACAAGCCAAGGAAATTTCAGGGGAGCGCCGCAACAGAACGTTAAGAAGACAACAACCCCTACGGCAGCTAAGGCCCCGAATAGTGCACCGTTTTGCTCTAAGTGCAACAGAAATCACTCGGAGAGAGTGCGGGCGAACGATCGGTTGCTACATCTGCGGAGAGCCAGGACACTTTTCTAGAGCGTGTCCAAACAGAGGGAACAGAGGTAGCTCGAGTCAAGGAAGCGGGAAGAGCGGCCCAAGCCGACCGGTTCGAGTTTTTGCAGTTGATGCTGGTTTTGTGGAACCAGAGGACGACGTTATTTCAGGTACCATGTTGTTGTTTTGTTCTTTTGTTAAGATATTTTATAGTGTGTTTATTCATGTTGTAACTATATTTAAATAAATGAATATGCATCCTAGGTACGATAATGTTAGAAAACCTAGTGGTCAAGGCTTTGTTTGATGCGGGAGCGTCAAATACTTTTGTGTCAACCAAGGTAGCTAAGAAATTGAACTTACCTTCAGAACCTTTAAGGAACACTTTGGAAATAACTACACCGTTAGGGAAGGTAACAAAGGTGACTAGGATGATACCTCAAGTGGAAGTTCGAGTTGGACCTTATCGATGCAAGAGCGACTTCACAGTTTTGGACTTCTCGGATTTTGATGTAATCCTCGGAATAGATTGGCTATCCGAGAATTATGTTCACTTGGACTGTAGAGAGAAGAAAGTGACTTTTAAAGTACCTGGAAATTCAGACAAGACGTATCAAGGGAATGTGTACAAGCCGAGTAAGAAGCGGCATCCGATAATTTCGGCGGTTAAGGCCATCAGGGCTTGTCAGAAGGGTTGTGAGGGCTACTTGTTGTATGCAGTGGATGTAGAACAAGTGAAGCCGAAGTTAGAAGAAACTCCTATAGTAAAAGAGTATCCCGAGGTGTTTCCAGAAGAGCTACCGGGAAACATGCCGGATAGGGAAATCGAGTTTGAGATCAAGTTGGTACCCGGAGCGGCACCAGTTGCTAAGGCACCCTATAGGATGGCACCGGCTGAATTAAAGGAGTTAAAAGCTCAACTTAAAGATATGCTTGAAAGGAACATAATTCAGCCCAGTACCTCGCCTTGGGGAGCCCCTGTCTTGTTCGTGAAGAAGAAGGATGGTAGCATGCGGATGTGTATCGATTACCGAGCGCTGAATAACCTTACCATCAAGAATAAGTACCCTCTACCAAGGATAGATGATCTGTTTAACCAGTTGCAAGGCAAGAAAGTGTTCTCCAAGATTGACTTGAGATCCGGTTATCATCAGTTGAAGATTAAAGTGGCAGATATACCGAAGACGGCCTTCAGTACGAGATATGGACATTATGAGTTCCTTGTCATGCCATTTGGACTCACTAATGCTCCGTCTGCATTTATGGATTTGATGCAACGTGTTTTCATGCCGTATTTGGATAAGTTTGTGATTGTGTTCATAGACGATATCCTTATCTACTCAAGGGATGAAAAAGAACACGAGGAACACTTGAGAATAGTGTTGGAGACCTTGAAGAAGAATCAGTTATACGCAAAGTTTTCAAAGTGTGACTTTTGGCTGGATCGAGTCAGTTTCTTGGGTCATGTGATTTCTGGAGATGGTATTCAAGTTGATCCAGTGAAAATCGAGGCAGTTGAGAATTGGCCTAGACCTACCACCGTTTCAGAAGTAAGAAGTTTTCTTGGGTTAGCTGGTTACTACCGAAAATTTGTACAAGACTTTTTGAAGATAGCTACTCCACTCACTAAGCTGACACAGAAGAATGTGAAGTTTGAATGGACTAGAGAGTGCGAAATAGCTTTTCAGACACTGAAGGAGAAGTTGACTACGGCCCCAGTGTTAGCAGTTCCGGAGATCTTTGATAATTACGACGTCTATACCGATGCTTCAGGACAGGGTCTAGGTTGTGTGTTAATGCAAGGAGGGAAAGTGATCGCCTATGCATCTAGGCAGTTGAAGGTGCATGAGAAGAATTACCCGACACATGATCTAGAGTTGGCAGCGGTAGTTTTTGCCTTAAAGACTTGGAGGCACTACTTGTATGGGGTTAAAGCAAGGATCTTCACCGACCATAAGAGTTTAAAGTATTTCTTCACCCAAGAGAATCTGAATATGAGACAGAGGAGATGGTTAGAATTCGTAAAGGATTACGATTTGGATATTCAGTACCATCCGGGAAAAGCAAATGTAGTAGCAGATGCGTTGAGCAGGAAACCTGTGTTTGCGGCTTCCAGTGTTGAGGTAGTGGCAGAGAGGCTAGATGGACTGCAAATCAGAAGCTTTGATCAGATCGAAGACCGGCAGTTTGTGGCACCGTTGTTAGCAAGATCTGAGTTGATGGATGTTATTCGGGAGAAGCAAGACGAAGATCCGGTTTTGGTTGATTTGAAGCGGGTGGCTAGAGAGAAGCCTACAGTTGGATACGTGCTAGATAAGAGTGGAAATCTGTGGTACCAGGATCGTCTGTGTGTACCTAATGTCGGCGACCTAAGACAAAGAGTTATGGAAGAGGCACACAGAATTGCTTTTGCGGTTCATCCAGGCGCTACTAAAATGTACAGAGATTTAAAGGAAAGATTTTGGTGGCCCTCGATGAAGTTGGAAATAGCTAAGTTTGTGGCAGAGTGTGACGTTTGTCAGAAGGTTAAAGCAGAACATAGAAGACCCGGGGGAATGCTTAAGCCATTGGACATCCCTGAATGGAAGTGGGATAAGATTACGATGGATTTCATCACCGGATTACCTAGGACAAGGGGCGGGCATGATGCAATTTGGGTAATTGTGGATAGATTGACCAAATCTGCCCATTTCTTGCCATACAAAGTTGACATGCCGTTGAAGAAGATGACGACACTATATCTGGATAATATAGTGAAGCTACACGGAGTTCCTATCTCTATAGTTTCGGATCGTGATTCGAGGTTCGTCAGTCGGTTTTGGAAGAGCTTACAAGAAGCCTTTGGAACTAAGTTGGATTTGAGCACGGCTTTTCATCCTCAGACAGATGGACAATCTGAGAGGACCATCCAAACACTTGAAGACATGTTAAGAGCTTGTGTTTTGGAGGTAGGCGGATCATGGGATGATTACCTATCGGTAGCAGAGTTTGCCTATAACAACAGTTTTCATGCAAGCATAGGCATGCCGCCGTTTGAAGTGTTGTATGGGAGAAGATGTCGGACGCCACTGTTTTGGGATGAAGTTGGGGAGAGACAGATTACAGGGCCAGAAATGGTTGAACAAGCAAAGGAAAGGGTTCAGTTGGTCAAGAAGAATTTGAAGGCAGCTCAAGACAGGCAGAAAAGTTGGGCTGATATTAGAAGGAGACACCTAGAGTTTGAAGTCGGTGATAGAGTTTACCTCCGAGCTTCACCGATGAAAGGAGTGAAACGCTTTGGACAGAAAGGAAAGCTAAGTCCAAGGTATGTTGGACCTTTTGAGATCTTGGAAAGAGTTGGAACGTTAGCTTATAAGCTTCAGTTGCCAGAATCAATGTCGAGAGTTCATAACGTATTTCACGTATCGATGTTGAAGAAATGTCTGACAAGGAACGATGTTGAAACTAAGGTTGATCCAGAAATCCTACAAGATAATCTTGCTTACGACGAGAGACCTATCAAGATTTTAGACCGGAAAGAAAAGACGATTAAAAGGCGAATGGTTCCCTTGGTGCTAGTTCAGTGGAGCAATCATTCACCCGAGGAGGCAACTTGGGAAGTGGAAAGCGACATGATCAGTGAGTTCCAAGAGTTTGCGGACTTACCAGGTATGTTCTAGTTTCGAGGACAAAACTCCTTTTAAGGGGGGATGAATGTAATATTCCGATTTTCGGGAAAGGGCAGACGTGTCTTTTTGCGAAAACGAAATATTGGGTTCGGTCCCTTTTATTTGGAGTTAATTAATTTGGACGTTACATATATATTTCGAGTGGCATATATATATATAGTTAAGGAAATCTGATCTTTTATGACTAAGGGAAAATAAGGAAAACTAAGGTTTTATGGGAATGGGTATTTAAAGGAAAAATTAGACTGATAATCCCCATAACCTTTTTTTAAAAAAAAAGAAGGAGAGCAGCCACGTTTTTCCCCTCTCTTTTGCGCATTCAAGGAGAGAGTTGAGGGTTGGGAAAGTTTCACCAATAATTGAAGTAGCTCTTGGTGGTTTTTAGATCGGACGGGAGCGTTAGAATCGTCGTGAGGAAAGCATCGTCTTGATACCAGTTTGGTTGGCAAAGCTGCAGGCTTTGGTTGAGGTTTTGATCAGTTTCTGCGGCTGCAATTAGGTAAGGAAACTATCCTTATGATCTCAAATGTCTGTTATAAGGTTTAGATGGAATTGTAGGGTGTTTTGATGCTAGATTGATGAGTTTATGGATTGGTCATTGATCATAAGTGCCATGATATGTTTAGACACAATTTTCAGAGTTTTTTTGTGTTGTTCTTGCTACTGTTCGATTTGGAATCGTTTTGGAAATCGCATGACGAAGGTTTAGGGTTCTAGTCGAACCCAGGTGGACGAGCGTCTGGCCTCTCTGGACGGGCGTCTACTTGGGGCACATTTCGGACGAGCGTCTGGCTTTCTTGGACGGGCGTTTGAAGTGTTGTTTTACATTCAGGATTGAAACTGTTTTAGGTGGACGGGCGTCTGGGTATAGTTGACGGGCGTCCAATAAACTTCAGACGGGCGTCCAGAGCCTTAAACGGGCGTCTAGCTTGTTTTGTCCTTCTTCTTTTGTTGGTTGTTGTTCAGCCTTATAAGCATGACTTAGCTTTATGAAACCTTTATATATGATATATTAAATGGTATAAACTTGAACAAGCCTGAATTGAACTTCCGATTCGTTCAGTTAAAACACCGAATGTACTCTTAAAGGAAGTTGAAGTTCGGATCCGTCGGAAGAGCATGATAGGCTTGTGCTTTGATGAATTAGCATTCATCAATGTCTGTGTAATTGCTAGGACTTGTCCGTGTCTAGTGGTCTAGGAGGAGAGTAGTGTGTGTGAGGGAGATTATTTGAAAACACTTAGGTGGCTAGTTAATCATCCTAATAAACAACGTACTTGATTAGTAAAAGATTAAACAACATGTCTCTCTTGGCTAGGCACCAGGCTAAATCGCGATGCATGTGCTACCTCTGAAGGTGGAGGAACTCTGTAGGTCAAAAGACCCTAAGTACAGAGGGACTCCGCTGAGACGCGCAAGCTATCGGAGTCTACCTTTTCTAGACTTCGTGGATATTGGTGTGATCCACTAATATGTTGCAAAAGAGTGTTCTCGAGGTGGAAGAACCCCGTAGGTCATAATGACCCTAAGTACGGAGGGACTCTGCTGAGGTGGATGCGCGTAGTGCCCTTGAGTGCGGTTGTAACATAGATAAGCTAGGTAGAAACGTTTAGTCAATTCGTGTTGATGGACATGAAATGAACCCAAGATTGAGTCGGTCTTACATAAACAACCAATCGGTTTAAGTATCTTTTCCTTATAAACTACAGTTGTTTTCATAGCTTCTCTTTCTTATTAAGTACGTTGTACTTACCTCAAATGCATGTTTTTCTATGTGTTTGGGGATGAGAAGACGAACAGTTTTCGAGGAGGAGTTCGACGACGACGTTTGACGGCGCTCGTTGAAGACTTATCATTTACAGCTTTACTTTTACATTTGGATTCTTGGTACTTTTGAGATAGACTTTTGGTCTTTCGAGACGTGTAGTACTTTTCTTTTGAGATTCTTCGTACTTTCTCAGATGTAATAAATTTACATTTCCGCTTTTAGATTCCCCTTTTCTATTCTTAAACGTTTAGAAATTTTATACCCGAGTTTTGCTTCCGTTTGCTTTAATTTGATACGACGTAGTAGAGGCTTACGTATAAAGTGAATTTACTTTTATTTTATACGTGCCGAACGTTTCATTTTCGGATAAGGACTCGGTGTCCGGGAACGGGGCGTTACACATGATGTTTTCTCAAGTCGAGGATAACGCAATTAATGGTGAATCCGAAAATGTCAATATACCTCTAAGAAAATGGGTTCAAAGCAATTTCACTCCTCTCAGTAAGCATCTCTTGGAGGATCCTTGTGTAAGCATTAATGAAGATGGAACGTGCGCAAGCCCTCAAGATTTCACAGATCCTATTAATTGCCGTTGCATCTATCAACCAATAAGAGGCATTTATGAATGCGATTAGTGATGTTACGGCACATCTTTACAACATTGATAATGACTAGACTCTCGTATCAGTTAAGGAGATCATATGTAATGATCAATATATAATGTAAAATCGGTTTGTGTGTCAATTTTCATAGCAGAATTGTTGTGATTATAACATTTCGCTTTTGTTTTCATGGGTTTCCTGTTAATGGTACGTAATTAGGAAATCAAATACGGTACCATTTCATTGCTTCGGGATTAACGTCACTCGTTGATGTCACGAACAATAGGTGATTTCGTCTATTTCAATCTGGTGTGTTTTGTTTTCTTTTGGCTATATAAAGCCGGACTTGTGATGTTGTAGAGAGTCTATAGAATACAAAAAGATAAATACTAAACTGAGTCGGACAAAGCATCTAACAAAAGCATCTAACAAGTTGTAAATACCCGACTAACCTAGCAACCAAATATAACTTGTAAAGACATTTTAGCCCACCTAAATATTCTAGGACTACATTTAGTGCATTATTGTCTACAAACTCTTAAGAAAATGTAAACCCCACTAAAATTATAAAGCCCATGACTAATAGTTATTAAGAGCCCATGATCCATCATGTGAACTTGTTTGAAGATATGAATTTATTACAATATAAGCTCCAACGTCAATTGGAATTAGAGCATACACAGGTTTCTGGGTGTTGTAACGTATTACAAATAAAGACTCAGAATAAAAGATTCAATCAACTAAAATAAACACACACAAGAACATAAACAAGAACAACATAACGATTTAACTTGGTTTCCGATAATATGCTGACTACTTCACGAGCATAGAGAGAATATTTATTATGCACATAAATTTACAAAGATATTGCCTGTTGATTACAATAAATGCTGGTGTTTATAGCTTTGGAGACCTAACCCTAGCCGCCATAATGTTCAACAGAGTATTTCCCAGAAATATACTCAGATGTGATTTTCCCAGAGCTCAACTAAAAACCATCAGATTTAACTAGACTTCAGATTCAAAGATAACTCACACGTGGCCATCAAACTTCGATTTGCTCACCACACTTCATCTGAGAACATCTCTACTGAACACAAAACCTGGTTGAACTCCACTTCAGCTGTAATACCTCAGTTGAACTCCACATCAGCTGAGTCTTCCAGATTATTAGCTTTTACAAATTCAGATGCAGAGATCAAGTCACCCTTGCGAACAAATCTCCACCTTGACTTGAACTCTCATTCAACCAGATGCATAAAAAATATAATGTACCATATGTACTCGTCAGTGCCAGATACACAAAACCATATTCCTCTTCTTCAAACTTGTCTTCTCAGACAAAAGATTAACAGTTTCGGATGTAAAGAAAATCTAGACGTAGATGAAATTTGCCTTTCTAAACAAGCTTGGTGAGCATATTAGCAGGATTATCAAATGTGCTGGTCTTCCTCTCATGAATCCTCTTCTCATTTCTTAGAAAATGATACATTACATCAATATGCTTGATTCTTTCATGATGAACCTGATCCTTAGCCAAACATATTGGACTCAGTCTATCATAATATATCTCAGCTTGATCCCAATGCACTCATTCTGTCATAATATATCTCAACTTGATCCTGATGCAAACTCAAATCACTGACCAATCCTTTTAACCAGATTCCCTCCTTGGCTGCCTCTGTAAGTGCTATGAATTCAGCCTCTGTGGGAGATTATGCCACCGTTGCCTGTAAAGTTACCTTCCAACTTACTACATAGCCTCTCAAAGTGAAAACATAACCAGTCATAGACTTCATGCTGCCCATATCTCCAGCATACACAAAATCATAGAACTTTATGGTTAAGCACTAAGTATCACCTCCATAAATGAGACCAACTTCAGATGTACCCCTAAGGTACCTGAACATCTTTTTCACAGCTTTCCCGTGTTCCTTTATAGGTTGAGTCATAAACATGCTGATAACACTGACTGCCCGAGCCAGATATGGCCTAATGTAGACCATAACATACATTAGACTTCCTACTTCACTAGCATATGGAACCTTTCACATGTACTTTTTCTTATCAGCTGATTGTGAAGTATAAATAAATTGATGTGTATTTGATACCACTGGCTAAGCAGCTGACATGCCAAACTTGGACAACATCTTTTGAATATAGTCCTCCTAAAACAAGAAAATGTTCTTCTAACTACTGTCTATCGATCCCTATCCCTAGAATTTTATTTGATGCACCCAAATCCTTCATCTCAAATTCAACATTGAGAGGGTCATTCAAATTCTGAACATCTGACTTCTTTTCAGCAACTATCAACATATCATCCACATATAAAACCATATAGATGAATGAACCATCTTTCAGCTTGTTGTGATACACGCATCAATCATATGGACTTCTATCATAGACCATCTTGATCATATATCTGTCAAACCTTGTACCACTACCTTGGAGCTTGCTTAAGTCCATACAAAGACTCCATCAACTAGCAAACAACCCTTATTTTCCAGGAACTTAGAACCTTTATGCCCGAGTCATTCATATCTCCTTATCTACATCACCATGTAGATAGGCTATGTTCACATTTAACTGCTCAAGTTCAACATCCGGATTTGCAACCATGGATATTAGTACTGGTGAGAATATCTCATCATAGTCCACCCCCTCTTTGTGACTGAACTTGCAACCAAATGTGCCTTATACTTGATTCCCTTAGCTGATGGCATTCTTTCCTCTTTCTTGAAGACCCATTTACAAGTGACTATCCTTCTTTCAAATGATTATTTGACCAGATCCCACGTCTGATTCTTTAGTACTGACTCTATTTCACCTCTCATAGAATCAAGCCATTGAAATGCCTCAGAACATGTCACTGCATCCATGTAAGCGGATGGCTCTGATCCATCTACCTCTACCGTAACTTGAAATGCATATCCAACCATGTCCTAAATGCCATACATCTTGGGAGGTCCAACATTATTCCTTTTAGCTCTGCTGAAAGCTATACTCTGCTGACCAACTTCAGCTGTTTGAGTTTTAGCTGACCGATGTTCAACTGTTCAGCTAACTCATTGTATCCAGCTCTAGTTCGACCAGATTAGATGAGTGTTGACTGTTCTCAACTGAATTTTGCTGTTCAACTAATTTAACCTGAAGCTCCATATATTTCTCAACACTCTCAGTTTTAGATTCAGCTCTGGCTTAAGATTTAGATGAGCCCCTTGAAGAGAGTCAACTTTACTATGCTTCGGTGTATGTTTTGACCACCCATTTATGACACTCTTGGCTTGTTTTGGGTAGTTTTAGACCATTTATAGGGTAAAAACACATTGAGCACTCACTTTGAGGTGAACCGTCACATTGATGGAAAACCTCGGCATTTTACGATGTTTTTGACCCTTTTCGAGACCTATTTATCTTGTGTAAGTATGTTCTGTATGTGTTGATGTTGTGTTTCAATGTACAAGTGACTCATGAACCCGGATGTTAAGGCACGATGCTCAGAAAGACGAAACTAAAGCCCGGGAATGGAAATTGATCAAAAATAGTTGTTGCTTTCACCATACGTTCACTTCATCAGCCATTTTATCCCTGGTAAAAGAATTTTATGGACTTGTGGTCTTCATAAAAGTTGTAGAAAATTGAATGATCTTTCCAACTCACTTTGAATCACTCAAATCAGAGCTCTACACGCGTAGATATTCCCAAATTACTGAAGGTCGTCAGTGCTGAAAGTTGCAGGATCCAGTGCAAGAGCACCAGATCCAGTGCGCACGCACTGGACGGACAGAAAGCTCAATTTTGATATAGAGCTGCTAGTGCGTGCAAACCAGATGTAGTGCGTGCGCACATGGTCTATTTTCTGCACCTATATATACATTTTCAGACAGATTTTCAGCAATTCTTCTCCTCCCAAGAACCCTAACTTTAACATAGTTTACCCCCCTTCCCTTTTACTCTGAATCCTTCCTAACCCTCATTTCTCTTAGATTAGACTTAAAATTAGTTTAGCTTCTAGCTCAAATCTCTTCTCTACTCTTGGTTTGTATCAATTTGGGTCATCCTCTTCATCTTTGGACATGGATGTTGAATCAACTTGATGCAACGAGACTTTTATCACGATTTTGGTAACTAATTTAGTTTTTTTTTCTTGTTTTATGGCTTTAATCTTCTCTTTGATTGTTGTTTCATGCTTTGTAATGAGTAGCTAATTACTACATTGTCGAATCATGTGAAAGTTGAAGAAATCACCTTCTAGTTGATGTGTTTGGGAATGGGTAGTGTTTAATTGTTGTTATATCGATTAATTCATGTCTTAAAACTTGTTCTTAATGCGTGAATTAGCTTGTACACCTAGTTTATGAACACACACACCACTTTTATAAATGAATGTTGCGAAGGGGTGTGGGAAAAGGGGTTTTAAGATTGTTATTTACAATTGACTGGGTTGTTTAGATCGATTGGGTAACGAGGTTTGTCGATGTAAATCGAGCGGCTCTAGAGCGTTTATCTTGTTTCGGTCAGTTAAATCCTTAAATGCGGACTGTTGAACCAGGCAAAGGGTACTAGGTAGTTGCATGGCGTCTAGTACTATCTTAGGAGTTTGCACCCACGAATATAAGCATTAGGGTGGTTGGTTAGTTGTTCTCATTCCCAAATAATCGATTAGAGGGGCGAAAGTATTCAACTGGATCGTGATTTGGCTATGTCTCTTTCTCTCTTTATCTTTACTTTAAATATCGCTTCAGCATATTCAAAACTTGAACACACTTGATTAACCTAAACTAAGTACGAGAAGACTTTGGTAGTTGATTGATTCCTCGTAGGATACGACCTTGCTCACCACTATAGTGCTTCCGACCCGGTACTCTGCCGGTTAAGGTTGGTCGTTACTATTTTGGTCATCACCCCTCATAGCTGAGTTCATCATAGAGTTTACACCAAAGAATACACTCCTGCTAAGTATAACCCTGATTTCAACTGATGATCAGATTCTATACCCCTTAACTCCATCTTCACACCCTAAAAACACTTTTTTTTTCTTGGCTTTTGGCTCCAGCTTACCTTTACTGACATGGTAATAAACTTGCTCCAAATAACCCTCAGATTTGAGTAACCTACATGCTTGCCTGACTACATCTCAAATGGTGTTTCAAGGTTGATCCCTGTGTGAGGTCCCATGTTGATTAGGTAGCTAGTTGCACTCACAACCTTTTCCCATAATCTCATTGACAAACCAAAACTAGAGAGCATGCACCTAACCCTCTCTAACGGTGTTCGATTCATTCTGCAACACCATTCTATTGAGGAGTAGCTCTAATCGTAAGGTGTCTGACAATACCTTCACCCTTGTAGAACTGATCAAACTCAGACCAGTAGAATTCTTGATTATTATCTGTTTAGAGCCTTTTGATTTTCTTCTCTGTATGATTCTCCACTACGGCCTTCAAGTGCTTGAAACCCTTGTGTTAAGGGTGAAAATCTATGTTTTATTATGATATGTTTTACGGTATTTTCCCTCTTAATTGGATTAATTGCATAATAAACGGCCCTTATATGGAAATGTTGAGCATACTAGGTTTTTAAGGACTTAATCTCAATATTGAATAAATTATGTGTTTTCATCGTGAATTATAATTAATTGGACTTTATTACAGTTTTGCGATGTTTTCCATGTGTTATAGGTATGTTCATTGTGCTCAAATGGTGATCAAAAAGGGTTAAAACTCGAGCTATAAAGATTTAAGAAGAGATAATGATGAAGTGAATTGAAGAAAAGAGATAAAGATGCAAAAATCGCATTCAAGTCATGCTTTGAACGAACGTCCATGCTCCGTCCATATCAAACGAGCGTCCGAAATATCAAACGAGCGTCCAAGGTGCTAAAAGTGATTCGAGAGTTTGAAGCGAGATCGAACGGGCGTCCGAGGAGAGTACGAAATATCAAACGAGCGTCCGCCATCTTGAACGCTCGTCCGTCCGCCGACTCGGCCCGAGACCGACTTAATCTTCTATAAATACCGCCTATTTACGCACCCAAGAAAACACACGATTCGACACACATAAACCCTAATACCTAGGGGCGGCTAAGGCTGCGGCTTTTACATCTTTTCCTTCACTTTTATGCAAATTAGATCTAGGTTAGTTTAGGTTACTTTTTATCTTTGTTTTTATACATTCCGAGTTCGAGGATGTTCAGAGGCTAAAACCTCCATCAAACGAGAGTTGTGAAGCCATCAACGTGAATTGATCTGTTTATCTCGGTTATTATTGTGAGTATTTATTTATGGTTGTTTCTTATTCATGCTTTACTCATGTTTTTAGTGCATTATATCGGAAGATTGCATGTTTTCGATTGTGTTTATGCTTGATGGGAGTCATGTTAAACCTTTAGATCACCATGAATAGGAATAGTCTCTGAATCTATAATAACGGAAGTTAATAGGTTCGATCACTAGGTTAAACATAAAAGTTGACATCTTTGGTCTTTTAAACGCGTTAATCTAGCATTGGAAGATACTAGGTTAATAGATGAAATACCTAAGGAATTAGGATTTCATGTTAAGAGAAGATGAATCACAACCTAAGTAAATACCACGTAAAATCGAGATAGGAGATCAATGCATGTTGATAGGTGGATCAATCCTCGTTTGTCTTTTATAAACTTGATTTACAACCCTCGTAGCTTAGTTTAGATTAGTTAATTTATTTTCCCGCACTTTTAGTTTATTTTTATCGCTTTCAATCTCTCCTAGCATTGGATTAATCTCCTCTCGTCTAGTTATTTTACGCATATTTGTTTAGTTAGTTATTCGTTAGGTTAGTAATCGTGACAAGAGTTAGTTAAAAACAAAGGCTAGGGTTAACATTCGTCTAGTTCCCCGTAAGATCGACCCGGCATAGCCTCTATACTACGATCCTTGCACTTGAGGTTAACCGGTTTTATTACTTGTTTATTTTGTATTAATAAAATCCGTGACAAGTTTTTGGCGCCGTTGCCGGGGAACCGGACGGTTGCCTAGTTTTTGTTTTTGTTTTTTTTTTGTTTGTTTTAAATTCTTGTTTTTAGGTTAGATCTTTTCAGTCTCTGTTTGTTGTTAGTAGTTTAGTTGTTTTTGTTCGTTTATCTGTCGTTTTATTTGTATTTCCGTGAGTAGTTAATATAAAATTTTTTGCTTCTAGTCTAGACTCTGTTTTTCTGTGTTTGTACTCTGTTTTCTAATCGTTTCGCCAGTTGGACGAGCGTCCGTTGTACTAGACGCCCGTCCAGTTCTTGCTCTAGTCGGACGAGCGTTCATACCTCTGGACGCCCGTCCAAAGGAGTTCTGAAAAAAAAAAAAAAAAAAAAAAACGGACGAGCGTTCATATTTTGAACGCCCGTCCATTCTGAAAACTAGTCAGACGAACGTCCAGTTAATTGGACGCCCGTCTGTCCTGTCTGCCATCAGTTTTTATTTTTATTTCAATTAGGTTTTCTGTTTTTCGTAGTTAAGTTTCGTAGTTTTTGATTCCTCTAGGTTTAGTTATCCTTTCCCTCTGTCTGATATGTCCTTTCGTCACTTTCTATCCTTTCTTGCTCAACACCTTGAGTTGGTGTTCGGTTTATGCAAACTCGTAGTCATAAGGGACCACTAATCTATTCCCCGACCCCGAGCGGACCATAGTCCGACCCAATAGGCGGAGACTTCGTTTCGACGAAGGAAATGCTCTAGATCAAGAATTTGAGCAATATCTTTCGGGAGAAATCGAAAGAATAGTAATAATGGCGCGGAAGATAGACGGACGTTGGCCGACTATGCCATGCCCGGTACGGTCACCATCAACCCGGCTATCGTCATGCCTACCATTATCGCTCCAAACTTCGAGCTTAAACCCGGACTTATACGGATGATGCAGCATGCATCAATTTTCCATGGTTTCCCATCTGAAAACCCCCACACTCACTTACACACATTCTTGCAAATATGCGGTACTACCCGTATCCAAGGTGTAAGTGAGGACGCCATCAAGCTTAAACTATTTCCATTTTCCTTACGGGGGGAGGCACTCGAGTGGTATCACTCTCTCCCCTCTGAATCCATCACTACGTGGGCGGAGCTCGAGAAGGAATTTCTAAGTCAATACTTTCCTCCTTCAAAAACAGCCCATTGTCTGAACGAAATCTTCACATTCCGTCAGCTGGAAAATGAATCATTCTTTGAGGCGTGGAAAAGGTTTAAGTCTCTCCTGCGAAAGTGTCCCCATCATGGCTTGCCAAAGCAAAGGCAAGTCCATACTTTCTTCAGTGGATTGACCGAGCTCACCAAGGGCATGGTCAATAGTTCCTCCGGTGGGGCATTTCTCAAGAAAACACCGATGAGGGGTGGGCGCCGTTCGAGGACATTGCCAAGTATAATTATGCCCCCCCTTATCAAGCCATTCAAGCACCTCCTCCGCCTCCCAAGGTCGAAGAGGTGACTATGCAAAATCTCGTTGCCATGTTGCGAAGCAAATGGCAACCTCTCAAATGACAAATTTGCTCAAAACTTCTCAAATCCGAGTTATCCGGCTCCTTCACCTTCACGAGAACTCTCAAGTTCGTACCGTGAAGCTTTCTTTGTCGGACCGGCCATATGACCGGCCAATGTCAATTTTCTTCCCCCTCTCGCTCGCAAGTCAATGTTGTTCATGACTATGGACAAGCATAATCCAATCGCATGCCAAGTGTGTGATAGCATGGGGCATCGCTCGCTTCACGTTCCATGATTGGGCGAGAATGCGGAAGTCAATGCTTTCTCTCGGCCGACAAATCGAGATTCAATAACCAATTCTCTCGGCGAAACAGTTTCCAAAACCAAGGGTTTAATCAATCTTCGGGATTTAATCCTAATTCGAACTTCAATAGAAACCCTGGTATTAATCGAACCCAAGCTATAATTCTTCCAATCCACAAGCAAAGGTTCAATCAGAATTGGCCTCGCCAATTCTAATTTCGCATTCCAAAGTCGGCCAAGCCGCCCATTTTCCCGAACTTCCAAAACTCTCAAGGCACCTCCCACCAGGACGATATAACGGGCGAATGGAATTCATTTCGGGAGGAGCAAAGCAGACGATGAAAAGTCTTGAGAGGCAAATCGGGCAATTGGGCGAGCGGTTAGCCTCTAGACCGTCGTGCGTTTCCCGGCTTCACGGAAAAGAATCCAAGAGGCGGGCACGTCGCTCGGGCCGATTTAAGCAAAGAAGCGGTCAATGCACCGACCTCGTGCCAATAATGCAATACGGTAAAGAGGAGGCCGGTGCGATGAACTTAAGAAGTGGTTCTCAAGTTGGTGGTCCCCCCCGGCTTCCGGGGAAACCACTAGCCCCTCCCCGCCGCCGATAAGGCGGGAGGGGAAATTGAGCAACCATCATCCCCTCGGTGCAGAAGGCAAATCCGTGTGGCCGATCCCCCGATAGAAGAAAGAGTTGAGATTCCTCAAGTGGCCGATCCCCGAGGAATAAAGAATCAATTGGAAGTCCTCGGTGGCTGATCCCTTGAGGAATGATGAGTTAAATGATAGTCATGTGGCTGATCCCCTGACTAACAAAAAGAATGAAAAGACGGTTCGGTGGAAAGATTTGGAAGACAAGGCCGTTAGTTCGTCCTCGAAGAAAGTATTTTCCGAGGATGATTTGAAAAAGCTTCCCTTTCCACCTAGAAAGAGCAACATCCCGTTGAGCGAAGATAAGAAGTACGAAAAGGTGCTTAAATTGTTGAAAAATACTCGGTAAATCGCCATTATCCGAGGTCTTGGTCGAGATGCCTAAGTATACAAAGTTCATCAAGGATGTTGTATCTTCCAAGAAGAAGTTAGCAGGAATGGATCAAGCAGTTGGTAAGGAGTGTTCTCTGGTTAACTATGAAAGCTTACCAATCAAGAGAAGCGACCCGGGAAAATTTGTGCTCACATTGCGGATGGGGGGATTAGTCTTCCCAAATTCCTTATGTGACTCTGGGTGCATCTATCGCTTGATGCCATTATCGTGTGCAAGCGACTAGGTTTACAAAGTCTTCTAGAACCCACTACCATGAACTTGCAGTTCGCTGATAGATCTTCAAAGAAAGCCTCGGGGATCCTAAAGGACGTATTGGTTCAAGTTGGTAGGTTTACCTTTCCCGTTGACTCGGTATGTCTTAGATATGGAGAAAAATGAAAATGTCCCTCCGATTCTTGGAAGACCTTTCCTATCTACTAGAGCCCTCATCGATTGTGATGGTGGGAAAGTAACTATCCGAGTTGGTGACCAAGAGGTGAGCTATAGCGTTTCTAAATCTATTCAAGTACCCTCCGGTTCTCCAACCGGCTTTTCCATTGAGGAGACGTCGATGACTTCAATGACTTCATGGATAAGCAAGTCTTGGTTTGTAGAAGCGAGAATATGAGCGATTGATCGATAATCCGAATAATCATGGTGTGGTCAATCTAGACCGGTTAGCGGTGATTTTGAGGATGGGCTACGAGAAGAAGCTTTGGCGTAGGGCCACTAAGTAAACTCGACGATGTTGAGTTGAGGAGTGGAGATCTTAAATCAAGTCTAGAGGAACCCCCGTAGACTTGGTTCGAAGCCGTTGCCTAAACATCTTAAGTATGTATTTACGAGAGAAGGTGACAAGCTTCCTTTGATCATCTCTCGCCAAGCTATCTCGAATAGAAGAGCTTAAAGCGTTAAACGTCTTGCGCAAAAATGAGAAAGCCTTTGGATGGCGGTGGGAGATATCCGAGGGATATCTCCCGACATCCGTATGCACAAGATCAAGGCGAGGAGGGTGCAAAACGTGTAAGACAGCCCCAAAGGAGGCTTAACCCTCACATGCAAGAAGTAGTCAAGAAGGAAATCATTAAGCTTCTAGATATGGGTATCATATACGCCATTGCTGATAGTGAGTGGGTGTCCCCGACTCAGGTAGTCCCCAAAAAAAGGGGGAATTACTATTGAGAAGAATGAGAAGGGAGAGGAGATAGCATTGAGGCTAGTTACAGGCTATAGAGTCTGTATTGACTATAGAAAACTCAATGAGGTCACAATGAAAGATCATTTCCCCCTTCCATTCATTGATCAAATGCTTGAGCGTCTAGCGGGGCACGCATTCTACCGCTTCCGGATGGATATTCGGGATACTTCCGAATACCCATCGATCCCGTTGACCAAGAGAAGACCACTTTCACTTGCCCTTATGGGACATTCGCCTACGGGCGGATGCCATTTGGTCTCTCGTAATGCCCCTGACCACCTTTCAAAGGTGTATGATGGCAATCTTTGACGGGCTAGTTGAAAAGTGCATGGAGATTTTTATGGATGATTTCTCGGTCTTTGGTCAATCCTTCGACGATTGCCTCGATAATCTTGATCAGGTGTTGTCTAGATGTGTGGAAAAGGACTTAGTGCTCAATTGGGAAAAATGCCATTTCATGGTAGATGAAGGCATAGTTCTTGGCCACAAAGTGTCAGCCAAAGGTATAGAAGTAGATAAGGCCAAGGTTGAAGCTATTGAGAAGATGAGTTATCCTAAGAATGTTCGGGAGGTCCGAGGTTTTCTCGGACATGTCGGCTTCTATAGGCGGTTCATCCAGGACTTTTCAAAGATTGCCAAGCCCCTATCTACTTTACTCAAAGAAGACGTTACTTTTGATTTTGATGAGAATTGCAAGCGCGCGTTTGAGGAGCTTAAGAGTAGATCGATCTCTCGCTCCAATTCTTATATCGCCGACCGGAACCTACCCTTTGAGCTTATGTGTGATGCATCCAACTATGCCGTTGGTGCGTCTTAGGGCAAAAGCTTAATGGAAAGTTCCAGCCTATCTATTATGCCGATCACACACCGAATCCTTCTCAAGTTAACTACACGACAAGCGAAAAGGAACTATTAGCCGTAGTCTTTGCTATGGATAAGTTTCGTAGTTACTTGCTGGGTGCTCAAGTGATTGTGTGGACTGACCACGCTGCTTTGCGATATCTCATGACCAAAAAGGAAGCTAAACCGCGCCTACTGCGTTGGATACTAACCCTCCAAGAGTTTGACGTTCAAATCAAAGATAAGAAGGGCAGTGAGAACGTAGTGGCGGATCATGTTTCTAGGGTGTTAAATGAGGAAAAGGATGAACCAGATGATATAGATCTTTACTTTCCTCTAGAGAACATTATGTTGATAGACGGTTGTCCTCCCGATGTTCCATGGTATTCCTCCATTGTAAACTACCTTCATGCCCGTTATCTCGATCCCGAAATGTCTTATCAAGAGAAGAAGAAGTTCTTCTCTCGATATGAAATATTTCGTTTGGGATGAACCTTATCTTTTCAAGATCTCAGTAAAGATGGTTTGCTTAGGAGATGTGTTCCGGAATCCGAGCAACGCGATATAATCGAGCAATGCCATAGTGGACCCACAGGTGGTCACTTTGGTCCTTGGAAAACGGTTGCGAAGATCTTCCGGTCCGGTTTCTATTGGCCCACGATCTTTAAGGACGCAGAAGCTTTCTGCAAAGCTTGTGATCGTTGCCAAAGAACCGGAGCTTTGACAAGGCGGTTTGACATGCCGTTGAAACCCATCCTTGAATGCGAAGTCTTTGATGTTTGGGGCATCGATTTTATGGGACCATTCCCATCATCTTGTGGCAACAAATACATCTTAGTCCGCGTTGACTATGTTTCGAAATGGGTGGAGGCAATTGCCACTCCTCACAATGATCATAAAACGGTCATGAAATTTCTGAAGAAGAACATCTTTGTGAGGTTTGGATGTCCACGTGCCTTGATCAGTGATGAAGGGACATACTTCTGCAACCGACCTTTGGAAAAAGTCCTCGAGAAGTATGGTGTTCGCCATAAAACTGGCACACCATATCATCCTATGACTAGTGGTCAGGTTGAGCGAAGCAACCAAAGTCTTAAGAAAATCCTGGAGAAGACGGTGAATAGTCATAGAAAAGACTGGAGTTTGAAGTTGGACGATGTACTTTGGGCATATAGGATCGCCTATAAGACCCCATGGGTACATCGCCATATCAAATGGTCTACGGGAAACCATGTCATCCGCCCGTCGAGCTAGAGCATAGAGCTTATTGGGCCACAAAGTTTTTAAACTTTGATGCCCAAACTTGTGGACAAGCATCGACTTCGGCAGCTATACGAGCCGGACGAGTTCGACTTCGAGCATATGAGAGTGCCAGGATCAGCAAAGATAAGATGAAACTACTCCATGATGCAAAATTAAGAAAGCGAGAATTCAGAGTCGGCGAACAAGTTCTCCTCTACAATTCTAGGTTACATTTGTTTCCTGGAAAGTTGAGGACTCGTTGGTCCGGCCCCTTCGAGATTCTCCAAATTATTCCTGGAGGCGTTCTAGAACTTCGTGGTTATAGTGGTGACCCGTTTCGAGTCAACGGTCAAAGGTGCAAACACTATATCGGTGAACCTAAGGAGACATCTTTGATTGTTAAATTTCTCGATATTCTCGGATGTGGTGTTGCTCGAGTCGAAGAATTTAGCGAGTTATCACCAGACTTGTTCTCCGAGGATGACGGTAGTGATCCTTCGAAGAAGTTCTAGCCGGTAGTGCCGATATGGAAGAGTTTGAAAGGGAGCGACACCGAAGCGTCATCGAGGACTCAGAGAATGAAGAGGTCACCCGTGGGGAGGTTCAAGCGTATGTGGAGGGCTATTAAAAATTTTCCCCCATGTGTGAGATGCTGTTTCTGCAGCCACACTACGGACCGGAGCTTAAACGAGGTAGTGGGGCGGCGTAAAGGTTAAATGGCCCGATCCAGCCGAGCTTCAAATGTGTCGAGCTAACGACAATAACCATTAGCGCTACTAGGAGGCATCCTAGATATCCCTTATTATATTAGTTTCTTTCTTTAGTTATTTTTCCTTGTTCTAGTTGTTTTACTCTTATTAGGATTGTGTTGTTTTTATCAGTCAGCCGTCCTAAGCTTATACAGGGTCGAAGTGTTGTTTTGCTTATGATTTCCTCTTATCTTTATCTCTATCACTTTTGCGCGATATGGTTTCATCCCTTGTATCCCCGAGGTACGTTTTGTGTTGTTTTTCATGTATGCAGGATATTTGCTATAGCACTTGTGAGCTTTCAGATGATGTCAGTTTTCCGGTGGATGGTCCACAGTTTACTGCTTTCATCAAGCCTTTCTGGAGTTGATACGTAGCACTTCCGGAATTGCCACTTTAGAACTACAATCAGCTAAGTTTCTCTTATTCTGCACAACATGAGGACATGTTGTTATTTAAGTGTGGGGGAGGGGATAGTTCGAGGCGTATACGTTTAATTACTACGTTAGTTTGTTTATTATGCAAACAAAATTGGTCAATTTTCAAAAACAATTCTACACTTGTGTTCTTGTTTTGTCCCGAGTAGGCAATTCAATGTGAAGTTCGTTGTTTTTGCAGTCATCTATGCGATATTTCATATGTTTGATAAGTTAGTTGTTTCACCAGAATTACATTGCACGAGCCATAGTTAATGATGAGCTACTTTTATAAAGTTATACCCCGTTTTGGATTAGTAGTTTTTGATTATCTTATAAGTCATGTACTTAGTGCTACGTATATATCGTGGGATTTATGATAGTTTGTATTTAGATCCGAAGTATGAGATACTGTGAATATCTGATAGTTTGAATGTGATGAGTAACACGTAACTATTGTCATTTGAAAAGTTGAGTTAATAGTTGATTAATATGGGTGTGTCGGAAGCTAGTCGATGATTTGGGTGAGGTAGGGTATACCACGTATGTCCTATTCCACTATGATGACCAAAAGCTCACGACAGTTAGAAAAAGCTGCCTTATGATTGGAGTAAGGTAGGGGATTATCTCGAAATGTCCTATTCTACTATGAGGGCAATAGCTTCTTCTAATGTGCGTTTAAAGTGAATAAGCTAAATTAACTAAAGAATTGTTGCGAAATTGAATATAAGACTTAGTTATCGTTAATCTTATCCCCAAGTATAAACCGATAGATATCTTGTAGGAGTATCCTCTCGAGTATTTCGTAAAGGCCCTAGATATATTCGATCATCCTTTTCGGGATATGTCACGTTTGTAGGGTGCACCTTATGAGTGTCATTTATTACTATTTCGCGAGGGGGTATTAGCTAGTTTTACTTTGAGTTGTTCAAGTTTGGATCTAGTGGAAGTTCCCTATGGCTATGCACTCACACACCGGTGGACATCTAAGTTATTGGATGTGTGTTATATTTGTTTAGATGCATGCTTTCCCTTCTCGAGCCTAATTTTCGTATGCATGTCTTGCTCGGGACGAGCAAGAGATAAGTGTGGGGGAGTTGTTAAGGGTGAAAATCTATGTTTTATTATGATATGTTTTACGGTATTTTCCCTCTTAATTGGATTAATTGCATAATAAACGGCCCTTATATGGAAATGTTGAGCATACTAGGTTTTTAAGGACTTAATCTCAATATTGAATAAATTATGTGTTTTCATCGTGAATTATAATTAATTGGACTTTATTACGCTTTGCGATGTTTTCCATGTGTTATAGGTATGTTCATTGTGCTCAAATGGTGATCAAAAAGGGTTAAAACTCAAGCTATAAAGATTTAAGAAGAGATAATGATGAAGTGAATTGAAGAAAAGAGATAAAGATGCAAAAATCGCATTCAAGTCATGCTGAACGAACGTCCATGCTCCGTCCATATCAAACGAGCGTCTGAAATATCAAACGAGCGTCCAAGGTGCTAAAAGTGATTCAGAGAGTTTGAACTGAGATCGAACGGGCGTCTGAGGAGAGTCTGAAATATCAAACGAGCGTCCGCCATCTTGAACGCTCGTCCGTCCGCCGACTCAGCCGAGACCGACTTAATCTTCTATAAATACCTGCCTATTTCTGCACCCAAGAAAACACACGATTCGACACACATAAACCCTAATACCTAGGGGCGGCTAAGGCTGCAGTTTTTACATCTTTTCCTTCACTTTTATGCAAATTAGATCTAGGTTAGTTTAGGTTACTTTTTATGCTGTTTTTATACATTGCTGAGTTGCTGAGGATGTTCAGAGGCTAAAACCTCCATCAAACGAGAGTTGTGAAGCCATCAACGTGAATTGATCTGTTTATCTCGGTTATTATTGTGAGTATTTATTTATGGTTGTTTCTTATTCATGCTTTACTCATGTTTTTAGTGCATTATATCGGAAGATTGCATGTTTTCGATTGTGTTTATGCTTGATGGGAGTCATGTTAAACCTTTAGATCACCATGAATAGGAATAGTCTCTGAATCTATAATAACGGAAGTTAATAGGTTCGATCACTAGGTTAAACATAAAAGTTGACATCTTTGGTCTTTTAAACGCGTTAATCTAGCATTGGAAGATACTAGGTTAATAGATGAAATACCTAAGGAATTAGGATTTCATGTTAAGAGAAGATGAATCACAACCTAAGTAAATACCACGTAAAATCGAGATAGGAGATCAATGCATGTTGATAGGTGGATCAATCCTCGTTTGTCTTTTATAAACTTGATTTACAACCCTCGTAGCTTAGTTTAGATTAGTTAATTTATTTTCCCGCACTTTTAGTTTATTTTTATCGCTTTCAATCTCTCCTAGCATTGGATTAATCTCCTCTCGTCTAGTTATTTTCTCGCATATTTGTTTAGTTAGTTATTCGTTAGGTTAGTAATCGTGACAAGAGTTAGTTAAAAACAAAGGCTAGGGTTAACATTCGTCTAGTTCCCCGTAAGATCGACCCGGCATAGCCTCTATACTACGATCCTTGCACTTGAGGTTAACCGGTTTTATTACTTGTTTATTTTGTATTAATAAAATCCGTGACACCTTGAATGCCCATTTTTGTGTTTCATCATCACCACCCTAGTCATTCTTGAATAATAATCAATGAAGGACACAAAATACCTGTGACCACCCAATGATTCCACCCTTGATGGTCCCCAAAAATCATAATGAATATAATTAAGTGTTGCCTTTGTGTTGTAAATCCCTTTTGGGAGCTTGCTTCTGTGTAGTTTTCCAAACACATAATGTTCACAAAAACCCAGATTATTGACCTTATATCCCCCAAGAAGATCAGCTTTAGACAGAATGTGCATCCTCTTTTACCCATATGACCAAGTCTCATGCTTCCGAACTTCATAAAATTTGACCTGATCCCTCCTTTAATCCAATCACGCTCTAAGAACCTCTTCAACTGTAACGCCACAGAACTTGGGTCTGGCGGCGTTTAATAAATGATCCGGTAAACTCCCGTTGAATGAGTCATAAATGATCCGGTCAAATGTTTAAACCGTCGTCCTCGCTTGGTCTAAAAGGGCTTACCCGAGTTGACAAGATATTTATGTCTTACACTTACATGCAGTGAGCTACTACTTTACCGATGTGGGATCTTACATTCTCCTTTTTATAAGGGACCGGCATCCTCGCCAGGACTTGTCCCAATCTCGTCCCTACCAGAGGATTCTAGAGGTGAACCCCATTGTCTCTCACGGTGTGGCACTTAGGTCCGTCTGATAGTCGGCTCTGAATATCAATCTGTAACTCCCTAGAACTTAGGTATGGCGGCGCTAAATGAGTCATAAATGATCCGGCCAACTGGTTAGACCGTCGTCCTAGCTTAATCTAAAAGGGCTAACCCGAATTGACAAGAACTTTATGTCTCACACGTATATGGGGGTGAGTATTCTAGTACTTTACCGATGTGGGATCTTATATCGACATCTCGTAATCTTCCAAGAACCTAACTATGTTTTTGGTGATGAATTCTTTCAATAAAGAACTTGTATTATTGTGCTATGTGAGGTAGAGAGAAAACAATGAGACCACGTCCCGGGGATGTAAATCGATTGATATCATATTGTTAATGACGAGCTTTAAGACTAAGTCCTTTTCTTTTCGTTTTATTATGTTTCTGTGGCGTGCCTACCACATTTTCTATAGTAATTTAAAATTCCTGAATTATTTTCAGTGTTCCTGTTGTATCTTATTTCTAGATCCACCACTGGACGCACCCTTAGACAACTTCATTATTCTTATTCATATCACGCAAGTCTATCTTTATCTTTGGGCAGTAGCATTTCTCTTGCCGATTGCTAATAGGCCGTTAGCTTAGCTTTAGCTTTAGGCTCCGCAGGTTCCAGTTCTGAGGGACTAATGGATTGGCAGTTGCACCAATCCGAAGTTTTTATAGTCTGAAGGGGCGATCCATAGAGTAGGTCGTTGGCAGCAAATAGAAGACTTCACAAAGAAAAGGGCCGGCCCAATTAAACAGTTGGAAAAGTGAGAATTATGTCTGTGTTCCCTTCCTGTTTCATTTTATGATATATCAAAGGAATGCCCATTAAAACTTTATAAAGAAAGGAGTCCCCAATTTTACTTTGCTCTAAAAATAATGAAAAGGCATTAGATACAATCTCTAAATTAACTTAGCCAAAATAATTTAATGCATATCAAATCTCTTGATTTTAGCATTGAGGACATTTTCAAACCTTCAATTAAAATTGTTAAAATTTGCAGTCAACTACTAATAGTGTTTATATAAAGTTTATTATGGTTGGAATGTATGTGATCACACGTGTATAAATACTATGGTAAAGTATTTTCACGTTTATAAAAATATTAAGGGAGATGGGTTCAGAATGATATTAATAAATGTTTAGCTATAACAAATAGTTTTGTCAGCTGTTGATTGACCTAAACTAAGAACTCAGAAACTTTGGCACTCACTCAGTCACTCAAATTGTCGTGGGATCGATTTTGTGCGCACCGAAATTCTATGATAGACGTAGGAAATCGACCATCAGTGCCAATCATGTAAAACGTTAAACGCAATTTCCACATAAAATTGTATCATGACGTACTCATATAAATAAAGAAGTCAAAAGACTTCATAATTACTACGTACATTACAAACTACACTTTTCCTACAACTATTTATTTGTCAATATATATGTTAATTAATCAGCTACTTATGTGGGATCATCCAACTTATTTTCTATAAGATAGTGTCAAATAAACATTCATAAGAAAAAGAACGACACCCTTTGTTTTCAATTAAAAAATGTGTAAGAAACTTTCTCTCACAACTATAAATTTATCTCAAAATCAGTTGTTAAACTCACAAGCATTCCATCTACATAGCATATACTCAGTAAAAAAAATATATCTCATACACAAATCAAGACGATCGATGGCTTCAAAGATTGTTTGGTTTCTGCTCGTTGTTCTCATCGCAGGTTCGTTCAAACTCTTTCTTCGATCTCTTTGATCCATACAATTCTATCAAACTTGCCATGCAACTCGATCACTAGATAACTGTAGAACACTTGTTTTACGTTGATATCGTTAGATGAATGTTTTTCATTATTATTACTAAATACATATTGATAGGAAAACGTGAGTGTTTTCAAATGTTTTGTGAGCTCAGTAATAAGTATATATACCTTCATACTAGAAATTCCTTTAAGTTTATATTTTAATTTATTTATTTGAAGGGTATTTCGTTTTTTTTTCTTTTATTTTCGGTTAATTAATTAATAACTAGAGTTGCTATAATTTTAGGATGCATGATGTTTTCTCAAGTTGAGGATAGTGCAGTTGATGGTTATAAACCATAAAATGTCATACCGTCAATAAATTTGGTTCAAAGCTATTTCACCCCTCTCAGAAAGCATCTGTTGGACGACTTTTGTGAAAGCGTGAATGAATATGGAACGTGCGTCACCGCTCAAGATTGCATAGATTCTATTAATTGCCGTTGCGCCTCTCGAAAATGCGAACCGATCCCAGAAGAGTAGTGTTACAGCCACAACAATTATGTGACACAATATGTATTTACAACGTTGAATATGACGAAACTTGTTTTAATCCTGTTGTGTAAGTTTCTCAGTACAATTGTTCTGATGATCATAACATTTTTCTTCAGTTTTCAATTGTGAGACCTCTTAATGGTAATTAGGAAATCAAATAATCAATGTACCATTTGGATTCGATATTTCAAATTACGTTTTAATTTTCTTTTACATTTACACATTCATTGATGTCCCAATCGATGTGTGATTTCGTCTATTTTGATTTGGTGTGTTTTGATTTCTCTCAGCTATTTGAAGTCAGACTTGTGAACTTGTTCGGAGATTTGAATAAAATATAATATAATTGTGTTTTAAAGTTTGTTTATGTTCGTATTTCTATCTCTTGTCATATTCTCTATGTTTTCCTATCATACGCTTCAACGCCAGTTGGAATCAAAGCATACCCTTGTTTCTGGGACGATAGTGTAATCATCATCTTCTACTTGTTCTTCTTTTCTATTTTTTATTTTTTATTTGATTGACGGTAATTGATGTAAGTCAACTAGATGATACACTTTACGATATTTTATCCCCGATTCTTATGCGTTTATTGTGTTGGCATGTCAATTCGAGCAACTATTATGTTGATTTAGATCATTTTGTGTACATAGTAAATATTTAAAAAAAAAGACGATTCTTTAGTCAATTATCTAGGCTTATTAGCCAAGTTTTGTTATCGGTTTACGTGTGATATCTTTGCGATTTTTGTTTTGTAACACAGATACCGAGGCTCGGGAGCTTAGATTTTGGAGTGTCAAAACGTAGATTTGATCGTGATTCGATTCGATGCATTAAAGAAGAGTCTGAAGTCCTTTGTTTCAGCTCTGGTTAGTCTTGGCGTACGCCAGGAATCTTCAAATGTTACTTCCCGCTTAAGCAGCAGAAAATTCATTAGATTTTGATCGTCCTGGAGCAAATAAAGTGACAAAACAACTTAAGTCAAGAGATAGAGTTACACAACATCATGAAATAAGTAATCATCTAGACGATTCAACCAATCGGACCTATAACCGCACGCTAACTGAAATTTAAGAAAGTAGTGGAGTGCGTGTGTGAATATTCCTCAAATTTGTTACCAAGTAACCAATTATGTAATCATTCATGCAAGACATATTAGGTGCAATCCATATGCCTAAGAATGATACCAATCTCCACTAATCGAGACATTCAGAGTCAAGAAGTTAGATCGGGTGGGACTTTAAACTTGTAACGTTAGGCTCGAGCAGTTGGCTAATCGAAGGGATAAAAGAATGAATCAAAGAGAATAAAGCAAGATATCACGAATCTACACATTCTTTTTATTGATCAAGTACTGCTTCAATTGAGTCATCTCTCAAACTTACATCACTTTGACTTGTTGAACTTGTCCTCAAAATTGTCTCAAGACCACCACTTATTGAACTTTATTTACACTTTATTCAAATTTGAAACTTTTTGGAATTTTTGATTTGATTTGTGTTTTTTTAATACACCAATGGACTACGAACTTCGTAGGATACCACCTCAACTCATGCCATCAATATCATCCAACTCTCAACTTTCAATGTCATCACCACAACAATACATAGAAACTTGATAAACTTGCAGGACGCCAAGGATACGTAGACCAAAATTAGGCTAAGGGTCAAATGTAACGAGGTTAAACACGAATGACTAGTTTTGAGTAGGTTTTTGTCACTCTACAAAGGCTGATATGGGGACATGTGGAAATTACGTTTGGGAAGTCCATTTGGCTATGGTCGAGTCAAAGAAATACCAAGACCATCATATCCTTAACTTCGACTCCAAACACCTTTCTATTTCGCCTCGAAAGGATATCAAGCCTAAGTTCTAGTTGCTATGGAAGAATGCATGGTTGCATAAAAGTATGCATGTTAACAAAAGATCAGAATATACGTACTCAAAGAATTCACACTACAATCAAAAGATTCACAGTTAAATGAACTTACATGTCACATAGGTTACACATTTCGTTGAGTGCTTACTCTATCAATTGAAAAACCATATCTTTTCACAAAATGTGGTTTGTTATGCTTTAAATTGCTCGAAAATGATCATGGCTAAGTCTTTCTTATGCATTTAATGACATTACCCATTGTTGGTCTAACAACATTCCCACTCTCCACCTACGAACTTACATTATCCTCAATGTAAAGTGAGTGGTATGAAAGTAGTTAGAGATTCAAAAGGAAACAAAACAAGAAAAAACTGTGAAATTTGGTGCAAAAGTGAGGTTGGAGACCGCCAAAAGAGTGTTGGCGGACGCCAAGTGATACTGGACTATAAACAGAATGGTGCAAAATGGATTGGCCGACTCCAATGTGGTACTAAATGATCAAAGTGCTACTGCTTGGACTTGGCGAATGCCAAAAGCTATCATAGAGCTATGGCGGACGCCAAAGTGCAGCAGGGTGCAAAAATAAGGAATTGCATCCTAACGGGAAAAACCGGCAACAAGCATCATAAACGAAGGAGCTAAGCACAAATGATTTTTTTGGTGATATCGAACGACGTCATCTCAATATTTTTGAAATGGGGATTTCTTTATTGGCTTCTTCCACTTTACCTCTTCTCTTTTGGGAGGATTCCTCTATAACTGTTGTTTATATTATCAATCACTTGCCTACTAAAATTTTACAGGGTCGGTGTGCTTATGAGATGGTTTACCACCACACTCATGATTACCACTTCCTCCGTGCATTTGGATATGCTTGTTGGCCCTATCTTCATCCCTACAACGGTGACAAGAATGACTTTCGTTTCACAATGTGCATCTTTATTGGATACAATCCTGATCATCACGACTACAAAACCCTAGACCTTTCCACTAGTAAGATTTATGTTGCTCGCAATGTTATTTTTTATAATATTATTTATGTATCCCTATCACCTTCCTCGCGCATTGTTCCCCCTTTCCCCCGATATTTTTGCCTTGCCATCTCTTACCACCCAAAGTACCCCTGCTCATCTCCCTAAATTGCCATTTCCATCCTGCCCTAATGCCCCATCTTTCGACCCTTCCACCCCTTTGCCGACTCTTCTCACTCTACTGCTGCCTATCCTAGTTCCTCATCACCTCTTCTAAATTCTTCACATCCCATGCTCACAAGGGCCAAAACTAATACCAGCAAGCCTAAAGCTCTTCCCCCTGATTTTGTTAGTCACCCCTCTCGCATAGATCATATTTCCACTGTGCATGTTGATGAATCCATATTTTGTGGTATTTTATGTGCTTGTTTTATATTTATTTTGTTGGGAGATGCTTTGTTTCGAGTATGTTTTGGACGATTTTCAGGTTTAGGAGCTCGAGAGAGATTCTGAAAGATTTTGGGACTTATAGAGAGATTTCAGGACGTTTTGTGGAAAACAGGAGAAAGCAGCTTTTAAAGACTTCAGATTTTCAATTTTCATCTAAGTCGGGATCCCGACGTGTTGAAGTGAAGACAAATCCACCAGGACCTACTTTAGATTTTCTTGCTTTTATTCACATTAGATTTTTATTATGATCTAAACTTTTAATGATTATAAGTTTTTTTTTATAGTTATTATTAAATCCTAAATAAAACTTGGGCTTGGCTCAAATTAGACTTCTCAATTCAAGAAAGCATGTGTACGTGAGCATGAGAGGGATATTAGATAATATAATTAAGTTTTGAAAGGGGGAATAAAAAAAAGGGAAACTTGACAATCTATGCTTTAAAAGTAAATAATCGGTCAGCTATGCCCCGCAAGAAAAGATTGCAAATATATGCTTGCGTTAATAATGCGTTGCTTTTGCGGGAAAATGGTACAGCAGCATGCATAAATTTCATCCCTTTTTATAAATAAAATAAAAAGTGTATTTTCGTATTTTCTGTACACCGAATACGCTATGAAATGAGTCTACTATTTAATAATCTCTCCGTTTCGAAATAAGTGAAGCATTTGTTAAACAATAATTTTATGGTGGTCTTGGTCCCGGGATCAAGTAATTGGAGTATTGTACCACCATCTCATCAATTTGGAAAAACATGATTGGTGGTTGATTTTTAAACATAAGGGACCACCACAAAACTTTAAAAATCTTATTGGTTTGGCACCCCAACTAGGATTTGGTCCAGGACCATGTAAATTTGTGATTGCCAAAAACACGTATATTAAAGATATGAATTAATACTTTAATTTGAATGCCAAAATAACTAAGAAAAACCTTAGTCTATCATTAATGCAATGTTGTATTTGTTTATCTCATTCCTTAATAAATAAGGGTAGATGTAGAAAAACACTATAAATGTTGCATTGGAAATATAAGTGCCTCGGTTATTTTGAAACAAATCTTTTTGGCAACTGCCTCAGTTATTTCGGAACGAAGGATTTACTATCTCCGGGGCGGACCCACCCTATAGGTGGGGTGGTCTCAAGACCACCCCAAAATTTGAAAAAAAAAAACAAAAAAAAAATTATTTTTTTATATTATTGAATTAATGTTGTTATTAGTATATGTACTTAAGTCTTCTAAATTCTAAAAGAAAGCTATAGTGGCCTAGTGGAATTAGATCTATCTTGTGTGTCTTTCACATCCTATGGTCATGGGTTCAAAACATTGCAGAAGCTTTTTTTTGTTCTCATACCGCTGAAATACTTATAGCATTTTACGATTTAAATCTATTATTTTTCCCCATTACCTTAGACTTTTTATATCACATTTTTTTTTTTCTACATTATACCATTTAAATCTAATCAATTTGGTACATTATATACTGAAATGCTTATAGCATTTTCCCCTTACATTATACGATCTAATTTTTCTTAAAAAAAAAAAAACCCCTTTTACATTAGACCTTTTTTTGGTACATTATACCTCCGAAATGCTTATAGCATTTTTCATATAATAATTTATTCTATTTACCTTAGACTTTTTAAATCAACATTTTTTTCCTATCTTATACTCCCTCTGGTTTTTTATCTGTCGCAGAAAGAAGTATCACACAGATTAAGAAAGTAATTAATACGTCTAAAATATAGTATTGGAAATGTATTTTTTTAATTGAGATGTAAATATTTTGTTGGTAAAGGAATTTTTAGTATTGGAAATGTATTTTTTTATTGGAGATGTAAATACTTTATTGGTAAATGAGGAAATAAAAATAATAAATGATGCATTAGAAATGTAAAATGACAGATAAATAAAAACAGAGCAAATTTTGAAATGTGACGGATAAAAAAACGGAGGGAGTAGCATCTAAATCAAATCATGTTCATAATTTGATGTATTATGAACGTGATTCTTTAGCATTGAGATTTTTTTTCCGGATATGTATATTAGTGATAACCAAGACCACCCCAAGAAAAATTCCTGATTCCGCCACTGAATCTCCGTTTCAAAATACTGTTTCCGTCCAAAATATATATAAGTTATCCTAGAAGTTTTTATACAGATTAAGAAAATGATCGAATGTCATAAATTTCAAGGTTAATATCTCAAATGCCTCTTGACTATCTATCATTACTGAAAGTGCTTGGATATTACGGATAAGATAGAAAAAATGTAATAAATGTTGTAATGGTAATGTATAATGACTTATATTGTGGGACATATTTAAAAGTGTAGTTTGATTTATATTTTGAGACGGATATAGTATAAGTCATGTTAGAAGTTTTGTATTAGTGTTTTTCCTCAAATTCAAGGGAAAGACACATTAGTATACATTTTTCTGATTGCGAAAAATCTCTGATTATCGCTCTCCCGTTATCCAAGATTTTGCATTCGCCACCGGATAGAAAACCACGGTGTTTGTAAAGGCAAAATCCTCCAAGCATCGTTGCTGGGTGTTCGATTATTTATTTTTGTTTAAAACTACCGGTATTTTTGGTGTTTTATGTAATCTTGACTCTTTTATAGATGTAGCCAGGAGCGGACGTATGTTGAAAGGTGGGTGACACTCACCCTTTTGGGTTGGAACTTCAAATTCATTTTCACTCTTATATTCATTTTATCACGTAATATAATCGAATCATATAGCGATTTTTTTATTAATAATTATCAAAGTCATACATTTTAAGATAAGATATTTTATTATAATAAAACAATAGAAAAACAAACCGTGAAACGAAACGTATTATTGTATTATATTATTCTTATCAAATCAAAGTAAAAAAGAGGACTAAGTCGTAAATCTTAGAGTTCCTCTATTATCTTTATTTTACTCCAGCAAAATGTGTTTATCGCACTGTAAGAAAGTCGCAATTGTATCGCCCTCGTCCGAGGGCCTGCGTGCATCCTTGGACGTAGCAGAGTGGTTTTGCTGTGATTTTGAAAGAGGATAAGGATGGAATAACATTTTCATGGGTTTAATCGGTAGCAGATTATATATATATACTACTATTTGTCATGTATAGAAGATGGGGAAGAAGCTGTGAAAGAGATCACAACATTGTTGTTGGATCTTTTTAATAAGAGGACCATAGGCTTTTTTTTCTTAATTTTTTTTTAAAGGAGATTTAGGTTATGGAGGCATACCTTTCAGGAAAGAAAGGAAAATAAAGAACAAGTGCCATTCTTCTGAAAAAAAAAAAGAAATTGCCGGAAAATACACTTTCATGCTACTTTACATTTATCCCGTAAAAACAACGCATGGGTAACGCAAGCATATATTTGCAATCTTTTCTTACGGGGCATATATGACCAATCATTTTCTTTTGAAGCATAGATTGTCAAGTTTCCCTAAAAAAACAGAGCGAGAACGGAATAAAAGCTGTGCATCTGCTAGTGCCGGCGGGTCTTTATGGTGTAAGAATTTTGTTTTTTTGCTTTACATTACATTTAATTAAATGAGTAATTAGCTTTTCATTTTCTAGTTGATTGATTATTTTACCCCTCGATTGTTATAGATTGTGAGATCGAATTGTTTTTCATCCTCGATTAAATTATTAGTATTCATTTATTTTCTGCTTCATCGATTAATGATTTGATTGTTCGTTTTATTGTTTCGGCCGGATGATTGGATGAATAATTAGATCTAGCACCAAAAATCGAATCTAGGCGATTGTCAAAAAGATTTGATTTTAAGTGGTAAACAATATATTGTCTGCCGGTTCGTAGCCCGTAGGATTTCCTGTTGTGAAAATAAGTGTTCTAGGTTAAAGTTAACCCGATGTGCGTTAATACCTAGAGTTGGGTTTTTCTAAGCGTTCATGCGATTGTTCTCACCAAACCTCTGGCGATTGTTGAGAGGTGTGCTACACAGTTAGAGAATAAGTAGTGCCGATTGTCGCTTATCGAATATTGGAAAAATTGGTTGCTTGGCGATTGTCGGCAACTATAACTAATTTATTAATAATTTAGCCTCCTTGCATCAATGATCAATCGTAGGAATTGAGGGGGATAATTAACTGACTGGAACTTTTCTTTCTTTGTCTTCTTGATCTTTTTATTTTGTTTTTATTCTTAGAAATTAGATATAAAAAAACCAAATATCATTTGTTTTACAAATTTTAAGAGAAATAAGTTCACCGTTCCCTGTGAGTTCAACCCATACTTCTACTATACTAGCTATAGAGGTTGTAGGTGAATTATCTTTGGTGGTTTGACGACCCATCACATGTCTCCTCCTATGAGCCCACATGTTTCACCTAAGTCAATCAACATGTTAAATGGCCTATGGCCATGCAAGACGTAATCAATGTACGTATTCAAAATGGCACCTGGACTCCCACTTCTCTTCCCTCCCTTACGAATGTTATTGCTTACAAATGGGTCTATCGTGTAAAGTATAACGCAGACGGCTCTATTGACTATCACAAAGCTCGTCTTGTGGCTAAGGGTTTTCATCAGTATAAAGGCATTGATTATCATGAGACCTTCATGCCGGTGGTTAAGCCAGTCACTGTACGTGTAGTTCTGTCTCATGCCATCTGCTCAAATTGGTCTATCAAGCAGATTGTCATCAAAAATGCATTTCTTCATTGGTTTATTGATACACCTATTTATATGCAACAGCCGCCTGACTTTGTTCATCCTGATTTTCCTAATCACGTTTTTAAGTTACAACGCAGCATGTATGTTGGTCCCAGAGATGAGTAAAACTATATTCAGAGGGGGGGGGGGGGGTGAATGACTATAGTGGAGTTTCAATAACTTTTCTTATATTTAAAAGCTTTTGGGCAGCGGATAAGTCCTTTCATAAAATGTTGTTTCAAAGTAATTTATGCAATCACAGATATAGAGTATGCAATGAAATAAAGTGCTGTAAGGTAAATTGCTGAAAGTAAATAGACACAAAGGTTTATAGTGGTTCAGGGTGGTGTAATCCTTTAATCCACTCTTCTCCTGTGAAGATTGAAAGAGTTCACTATTGTTTTCATATATACAATAGCACGATTGTCCTTGGCTACACAAGCTTCACAATCTACAAGACTATCACTCCCTTACTTCAAAAGCTTCAGTGATTCAGTTTCTATCACTGCTCATTGAGAACAAATCTTTCAGCAGCTATCGCAAAGGTTGCAACTCCTTCTCAGATTCCTCTGATTCAATTGCCTCAGTTGATGTGAATTGAATTCACAGATTTGTTGATCAATCTCAGAGCTTGATTTGGAATTGAAGTTCTGATTGCTGAGTTGATCTCTAGATGTTTCTCGTTAAGTACAGATATAAGGCTTTTCACTTTGATAGAGTTTATGCTTTTTCAGAATCAAATTGTTATCTTTCTTTTCTGTCAATGCCTTCTATTTATAGTCCTGATAATCCTTGATTTAAATTTTTGTCCGTTGGCTATTTAATTGGGGCATAATCCTTGATTTAATTCTTGATTCCTCCTTAATTGTATTCTCCTTGATTTCAATGATTGAATTTTTCTTCAAACGTTTATCAGAAAATCCGTCCTTGATTGATCCTCAATTGATTGTGCATTTAATGCTTGATCTTGATCACTTGAAATCTGAACCAGTAAAGTTTACTTGGCCGTTCCCTGAACGGTTAAGAGAGTCTCTTGACTTGGCTGTTTGGTTCTCCCTTCACTGCTCTGTTTTTACTCAGCCGATAGCCAGTTTACTTTGCCGGTTCACTGCATTGTTATTTTCTTTGATCTTTCAGGTACTTGTTTGTACTTCAATGATCCTTGATTTGGGTGAGATCAGTGTACACCATATTTGACAATGTATTTCATCATTTGAATTATAACTTAGACTTATCCAAGGTCATCACAGACTTCCTTGGTTATAAGTCAGACCATTATATCTTCACTGCTTCTCTGCTGGTACTTGGCTGACTTCACTCTGCAGAATATCTGTTTTACTTTGTCATCCTACCAACTAGTACAATACTTGTCTGACTTAACTTATACAACATGTCAGACTCTAAGTAAAGACTTGTACAGAGAATTCTAACTTATTTCATGCTTGCTATAACAGCTAGTTTAATTTGGCCATCATCAAAACATAATAAAATGTTCCTAACAATTTCCCACTTTTTGATGATGCCAAAACCCTCATAAGCCTGAACATAAGTATACAAAATTTTCATAACAATCAACAGAACAAAACTCAAAAATTTTATTCATCTATTCAAGGGTAATAAGATAAGCAAGTTCAAAATCGATTCAGAATGCTGCAGCTACATTTTACTTAATTCTGCTTTGTACCTCTTGAACTTAGTGGTCTGGACCTCCTCCATATCTTTCCAATCAATTTCTGGAAACTTTCACTTCCAGTATACCATAGGAGTGTACTCAGAAACTCCATGAAATATTCTCTTGGCAAAGAGTCTGTGGAAATCAGGTATAGTCTCATTTGCCCTGGGTTGTCCAAAGTATTTCTCAAGTCTATCCCTAGCCTTAGCAATGTGTGAATCAACAAACTTGAGATTCTTGAACAGACCCTATTGTTCTTGTCGGTTCATCTTCCCCATAGGATTGAAGAATCTTGCCATGTAGTTGAAATCTTCTTGTTGTTCACTGGTTAAATCTTCTGGTCCTTTTGCAGAGAGTGGCATGGCTGTACTTGGTCTGCTGGTTGAGTTGGATCCAACATTTTGCTTAAGAGATGCATGTTGTCTCTTAATATCATTGTAAATTTTGGCTATATCAGTTCTCATATTCTCATCCTGATAGCCTAGCCAATCTGCACATGCTTCATCTTGTGTTAGATTTGGATACAGACCTTCTTGGACTCTGAAGAATTCTCTTACATTATCTAACACCTCTATATCAAATTCTTGCCTGTTTCTGTGGGTTGGGAAACTTCTTTTCTCACCAGTATATTTGGTGCTACTACTGCCTCTGCTTGTACTGGATCTGTGTTGACTTGATGATCCTCTTCGCTGATTTGATCCTGGTCTTTGCTGTCTACCTGATCTATCTCTATCATCATCTCTTCTTTGGATTGGATGAGGAAAACCTATGGAGGGTTCATTTGATAACTTTTCCCTCTCCTCTATTGCCTTTCTTAGCTGTTTCTTCAGCTTCATTTCGAATTCTCAGTTCTCTGTCCCTTGTTCTTAGCTGCTCCTCATTGAAGTTTGGGGGTCTAACTGTTGATCCTTCTTCAGGCTTATCACTTCTTTCCTCCTTTTTGGCAGCATCATTCCTTTGCTGTAGTAACATATTGTTTGTAGCTTCAGTCGTACCAATCAGGGTGTCCGGTTTGGATTCAATGGTCGTGAATCTTGCATCATGATCAGTTAACCTCTTGGTTACACTGCCAAATCTTGTGCCAAGTGCTGAATCCATAGCTTCATTCTCCAGGGATATGTGTTGTCGTAAACCTGAGAAATTGTGAGTAAAATTGATATTCATCTGTTTTATCAAGTCGGCCTGTCGTTGCACAACAATATTTTGTGCATCAATATACTCAGCAATAGCCTGGAACCTTCTTTCGATGGAGTGACTTTCATCCTTAAATGCTAGAGTCATGGATCTGAGGTACATGGCTTGCTGTTCCAGTTCTTCAGCCAACAAGTATGTTGCTTTTTCAAAAGCCTCATTTGATCTGCCAGTAGATAGGGGAGCAAACTGATGATGGAAACCAACTGGTTATGGTTCTTTTTGTTGTCCTCTGCTTTGATGCGGCATAGTGGGAGGTACCTTGACCGATTCTTGGTGCTGTGCTGTTGGTTGAGTAACATCTACACCAGCCTCTACTTCTTCAAGTACTTGAGTAGATGTAAATTCTGGTGCAGTCTCTTATTCCCCCTTGCTTTGTGCCGGGAATTGTTTTGACTGGAGTGGCAGCAGCTGATCCAGTGTCCAACACTGTTGTTGCTTGAGCTGTAGTATCCACAGAAAGTTGTGGGGCATGAGTAGCTTGTGGATTCAGCTTAGAGGTGGTATCAGCTGTCATGGCCTGTTGATCATTTTGTGGGATTGATGAAGTTGTCTTAGTTGATGGGGTTAACTTTGCTGTACCTTGTGTTTGTAAAAAAGAACTTAGAAGGATGTTATCATCAATTGCATCAGCTGTTGGTTCAGCCTCTATATCTTGTCTATCACCATCATCATCATCGTGATCATCCCCATCATCATTTTCATGATCATCTCTGTCATCTTCCCAGTCACCACTGTCTTTGTCAGAGATCTGGGGCAGTTTTTCTTTTCCAGCATCAACCATGTCCCAGAGTGGGGTTTAATCAAGTACACCAACCAAGGTTGTGATCCCCAGAAAATAAAAAAACCAAGCTTCTTCAGCAAGCATGAGTTCTGAATCTTAAAGCTGAAGTCGGGAATCACCTTCTTTCCATTCAAGATATGCAGCAATGCGATCATCAATATCATTTGCAGATATTTGTGCAGGTTCTTCTGGAGTTTCCTCATCATCTCCAATGTCTCCTGCTTCTTCCTCATTTTGAGGTTGATCATCCTCACTTCCACTTTCTTCCTCTTGTTGTTCTGCTTCTTCTCCTGATTCCTCTTCTTCTTCTTCATCAATTAACTTTCCAAACTCCTCTTTGTCCAGATTTCTTTGAACTCTTGGTTTCTTTCGTTGATCAGTTGTGGTTCTTCTAGGTTGCTTGCGCTTTCATCTTGCTTCTTTCTTTGTCTGTTTGACATAGGTAAACATGACTTTGGATTCATGCAATTTATGGAGTTTGATTACTGGTACTTTCAGACATTGCATGAGGTAGTGGAGTTGGAGTCCATAGGATTTCTTGATCCAGAAGTGCCCATTTATCTTCATTCCATCTGCTAACCCCTTTTTAGCAACATTGACCTCTCTCTGAATTTGCTCCTTGATTCGCAGGAAGAAATAGTTGGCCCAATTGAACTCCAGACCGTTGTAGATTATTCCTATGAGGCTCATTCTTACTTCTGTAATAGCATTATTTGCCCCTAGCTTGCCTTCAATTGTCTTTCCAACTAGGGCACTGAATTCATTGAAGGGTTTCTTCAAGGCAGATCTAAGACAGTTAAGTTTCTTAGATCCTGGGTTCGCAGTTTTAGTGATTGTGACCCATAAGCCATCCAAGTTTTGTGGGATAAGGGACACTTTGCTGTGACCTTTGTTTGGGAGTTTAAGATGTTTCGAATTACCTTGGATGTAATTACCACTTCCGTACCATTGACCGATGCAACAATCCGATCTTCACCCATTTCAACATCATCTTCAGCAAGGAGCCCAGAAACAAATTTGACGGACTTCCAGAAGGTGATGAGGCTTTCATAGAAAATATCTTTGATGGGTGAATTTAGGAAAGTCAACAATCCCAGATTTTTGCATCCATTTGCCAATATTTTTGCGTCCTCATCATTTCTGCATAGCTTCAAGTAGTGTACTTCTTGAAAGAACAATCCAGTGGCAATCGATTTTTCATATTTTTTTCCAGTTTGAGTTGTTGACGAGGATGAAGCCATTGTTGATGTACTTTCAATTTTGAAAAGAAGGTATCGATTTTTCAGAGAGAAAGCAAAGTAGGGTTTATGATTTGCAAAATAGCATAAAGATTTCTGAAAAATCTCTAAGTGTGGTTTATATAGAATGATATTTGGTAGTGTGAACGTGGTTGAATATGTAATGATTTTGTGACGTAATGGCATGATTTTTTGTAGGTAAATCATTATATTTGAGTGTAGTGGGGGAGTGGATTGAGGTAAGTAATGATAAATCCCGGATATCGAGGCGTTTATAATACAAAAATAATATAGTTACCTCCACGATTTTGAATTGATCTCCACGTGTGTAATATTCCTCAGTATAATCTTCTATAATTCCTTTGATTTTCCACGTGTATAGAATTGATTTAGTTCACACTTTAGTTTGCTATTAATTCCATTCTATATTTCGGTGAAGAGCCTTAGCTGGTCACTAGGCCGGTGTAGTGACTTCTTCACTGAGCTGCTGTATATAACTGTTCCTAACAATCAATGTAGTTAACTTCGCTGAGTACCAGTGCGTTGCCTTCCAAATGAGCTTACCCATAACGGCAAATGTTTAGTCAGCTGGTAAAGTTGCTTACCTGATTACTCCAGTTAGCCGCTCCTTTGTACTTAGTAAATTTATATCATTCCTAACTCAGTTCTCAAATTGCTGAATCATTCATGATTGAGTGGTTTTGTGAAGATGTCAGCCAATTGATCTTCAGTGGGTATGTATCTTAGAATAACATCCCTTTTTTCAACATGATCTCTGATAAAGTGATGTCTCACATCAATGTGTTTTGTTCTTGAGTGTAATACTGGATTTTCAGTAATAGATATTGCACTTGTGTTGTCACACCTAATTGGAATTGTCTTCTCCTCCATTCCATAATCCCTTAGCCGTTGTCTGATCCATTGAACTTGTGCACAACAACTGCCTGCTGCTATATATTCTGCTGCAGCTGTTGATGTAGATATGGAGTTTTGCTTTTTTCTAAACCATGATACTAGTCTGCTGCCTAGCATTTGACAGGTTCCAGAGGTGATTTTTCTATCTATCTTGCATCCAACATAGTCAGAGTCTGAATATGATATTAGCTTGAATCCTCCATCTTTTGGATACCAAATTCCAACATTGATGGTGTTCTTTAGGTATTTGATTATTCTCTTGGATGCTAGAAGACGTTATTCCTTTGGCTGAGCTTGAAATCTTGCACATAGTCCCACTGCAAAAGCAGTATCAGGTCTGCTTGCAGTTAGATAGAGTAGGGATCCAATGATTCATTTATAAATATTCTGATCAACATCCTTTCCACTTTCATCTTTTCTAGGAATAACCCTTGCACACATTGGTGTATCTGATGTGCCACTTGTATCCATGCCATACTTGTGTATCAAGTCCTTTGTGTACTTGGCTTGATTAATGAAGATGCCATCTTTCATTTTCTTTACTTGTAGACCAAGGAAGTAATTTAACTCTACCATCATGCTCATCTGAAATTTGCTTTTCATTAGGTTTGCAAATTTCTCACATAGCCTCTCATCTTCTGATCCAAAGATAATGTCATCAACATATATTTGGACTGACAGGGTGCTTGGTCCTTCCTCTAGTTTTAAGAGAGGCTTATCAATGGTTCCCTTGTTGAATCCATTGTTGATAAAAAATTGTGAAAGAGTCTCATACCAAGCTCTGGGTGCCTGTTTGAGTCCATAAAGTGCCTTTTTGAGTTTGTACACTTTATCTTCTTTCCCTTTGAGTTGAAAACCAGGAGGTTGTTCCACATATACTTCTTCTTTTAAAAGTCCATTCAGAAATGCACTCTTGACATCCATTTGGTAGACTTTGAAATCTTTGTGGGCTGCAAAGGCTAGGAAGAGTATGATAGCTTCAAATCTTGCTACTGGTGCAAAGGTTTCATCATAATCTATTCCTTCTTCTTGAGAGTAGCCTTTAGCAACTAGCCTTGCTTTGTTTCTGACAACTGTCCCTTGTTCATCCATCTTGTTTCTGAATACCCATTTTGTTCCAATGATGTTGGCTATGTTTGGTCTGTCAACTAGTTCTCAGACCTCATTTCTTTCAAATTCATTTAGTTCTTCTTGCATAGATGTAATCCAATCAGCATCTTGGATTGCATCATCTATTGTTTTGGGTTCTACTTGTGATAGAAATCATGTTAGCATATTCTTCAGTTGTCTTCTGGTTCTGACTCCTGTGTGAATGTCTCCAATTACTTGATCTTCAGGATGGTCTCTTAGCCAGTTGAGGTCAGGTTGAAGTTGTTCTTGACTTGGTGCTTCAACAACTTCAGTTTGTGCATCAGCTTCATGTTCTTGTGCTGGTGTCTCTTTTGTTGTATTGACTGGTAGCTCATCTTGATTTCCAAAATTGTGATTCAGGATGGTAGCTGGTACTGTTGTATTTATGTAGACTTGTCTTTGTCCTGCTTCTTCTTCAAGTTCTTGAAAGCTTTCACCATTTGTGTTTGGTTGATCAAATACTACATGAATTGATTCTTCAATCACTAGAGTTCTTTTGTTGAGAACTCTGAAAGCTTTGCTTGTGTCTGAGTATCCCATAAAAGTTGCTTCATCAGCTTTTTCATCAAAAGTATGTAACTGATTCCTGTTCAAAACAAAACATTTAGATCCAAACATATGCAAATGTGAGATGTTAGGTTTTCTTCCATTCCATATTTCATATGGAGTTTTTCCATGATGTTTGTTGATGATTGATCTGTTTTGAGTATAGCATGATGTATTTACTGTTTCAACCCAAAATCTCTTTGGTAAGCATGCTTCTGCAATCATTGTTCTGACTGCTTCCTTGAGTGTCCCGTTTCTTCTTTCTGCTATACCATTTTGTTGTGGCGCAGCTGATAGTTTATGCAGTACTCTATTTTCTTCACAGTAGGTTCTGATAACTTCATTTAGAAACTCTGTGCCTCTATCTGATCTGATCTTGATGATCTTCATTTCCTTCTCATTTTGAATTCTTCTTAGCAAATCTAGCAGCTTTTTGAGTGTCTCTCTTTTCTTGTTCATAAATATGGTCCATGTGAATTTGGAAAAGTCATCCACCACTAATAGAGTGTATTTCTTCCACTTACACTGAATGGTGTGACTGGTCCAAACAGATTTATATGTAACATATGTAAAATTCTTGTTGTTGATTGATAGGGCTTTGACTTGAAAGAGCTTTTGATTTGTTTCCCTTCATGCATCACAGAGACTTTATTTCTTGAATGTGATATCTGGTAAGCCTTCAACTAACTTGTTCTTTGACAGTGTGTTGATGGTTTTGAAATTTAGATGATTCAATCTTATATGCCAAATCCAGCTGGTTGATTTCTTATTTTTGACAAGCAAACATGTTTCTACTTTAGCTGTCTTTCAATCTACCACATACATGTTTTATTCTCTTCTACCTACAAGAACAACTGTGTTGGTTTGACTGTGAATCACCTTGCATCCTTTCTGATTGAAGTGCACATTATAGCCTTTGTCACAGAATTGACTGATACTTAGAAGGTTGAAATTCAGTCCTTTAGCATAAGCCACATTTTGAATCTTCAAACTGTTTTTGAGCATTATGCCTTCCCCCTTAATTTTACCAGGGTTTTCTTTGCCTCCAAAGGTAACTTGGGTCCATCAAAATCTTTGAAGTCAGTGAGCCATCCCTTGTTCCCTATCATATGTCTGGAACATCCACTGTCTATGTACCAGACATCCTGCAAAACAAATTAATTAAGTTTAGGTACCCAACACTGTTTGGGTCCATACCTGTTAGCAGTCATGCCTCCTACTCCTAATGTGTATCCAAAGAATCTTCTTTTTGGATAATTAAAGTCATCAACTTCATATATCTAAGGCATGGCAGAATAACTTTTAATGTTTCTACTAGAGGTATTATGATATTTTTCTCTACTTTTTGGTGCATTTTTTGCATCCTTTTTCACTCTCCAATATGTAGAAGGAAACTTATTTCCATGCTGCTTCTTGTGTCGAGGAATATGCCTTGGCTTGCTCTTCTTAAACACATGATGCATATTTTGAAATGGTTTCTTCTTATATTTTGGGGGTGTAATATTCCAATCATCCTTAGAAGGGTAAAGTCTTCCTTTACCTTTCTGAACTCCTTAGCCTTTATTTGGCTGGATTGATGATTTATTCTGCTATTTCACTACACTAGGTTTTGACTTCACTGGTGCAGGATGAGTGGTTGAAACTATGGTCTGTCTTTTTCTGAATTTTGGTCCAGGCTTGGTCCTTGAGTCAGAGATGTGTTGTCCATTGTTTCTATTTTCATCCTGACTGTTGTAGCCAGGACCAGATCTGGATCCAAACCTTTTTAGGGGTTTGTAAGCTGGTACATTAAGTGGTGCAGTGGTGTTCTTAACTGGAATGGATACTCTCTCAGCTGGTCTTTCAGTATTAGATGAGTGATCATGTGTTGCTTGTTGATCAGTTGAGTGAATATCCTTTCTAGTTTGTTCAACTTTCATTTCATCCAGTTCATTCTTTCATCTTTTATTTTCCTTTCTCAGATTCTCACGTTCTAGTTCCAGAATTTCATGATTTTCTTGAATTTCTTCAAATTTGCTCATGAGATTTTTTTGAATTAGATTTTTAGAATCTAAAGGAAGAATAGAAGATTATGCAGTGTAAGATGAGGACGCACTAGATGATGAGGATGAACTAGATGTTACCTTAGTTTTATTTGACTCTTTAGCCATAAGGCATAGGTATGCCTTTTCATTGTCTGAGCTGTCAGCTTCACCATCATCAGAATCATTTTCAGATGATTCTTCATTCTTTTCACTGCTAGATTCAACTTTTAGTGCCTTCTTGCTCTTTCTCTTTTCAGTTGTCTTGTACTTTTTCTTATCCTCATCTTTGTCTTTTTCTTCAGGGCAATCAGCTTTGAAGTGACCTTTCTTCTTGCAGTTGAAGCATCTGTACTCATCATCCTTTTTCTTCATGTCTTTGCTTGAGTTTGACTTCTTGTTTGATGATGTTCCTCCTTTAAATTGCTTCTTCTTGCTAAACCTATCAAAACATTTGATAAGTAAGGCTACCTGTTCCTTTAGCTCCTATGTCTCTTTGCTGCTTGAGTCAAATGTTTTGCTTTGCTGGTGTGCAACCAGTGAGCTGGCTTTGTGTGCCTCAGCTGGTGCACTGTCTTCACCGTTTAACTCAAATTCATGAGCCTTTAACTGAGACATCAGAGTCAAGGTGTCAGTGTTTACAAGGTTTGTTGTTCCTCTAAGCACTGATGTGATGATCTTCCATCTTTCAGGTAGGCCTCTCAAGCTTTTCAGGCACACTTCTTTCTGAGGATATGTGTGACCATGTTGTTGCAATTCACTGATGATACTAGAGAATTTGTTATCCATTTGATCAATGGATTCTCCAGTCTTCATTTTAAAGTTCTCAAATTTCTGTTTGGCAACAGATAATTTATCTTTAACTGCTTCTGATCCTTTATTGACCAGTGCTAACTTGTCCCACATCTCCTTTGCTGTTTTGCAATCTTTGATCCTCATGAACATGTTGCTGTCCAGAGTCTTCAAAATCATATCTTTTGCTACAAAGTCTAGGTTTGCTCTTCTTCTATCTTCCTTGGTCCAATCCTTCTTGAGTTTGTCTATCTCCTTTCCTTGATCTTCTCCTGTGGTTATCACAGTTGTGATCTTGATTGGGCCATCATTAATTACATCCAGCATTTCTTCATTAGTTGCTGCAAGATGAGACAACATCCTTATTTTGTATTCATCAAAATTATTAACATTGAATACAGGTACCTTTGACATAAAATTTAAGGAATCCATAGGTACAAATAAGAGATATATGTAGAAAGCACAAGTTTGAAAACAACTTCGAAAATATATGATCTCCTTGTTACTAGAAATTAGATATGAACAGGTTCTGATACTAGGAACACTGCTCCGATACCAATTGTTGGTCCCAGAGAAGAGTATAACTATAGTCAAAGGGGGAAGGGGGGGGGGGGTGAATGACTATAATGGAGTTTCAAAAACTTTTCTTATATTTAAAAGCTTTTGGGCAGCGGATAAGTCCCTTCTTAAAATGTTGTTTCAAAGTAGTTTATGCAATCACAGACATAGAGTATGCAATGAAATAAAGTGCTGTAAGGTAAATTGCTGAAAGTAAATAGACACAAAGGTTTATAGTGGTTCAGGGTGGTGTAATCCTTTAATCCACTCTTCTCCTATGAAGATTGAAGGAATTCACTATTGTTTTCACAGATACAATAGCACGATTGTCCTTGGCTACACAAGCTTCACAATCTACAAGACTATCACTCCCTTGCTTCAAAAGCTTCAGTGACTCAGTCTCTATCACTGCTCCTTGAGAACAAATCTTTCAGCAGCTATCACAAGGTTGCAACTCCTTCTCAGATTCCTCTGATTCAATTGCCTCAGTTGATGTGAATTGAATTCACAGATTTGTCGATCAATCTCTGAGCTTGATTTGGAATTGAAGTTCTGATTGTTGAGTTGATCTCTAGATGTTTCTCTTTAAGTACAGATAGAAGGATTTTCACTTTGACAGAGTTTATGCTATTTCATAATCAAATTGTTATCTTTCTTTTCTGTCAATGCCTTCTATTTATAGCCTTGATAATCCTTGATTTGAATTTCCGTCCGTTGGCTCTTTAATGTGGGGAATAATCCTTGATTTAATTCTTGATTCCCCCTTATTGTATTCTCCTTGATTTCAGTGATTGAATTTTTCTTCAAACGTTATCAGAAAATCCGTCCTTGATTGATCCTCAATTGATTGTGCATTTAATGCTTGATCTTGATCACTTGAAATTTGAACCAGTAAAGTTTACTTGGCCGTTCCCTGAACGGTTAGAGTCGCTTGACTTGGCTGTTTGGTTCTTCCTTCATTGCTCTGTCTTTACTCAACCGATAGCCAGTTTACTTTTCCGGTTCACTACATTGTTATTTTCTTTGATCTTTCAGGTACTTTTTGTACTTCACTGATCCTTGATTTGGGTGAGATCAGTGTACACCATATTTGAAAATGTATTTCATCATTTGAATTATAACTTAGACTTATCCAAGGTCATCACAGACTTCCTTGGTTATAAGTCAGACCATTATATCTTCCTTGCTTCTCTGCTGGTACTTGGCTGACTTCACTCTGCTGAATATCTGTTTTACTTTGCCATCCTACCAACTAGTACAATACTTGTCTGACTTAACTTATACAACATGTCAGACTCTAAGTAAAGTCTTATACAGATAATTCTAACTTATTTCAGGCTTGCTATAACTGCTAGTATGTCCATCATCAAAACATACTAAAATGTTCCTAACAATGTATGGTGTATGGCTTAAGCATGCCCCTCGGGCTTGTTTTGCCTGCTTTACCGCTTATCTCTTGACTTAATTTGGGTTTTCAGGCTTCCACTTCCAATGCCCGCTCTCTTTTTTATATCAATACTGATGATGTTATTGTCTCTGTGCTTATTTACGTACGTCGATGACATTATAATTATTTCTTCCTCTCCTGCTACTATTGATGCACTTATTGGCAAGCTTGGTTTTGAGTTTCTGGTCATAGATCTTGGTGAGCTGTATTCCTTCCTTGGTATTTGGGCTCACCGTAGTTCTGATGGCTAGATCTCTCTAAGGGAAAGTATATTGAGAGCATACTTGCTCGTGCAAATATGATGAATGCTAAGCCTTGCAAGACCCGCATGGCTACGAACACTGTCTTGTCTAGTTATAATGGAGTACCTTTATCGGATCTACCCTTTACCGGAGCACTATCGGTGGCCTTCAATAATTATCCATGACTCGGCCTAACCTTGCCTTTGTTGTTCACATGGTTAGAAAGTTCATGCATGCACCTCGTGACACCCATTGGTAGGCTGTTAAGCGTATAATAAGCTACTTGAAGCACCCGATTAATGAAGGCTTATTTTCCTCTCCTCGGCCTCATTCCTCCATTCATTCAGACTAGGCTGTTGACCCCGATGATCGCCACTCCATTGGTGCCTATTGTGTTTATTGGTTCTCATCTTGTCAACCAGGCTTTCAAGCAGCAACCCACTATCTCACCCTGTAGCACTGGGGCTGAATACAAGGCAGTGTCCAATACCGCAGCCGAGCATCAATGGCTCATCTCCCTTTTGGGTGACCTTCACATCAAGCTACTCTCCCTTCTTGTTTTATGGTGCAAAAACATTGGAGCTACTTACTTGTCCTCAAATCTTGTCTTTCATGCCTGCACCAAACACATTCAATTCGATGTTCATCATGTTCGTAAGCTTGTCTTGCATAAATAGTTGGAAGTTCGTCCCCTCTCAACCAAGGATCAAATCGTTGATTTGCTTACTAAGCCTCTCAATCGTTCTCTCTTCCTGTTGCTGAAGTCCAATCTCCATGTGTGTCCTACACCCATGGGATTGCAGGGGATGTCAACACCAACCCTCAGCCGCCTAGGGTTTTGTCTCATTAGGGCTTTAGCTTATTTCTGGTGTAAAAGGTTCTCTGTTAGACATTTCTGGCCTTGTGTAATTACTATTTAAAGATCACATCATTTTAATTTTATGTACGGAAAAGTAACACAAATCATTGTTCTATACCTTTTATAGGCCATTTTAAGGTACATTAGAAGAAGACCTAAATACCCTCAATGATTCTCAAACCCTTAATAGGCTTGTTAGTGTAATATCCCGATTTTTCTAAAAGGGCATCCTTGTCTTTTCACGAAAAATCTGAATATTTAGTTTTGTTTTAAAGGATTAAAAGAAAAAGGGAAAAGAAAAGGAAAAGGATTAATTGGATTTAATCAATAAGGAATAATTAGATTTAATTGGGATTATAAAAGGAAAACTAATCCTAAATTTAACCTAGTTGTTGTTTTACGTAAAAAGAGAAATAATATGAAGAAAGAGGCACAAGTTTTGGAGAAAAAAGAGAGAAGAGGCTTTCGAATTTTGAAGCTAAACCGTTGCACTTTTCAACAGACATCTCAAGAGAGAAAGGATCTCTGCGAGACGAGGATCGTTTTGATATCAACAATCCCTAAATCCGTTAACGTAAGTTTTTCCCTCCTTGTTCTTGTCATTAGGGTTTGTTCATCATCGTGCTAGGCTGCGTTTTTCTGAGTTTAAACATCGTAGTGATCGCCTTTGGATTGATCGTGTATAGGTTTGGAGTTAAAGGGTTAACCTTTTCAAGGCTTTGATAGCTTGGATCGTAGTAGCTCGCAAATTAAGGTAACGTGGTGTTCTTATCGTATGGGTTGGAAATCGCGTTTACGCAGCTGCATATTTTCTGGGTAAATCCTAGGCAGACGGGCGTCTGCATAAGGGCAGACGGGCGTCCGCGGTAGCGGAAGCTCAAACGGGCGTTTAGGGTACTTCGGACGGGCGTTTGAGGGGTATGTTTAGATACATGATGTGGCTGAATTTCATGGACGGGCGTCTGGGGGTTGGTGGATGATCGGGGTCAATCAGGTTATAAAATACTTGGCCACCATAAACCAATACTAGCAAGAGGACTAGGCCCATCGTAGTATAGCTATAGTGAATCAAGGTCGATCCCACAGGGAACCAATTGTGGATCATCTTATATACAAACAATTATTTAAACATGTCAAGGACATAGAGGCGGTCTACGACCAACATAAGACAAGAAAAGTAAAGACACGACTCGACACAATGTAATTAACCTCCCCAATTATAGTCTTTATCGTTTGGACCTAGATAATTTATATAATAAACTGAACTTATTAACTGTCAATCCATTTGTATCTATCTTAGATTGGCTACGGGAGTCATCCTCTTTAACTTGACTTAGCACCGGTAAGTCACTAAATCACTGTGATATTGTTACGTGACTTCGCCTTTTAGTGCCTCCATCTCATATAACTCACACCCTTACGACTCTAAGGATGCCGATATTAATCGTACACCTCGTCTAGGCAACATTCCTGTGGTTAGGCGTACTTCCTAAACGATCGCATCAGTGTCTGTCCTTTTAACAAATACCTGAGCGGTCTCATGTTAATCTACGATTTACGTATAACTAGGTGAGCTCAATTCCCAAATACAAAACCTACCTAGATCTCGCCGAAAGTCCCGGAAGATCATTCATGAGCCAACCTAGAGCCCTATATTGGTATTTCCTAATCATACGCTAATTAAAACAGACGAGCAACGTAGCCGTAGCCATACCTACTGAGATGATAAATTCTATTAAGTTGACCTAACCATAAAGACGTGGCTATTTAACGGATAAAACAGGGCTCGGTCGACCGAATAGGTGGGCTCGGTCGACCGAGTGAACTCATTCGGTCACCCGAATCAATTTCGTCCCCAGATTACATCCTTGAACATATCTCTCAGCGTTTCATCATACAGAACAGATTAAACAGGAATTCGCACAGTATTCATATAAACTAACATAGATACGCATTAATTAAATCAAGTAGATTCAGGAATAAATACTAAGTGTATGACGTAGGTTATGGGATCCCCATAGACAAGGAGTCGCCACATCCCTAACATCATAGCCTAGATCTACATCATCTAGCTATGATTAACTAATTCAAACGATAAAGCATAATTGGGAGGGATTAATTACTTAAAAGAAAGAAACATAAAATAAAGGCTTACATATTGCAGCCCTTAAATTGCTGGAAACCCTCAAATTATTCTACATTGTATCAAAGTTGTATTATGAATTGTAAGATTAAAGAAAGAATGAATGGATTCAAGGTATATTTACAATTTCTCGTAGCTGCTGCTTATATAGGAGTTTCTGCCGACTTATGAAGGATCTAGAAGGTAAATACGAAAAAATCCGAAAAGTGACCGAGCCGACATACTCGGTCGACCGAATGGATAGGCTCGGTCGACCGAGCCCTTTTACACGTGTTAAACGCGTCTCTTTGTCCGACTTGTTCCCCACCGCACGCTTGCGTGTTGATCCGATTAATCTTTCATTTAATGCTCCGATTTTCTTCCTCTATTATCTTGAGACCATTGATTGAATGACATTAATCCTCTCGATTTGTCGTGATCTACAAAATCGCATTTATCGCACAATAAATCGGCTTTTAATAATGAAAACGGCTAAATACCAAATATCATATTAATAATCACTTAACATTAAATAATAAATATAAACATGTGATTTAATATGAAATATATATTATTAATCTCGATTTAAGGTCAACGTTGATGACTTTTACGGGTATAATTTGACCGTCATCAACTACCCCCACTTAGACTTTGATCGTCCCGAACAAAGCATCAATAAGTCATTTCCCAAGACAACATTTCCCATGGTCGGTCATACTTACGCAAGAAACTCAAGTCAACTCATACTAGTCATGCTCATAAGATATCCATTATTCACTACTCACTATGAATCGAAGTGATGTGTGCATGTGCATTTATTTCTATATATTCGTAGCAAGATTAGAGTTTATGCCAACTTCGTAATCTCAACCTACCAACCTCAGCATTCATACTTCTCAAGCCTTTAAATTTTTGAAGCACTAGAGCAATAAGCAAGAGCGTATCTATAGGGTTTTTGGACTTGGAGACCGAGTACTACTCAAAGCCTCTTAAAGAGTTGAATATTCTTTTCATTTCTTCATATTTTTCAAATACTATCAATCTCAAGGAAGAAAACTTTTTAGAGTATCCCCTATCTTAGATCATGTATAGCATCGAATATTACCACAAGCGCGGGGATACTTTGGTAATGATACTACAAGCCCAGTGTCTAACATTTTGCTAAAACACAGGTACGTCTCAAGCTTATTACTCCGCTTTTGTTGGCAAGAATATCAGAATACATCAGCAGATAGATATTGACACTAAGTTTACATAACCAATCATCTATGCAATGTACACAATATTCGTCAGTTATTATGATTTGCGCGGTATACTCGATTCACAGATTGAGTAATTGAATAATAAATAACTACTTGCAAAAACGAGCATGAATATCCTTAAATTTACCTAACATAAGTATAAAATGATCACGTACTCATGAAACTTGGTTCCTTTCCTATCAATTCTTAGCTAGGAACTCACAATTCTAAGGGTACGAGATACATAATATGGTATGTATTCAAATTTTTCAATCATGTGCCGTTTCATTCAATTTTCAATTATAACATAACATGACATAACATGGCTAAGTCTCCTACCCCCCACTTAAACATGGCATTGTCCTCAATGACAAAAATAAATGAGAATTTAAGAAAAAGACTTAGCTCTGGAAACGGCTCTCAAGTAAAGGAACAATATCAAAGTAAATGTCAGCACGTTGTGGAGAAGCAAGTGAAAACCTGTATAAGCAGACAAACTCCACGAAACCGTTAATAACACCATGTCTATGGAAGTTATAGAATAATGTGGCAGTAATTAGGTATGAAAACCGAAAAACATTTTAAGCCACTTTATTTTATACAACCAAAGACAAGAAAAATACTAAATAGAAAGAAAAATAAACAAGCAACTAAAGATGGTAGTCTTCATCTAAAAACCGGGTGGATAAGACAAAGATCAAAAAGCATAACCCCATGTGGGAAAACACGAGGTGGACTGGCTCACCATGTATTCAACCCAGTGGAAAAGAGACACTTGGTAAGGTATAACAGATGCAATGCGACCTATTGGCTAAATATAAAATCAAATACTTAACGCAGAAACTTCTCGCTTGCATTGGATATCAACAACTTAGGGAGATGTAGCTACTCCTCGAAATTACTAATAACCCAATGTATCACGTAAAAGTCATAACCGTCATCAACAAGGTCGGATCGGTGTGATAGTTCAGCACAAAACTTATCATCTAGAAATGCCGGAATAGTCGGAAAAGTGTGAAATTTAAAACTTCCGGTAGAAAGATAAGTTGTACTTTGATCGAACCAAAAACCTTTAAAATCTAGCTAGGGTCAGAGCTACACTTACCCCAACTAGGATCATGAAAATCAAAATGATAAAAGATAATCATTAAAGCTGAGCAATATTTCAAATTCCGCAACACAAAGGTATTTTGTAAAAATGGAGGTTGAGAGTACGATGGGTTTAGAAAAAGATACACATAAGGATGGGAAGAAAAGATAAAGGACGGGTAAGAAATTGTGTTTATGGGTGGGTTGAAAATGGTTAAGGCATTGAGATTGGGTGGGAGAGTGAAACGGATGGAAAGAAAGAGAGGCGATGAAAGAATGGTTAGAAATGTGAACTGGTTGGGGCGATTGGTGAGAGGATCGAAAAGTTTGAAGGTGAAAAAGTGTAAAGGGAAAGATAAGGATAATTGCAGAATGAATTGCACATCACTTTGGATTTTCACTTGGATCACCATTCTAAAAGGTTTTGGAAGTTGACCAAAATTGTTCTTGTTCACACCAATCATTCTCTGTTACATTTTCAATAATTCTCAAGCTCTCTTAATGCTTCCATCTTAAGGTGGATTGCTAAATTTCTTTTTCTTTAGCAATTTCACGACTCTCCTACGGAACTCTAATTCACGTGGCCTATATTGAGTAAAAAAGTTTTGCACATCCTTAGCCCAATGGCCATCGGAACACGGCATAATAAAAAACCTCAACATATGTCACGTTACTTTTATTTGACTCAAAGAAAACAAAACCTAAAATCCTAAAAAGAAATCCTAAAGGTTTTAAAGAAGTAGTTCTGAGTTTAGAGTCCTCAGCTCGACTTCCAAAAAGTATCCTTGTCAGTCATTATTCTTAGATCACGAGATATTGACCCCTCTGAGCACTATTAGAGGTGGGCTTGTTGCTTTTGCGGATTAATACCCTTCCCTTGGTTGTGAGACCTAGGAAACGACATTTATCCATACCAATTATCCAAAGCTCTTACCTCGGCTCTCGTTTTAGGAATTAGTGAATTCTAAGAAACTCAGTTAAAATTACGGTTTTGGCCTTGACAATAAGAAACAATGAATCAAAGTACTCCGAATAAGTTCGGTTTTGTAGGCAAGCCTACGCCGTCTTATTCGTTGGAACATATGTGACAGTTCAGGCCAATCCGTCAAGATAAGCCCCGTTTAGCCCGAAGGCTTATCGGCTATGCTAAGTCTTGTCGAACCGCGTAACGTACATCCCACGTGGAGGGGAGTTGATTGAGCCGAAGCTCGTTTGAACTCGCCCGACCATGGTTAAACCATTTCCGAACCTATGTACAAAGATTCTTCGATTTCTAAATTGTCACCCAAAGCGTAATCTCGTTTTTGTTTAAGGTGGGTTCACCGAGAAGCCATCACCATAAACATCAACGAAAGCCGAAGATTGCGTTCTTTCAAAACTCAACGTCTTCTTTAGATTGTGAATGCTTAAACTACACAATTTGTTGCTCCCATGGCTAGTAGAAGCAATTTCATGCATAGGACAATGAGATTTTAACGGAACTACGAGGAACTCTTTATTCACTGCTTCCTTTCAACGACTACATGTTTCCTTACACCCTCTAGATGAGACAGATTTGGGGCAGAACCTTCCACACTAATAAAATTATTCTTACAGACCAACTCCGGGCTAAGATTCATACTAAGGTTCATGTATAGGCTAACTTATGCTCAAAAAACCAAAAGGTAGTAAAACATAAGCAAAAAAGGTAGTACCTTGCCTTCAACATTGTACCACGAAGAATTTAAGCCTTTAAAATATATTTTTTTTTCGGAGCCATCTTGGTGCTTTAAAGGTATTGCTTTCATTGCTTTTCCCATCTTAGATTCGTAGCTCCACATGTTTGCTGGGTTGTTTTCTCAGCGCCCGCGAAAAATTATTGACTTGGATTATGGTTTCCCTGGTTTCTGCAAATAGAAGAAAAACAAAACAAACAGACCGTAGACTGATTTTAACATGGTTTCCCATGCTGCTATCAGACCTACGCATTAAACATACGGGGATAAACAGACACGCGAAATTCCAGACTCGAAAAAAACCCAAATCAGAAACCGTGTAAACAGAACAGAACAAGAACAAAACAAAACAAAAAAATTATAAATTCTCGGTCGACCGAATGAGGTCTCTCAGTCGACCGAATAATTAAATTTTTTTTTTATTATTTAAAGAATCTGGAATTTTCAGACAGAGCAGACAACCAGAGGGACTCAAAAACGTAAAAACAGACTCTAAAATAGAAAACTTGACATGAATAAGAAAATTATTTATATATAAAATTGACCGTTGGTTCCCCGGCAACGGCGCCAAAAACTTGATCGGGGTCAATCAGGTTATAAAATACTTGACCACCATAAACCAATACTAGCAAGAGGACTAGACCCATCGTAGTATAGCTATAGTGAATCAAGGTCGATCCCACAGGGAACCAATTGTGGATCATCTTATATACAAACAATTAATTAAACATGTCAAGGACATAGAGGCGGTCTACGACCAACATAAGACAAGAAAAGTAAAGACACAACTCGACTCAATGTAATTAACCTCCCCAATTATAGTCTTTATCGTTTGGACCTAGATAATTTATATAATAAACTGAACTTATTAACTGTCAATCCATTTGTATCTATCTTAGATTGGCTGCGGGAGTCATCCTCTTTAACTTGACTTAGCACCGGTAAGTCACTAAATCACTGTGATATTGTTACACGACTTCGCCTTTTAGTGCCTCCATCTCATATAACTCACACCCTTACGACTCTAAGGATGCCGATATTAATCGTACACCTCGTCTAGGCAACATTCCTGTGGTTAGGCGTACTTCCTAAACGATCGCATCAGTCTCTGTCCTATTAACAAATACCTGAGCGGTCTCATGTTAATCTACGATTTACGTATAACTAGGTGAGCTCAATTCCCAAATATAAAACCTACCTAGATCTCGCTGAAAGTCCCGGAAGATCATTCATGAGCCAACCTAGGAGCCCTATATTGGTATTTCCTAATCATACGCTAATTAAAACAGACGAGCAACGTAGCCATAGCCATACCTACTGAGATGATAAATTCTATTAAGTTGACCTAACCATAAAGACGTGGCTATTTAACGGATAAAACAGGGCTCGGTCGACCGAATAGGTGGGCTCGGTCGACCGAGTGAACTCATTCGGTCACCCGAATCAATTTCGTCCCCGAGATTACATCCCCGAACATATCTCTCGGCGTTTCATCATACGAACGATTAAACAGAATTCGCACGGTATTCATATAAACTAACATAGATACGCATTAATTAAATCAAGTAGATTCAGGAATAAATACTAAGTGTATGACGTAGGTTATGGAATCCCCATAGACAAGGAGTCGCCACATCCCTAACATCATAGCCTAGATCTACATCATCTAGCTATGATTAACTAATTCAAACGATAAAGCATAATTGGGAGGGATTAATTACTTAAAAGAAAGAAACGAGAAAATAAAGGCTTACATATTGCGGCCCTTAAATTGCCGGAAACCCTCAAATTATTCTACATTGTATCAAAGTTGTATTATGAATTGTAAGATTAAAGAAAGAATGAATGGATTCAAGGTATATTTACAATTTCTCGTAGCTGCTGCTTATATAGGAGTTTCTGCCGACTTATGAAGGATCTAGAAGGTAAATACGAAAAAATCCGAAAAGTGACCGAGCCGACATACTCGGTCGACCGAATGGATAGGCTCGGTCGACCGAGCCCTTTTTACACGTGTTAAACGCGTCTCTTTGTCTGACTTGTTCCCCACTGCACGCTTGCGTGTTGATCTGATTAATCTTTCATTTAATGCTCCGATTTTCTTCCTCTATTATCTTGAGACCATTGATTGAATGACATTAATCCTCTCGATTTTTCGTGATCTACAAAATCAGCATTTATCGCACAATAAATCGGCTTTTAATAATGAAAACGGCTAAATACCAAATATCATATTAATAATCACTTAACATTAAATAATAAATATAAACATGTGATTTAATATGAAATATATATTATTAATCTCGATTTAAGGTCAACGTTGATGACTTTTACGGGTATAATTTGACCGTCATCAGTGGACGCACGTCCAAGTCAGACGGGCGTTCACATGGGGTCAGACGGGCGTTTGACCTGTTTATCTCATTTTTCACTGTTTTTCGTGTCGGCTTGGTTTCAGGCTTTATAATCATGTTTTACTGCTTAACCTTATGTGACAAATCCCTGAATTAGCTTTCGATGCATTTAGTTCTGGCACCATATGAATTCCCTAAAAAGATGAAGTGTGGGACCGTCGAAAGCTTTGGATTTGCCTTGTGCTTCGATAAGCTAGGGTTTATCGATGTCTGTGTATGTGCTAGGTTCTGTTAGGGTCTAGTGGTCTTAGGAAGAGGGAGTAGACTGTTAGGTGAGCCTTTTGTGTGAATCAACTTAGGTGGCTAGTTAAACATCTAATCAAACATATGTGCTAGATTTATAATCTTAAACATCATGCAATGCTTGGTAAGGCATAGTACAATATCGCGATGTGTTCTCTGACCAGACAAAGTAGACTGTACCCACGCAGGACAATCGATTGGCTAGATAAAGCGTCTGGTGCATTCTGCCGGTTATCACACTATCGGGACTCAGATATTCCCGGGGCTACTAGAGCGTGTCTCTACGTAGGTTGCACCCAGTTGTCCTAGTACATTCTATTACTAGGCGTAGTGCCCTTGTTATTCATGATGTAACAAACTTGAGCTAAGCTAGATAACTTTGGAACCTCATGTTATGCTATGAACATAATGTGATAGTTAGCTAGGGCTAATAACGGAATGAATTAATAAAAGATGGCGTTGCTTTTATTTCTTTATGAGACTGACGTTGTACGATCTTCTACGCGTTACTAAGTACTTATGTACTTACCCCGTTACTTTGTGTTTGTCTTTCTCTTTCCCCAAAGAAGATGAACAAGTTGCTAATGCTGATGAGTTCTTTGACGAGGATGTGTGAGATGGAGCTCTTGAAGACTTAGTTCTTTTAATTTTGATTCTTTCAATGATGTTGTTGACTTAGTTTCAAACAATGTTGTCTTTCTTTTGGAATAGTTCCGTTTGAATTCTTTTGGATTTGATGTTGGATGTTTAGTATTCTTTATTGGATTTAGTTTTACAGCATTGAAAACCGTGTGTTCGATCTTTTGTTTTCCCGAGTCGTTTTATCTTCCGCGTCGCTTTAGTTCTGATGTATGACGTAAGGCTTACATATATTATTGAATTTATTTGATAATATTTGTGCCGAGCGCTCTTTCCGGATAAGGACTCGGTGTCTGGGAAAGGGGCGTTACAGTTAGCTCATTTAGCATTTCCACCCAATATAATTAAGTAGTAGGTTTTTTTAGTAGTTTATATTCCATTAACTCCTCTACACACATATTTTTTTGTTGTCATTACTTTTCCGTTCACCCGATATACGAATCAAGTTATTCCAAAATCTATCATCAACTATTCCTCACGTTATACTTTGACAACTCCCTCACACATATTTTTCTCCAAATTTAGGCATTATTTTCTAATTACTCGATACACAAATAATGTGTTTCCAAAGTCTATCATCAATTGGTCCACACGAAACATTTAATGATAATACAGCTATCGATGATACAAATAGTAACATATTCCACATTGACGCTTAAGTTGACTATTCATCCCTTTAACAACCCAATCTCATTGGCCAAATTCTTTAACAACTTACTGATTGATTGTTGATACAGTTATCATTATAATAAGTAATATAAAAGCGTGAGTCAAGAGACTTCTATATTATCAATGTGGACATATTAACTACATTAAAAACGACACTTTTCATACACCTATAAAATCTATTTAATTAGCTAGTTATGTGTTTGAGGAGTTTCAAGTTTAGAGATTGATCATCTCCAGCGATTGATCATCTAACTTGATTTCAATAAAATAGTGTCTGATTAAGAAATACTTACAAATAAAGATGGACACTCTTTGTTTTCAATTAAATAACGTGAGAATGAAACATTTTCACAGTTATAACCATAGTTATCAGACCCGGCCCGGTCCGGCGGTCGAACCGCTCAACCCGGTGACCCGGTCCCAAACCCGGGCCGGGTCAAGCATTCGACCGTTTAAGGAAATGAACCGTTCTGACCCGTCCAACCCGGCGGTCGGACCGGTCAACCCGGGCCGTTTTCCATCAACCCATTTTTTTTACAACATGATTTCATTCACCCTCAGCCGGTTCTAAAAAAAAAATTCAGTTCTAAATAGTATAAATCTCAAAACATCAAGCAGATTTTGTCAAAAAAAAGAACATCGAGCAAATATCTCACCCAAAAAAAAATCAAGCAGCAATATTTATTTTTTTTTGTTTTTTAGGAAATAATTATTGGTATTTAGGGGTATTTGAACTTTTTTTTAAGGTCGAAAACTTGAAGTGAAGAGAATGAACTTGTTTTCATTATGTATTGAATGTATTGCTGTGTTTTTTAGGAATGTATGAAATTGTAGCAGTAGCTACAATACTTACCTAAACAAAAGGCAAATTATTTGCGCTTTAACTTGCACAACAAATAATCATTTGAGCATTTTATGTTGTCTAACTTGTAATTGTGTTTGTTGGAGTATTTTGAAAATAATTATGGTTGTCGTATTTTATTTTATCTTTTTGTTTTGAATATTCAATTATATTTTTTTAAGTATATGATGTGAGCCATCGGTTGAACCACTGAACCACCGGTTGAACCACTGACCCAGTGACTCGGTGTCTTTTCTGGGTCAATGATAGGGCCGGGTGTGATAACTATGGTTATAACATGACTTTCTAACCACCAAAATTACGGTATCTCAAGGAACTCCAAAGAAACGGAACACACACACCTTCCCCCTTCCCCCTCCACCCCAATCAACCAAGATTAGGTGACACCCACCAAGCAAAAACAACCGAAAGCAAACTGACGAAGCAAAATTTCGTCAGGTAATAATCCGGACCGTTTGATATAGTGGTAATTGAATTGAGGATAACAAGTAGAAAGATTATGAATAAGGAGAAGATTTTTGTGGGGTGGTTTAGATTGAGCCTGAGATTTTCCCAAGTTGCCTACGTATCCAAAGCCTGTCTTGGAATCAAGTCTGCCGTAGTTCTTATGAACGTTTATATAGGGAGCACTTATGCCCTAGGCCTTCATGGGCCGTGTCCATTATGGATTCTTTTCTGCATCCTGCAAGGAGACAATCGCGGTGTTTAAACGATAAAGATAAAATCCTCAATGGATTATGATTCTTTCCATAATTATCCGGATAAACGTGTAATTATCATTATATGCTCTAGCCAACCTGCGGTGAGCAGCCAAGGTCCGTATGACCGAGCTGCGCAGGTCTGCCTCTATTTCGTCCTGACCAACCTACGGTGACCGAGGAATAACGTGACTAGCTTCCCCTTTTGGGGGTGAAGATCGGCCCTTAGGCCTACACTAGAGCATTAGGGTTAGGATCTCGGGTCTGTTTTCATTGATATTTGGGTATTGCGAGAATGACATATGGCGTGGTTAAATTTGTCCTCATTATAAGCCCCCTAGATCTAGTTGAGCTCTGGAGGTCAGGTCAGATCTGTGTTGATCGCTTTCTGAGCTTGGTCAACTCTGTCTTTATGGAGCACGGCTCTTGGCTTAATAGGGCTGAAAGGTCAACCGTGCCAGGTGGCGCAATTTTGTCATAACTTTTGTCATAATATTTTTTGAAAACCAAGGCATTTCCGGCCATCTACACATGACGGTTTTTGAGGACGTGTTTGGGGGTTACAACCCCAATCATATCAATCGTCCATGACTGTCACTTCATGCGTTCTTCTTGCAATTAAAGACTAGACGGCTCGCATTTCTTCGTGGTTTCTCCTCCCTACTTTACAAGTGAGTTCTGTCATTTCTAGTTGATTATTCCTTGCTAGTGTTTGGCTCCATGAGAGCCTCAACCCCTTCCAACTCATCTGTTGAATAATTATTTGCCTCTGAATCGGACGTTGAAAACGAGAGGCCTTTAGCCAACCTTAACCTAGCTTCCTCTTCTTGTACTTCTTCTGGGAATTTTGATCCTGCTTTCAGGCACAAGATTCGCACCGAGACCAAGAGGATGATAGAAAGCTACAGAATAGAATCCATTCTATCTAAGAGCAGTTTAGACTACATCTGCCAAGACTATGGGATAAACAGAGAAGCACTTAGCCCTATGCTTCCCAATGACCCTCGTCCTTATGCTTACCGACCTCCGGACGGTTTTTGCATGATTTTCAAAGGCCAATTGAAAAGATGGTTGCGATTACCTTGGTGCCCGGCTTTTATGGATGTATTGAGGCACTATGGCATTGGTGCCTCCTAGGTGGCCCTTAATGGTGTTAGGAGCATCATAGGGTTTTCCATCTGGTGCCGGATGGATGAAGTTAGCTTCTCTGTAAACCTATTCAGGGGTTTTCACCAGATCAGGAAGAATCACGGACTAGCTGGGTGGTACCAGTTTCCACGCCGGACTGGTGTTCAGGCATATATGGTCAACGGTCCCTCTCCGTCCACAGGTTGGTGTGCTCGCTTTTTCTTTGCTCGGAATGGAGGTCATACTGAGCTGAGCCAATGGAGGACTAATGATGTGGATAAGGACGCTACACCTGAAATCGCTGACTTTAGCGAAGTTCAGGCTCTCCTGGACTCTGGTCCCTTTATACTCACCGAGGAACTGCTGTCCCAGTTAATTGGGACATCTAGACTCGAAGAGGCTAGGCCTGACCCATACATACCCCTTAGTGCTGAGGAACAAACCACGTGTAGGGTTTAGATTATAGAAGCTTTTTTGGTTTTATCTTGGATTTTCATGATGCTAACCCAATTTCTTTCTCATGTCTTCTTTGCAGTGGCAACCTTTGCTGGTTTATTGGATGCTGCAGGAGGGGAGAAAGTTGGTGAGAGTGTTTCCACGGATAGGATGCATATTGAGGAGCATCCTGCTCCCCGAACTGCGGGGGTCGTCACCAACGTTGTGCCGATTAGCGCCGTCATGGCTTTACCAATCTCGGGGCTTCAGTAATCTACAACACTTTTGGCTTTTTGTGGCACAAAATGAATGCCGGAAAATGGGAAATAAGCGCCGTAAAAAGAAATCCCGGCACATAATATGGCGGTTATTTAAATGTCATCAATACTGATGTCGGCAATGTTTTGCGGCATTTTCCTGTTTTGCCGGGAAGTTTTTACGGCGATTTTATGGCACATTGTCAATGTGACGCATGTTTTATTTGTGGTACTTTGCTGACACTTCTCTAATGTGTCGGAATGTTTTACGACGGTTTTTCCGGCACTTGATTAATGTGACGGACATAACTTTGTTGCATATAAACGGCACTTATTTTAATTGCCACACGTAATTTGTGGCAGATTTGCCGACACCTTTCATATAGAGTGACACATGTTTGTGGCACTATACCGGCATTCGTTCTATTTGACGTGGTTTTTTATATGGTAATTTACCGACACTAATTTTTACTGCCCTGAATCTCACAACATTTGTATAGCACATATAGAAAATGTACGTTTTGTTTTAATTGCACTTTTGTGACATGTAATATGTTTATGTTTATGTCACGGTTATCAATATACGACTAAAGTACTCGTATTCTTACATGACATTCATATATATTAATAATCCATATTTGAACAAAAAATTATTCCAAATATTGAACATATAGTTTAAGGTTGAAATTGAAGGAAATGAAAACAAAACATTGAAGAACAATTGTTATCCAAACATTCAATCCAACAATAAGTCTAAATTAACTAGAAAAGCGAAAATGATGTTTAAAAGATTAATGCATTCAATACTAAAAAAATGCAACTATTCTCCTCCTGAAAAAGAACAAGCATCCAATCTCATTAACTTCCAATCCCAGTAACATGAATATGTCCTGCAGAAGGTAAATTGAATGGAAAAAAATGTAGAATTGATTAGAAACCTATAGTAGTATGTATGATATGCAAGTATATTTTACCTTTTATATGCAACTCTTCCGTCTCTTTTTCCTCTTTGTTGCTCCATCCTGCATCCATTGGGAAGAAAACAAACAATTGCTCATGACAACACATATCAATACACAAGTCTTTTATTGTATCAACAAAACTTTAGCCCAATTCTGAATATGGAATAAAGTATATACAAAATTAAAGAGATAAAAAAGAGAGGTACAACCATGTAGTCAAAACCAAAGCATAATCATATAAGTATGTTCATGAATATTCTAATTGTACCTCTTCACCTGCATAATTTTTTTGAGATCCATTCCGTCCAACTTCAACCTAGATTGATAATAAAATATTGAAACACTTTATAGAAGAGATCTTGGATAAAATGTTTTCAACGCTAATTACATATAATGAAAAAATAACATTTATGCACATACATTCTTGATTCTTTGGGCACCAGAAGCTTTACTCCGAGGTTCTCTTGTTGGTAGACAAACTCCTTCATTTGTTTTTGCACAGGAAGATGTCATATTTTCAATCACCTAACAGACAACAACAAAATTCAATAAATATACAAGGATGTGTTGAATACATTAAACGTATCCATATTGTAAAAGTGGATGTTAGTATGTCTTCAAATGATAATATGATGAGAAAATGTATAAGGTACATATTATTAGAAATTTATGAAACAATCAATCACCTAATAGAATATAAAATGAATAAGATGCAAGTCAACACCAATAGCATATACTGGGAGAAAAAGTAAATGCACATACATGCTTGATCATTTTGGTACCAATAGGTATGTCGGGAAGATCTACGGTTGGTATACAATCAACTCCTTCATTTGATTTTCCATGCGATGATGTCCTATTTTCAGCCACCTTTCATACAATGAAAAATGCAATAAACATACTACATATTGAATATATTAAAGATAGCCATATTGCAATAGTAGATGCTGGTTTGATATCCAACTGTAATATAATGATAAAAATAAAATAAATACTAAATAGATAAAGTGCATACATCATGAATTGGTAAGTTATCATCTTTTTCACAAATATCTTCATTCGCCATATTTTTTTTTCCACAGGATGTGGACTTGTACATTCATGCACCTTTGATATAAAAAACAAGATAGTTAAGAAACATAAAAAGTCGCAATATAGTGCGTAAAAATCTACAAACAAAAGAAAAGGAGAGAAAAAGGTGTTCAAAACCATGATTTTTCTCGAAATGAATAAGAAATGGTAAACATCTTGTTTTGTTAGGAAAATCGGGTCATCGCATATTTTACCTGCTAAATGTCTTCACTTAGAACATACTCTAGATTTTCCAACGGTGTCTACACAGAGAGAATAAAAAACAACAAAAATATGTCATGATAATGATAGTACGTAAAAACTTGACAGGCTGGCCAAAAAAATGTCTTGTAAAATAATAGAAAATATTGATTTATTCATTAAAAGCGGTAAATTGAATCAGAAAGAACTCACCCTTTAATCATAATTCATGACTTATGTCTCAGACATTAAGCCTTTGCACATACTAACATACTCAGGTATGCTAAGTATTTCCTAACTACAATAAAATCTAACAATTAAGTGATCAAGTTGATGCCCAAAAGAGTGCACATAAGTTAAGAAACTAACCTGGTCATTAGACAAAGAGGGATTGGATGGAAAGTTTCTATATTTTTCCATTAACTCTGGTAATCGTTGCTCCATCATGTGAATAATTTTTTTTCTATCTCGGATTTCATTTCATCAAAAAATTGAGTGACTTTGTCTTTTAAAGAATCTTCAACGAACTTTGTCCATTCTGCAGACGTTTGACTTGAAGCCCTCGTCACTGGAGTAGTGGTAGCTCCTATTCCATATGTGCGCAACCTACCAGGCTTTTCAGGACCCAAAAGTGTGTGGTAAATCTCATCCTTTTTACGAACATCATTTCTATCAACCTCAGGTAGTTGTTCTTTCAATTCATTAGCCATATCCTATTATAGGAAGAAAATTATAGAATTTACATGAAATAATTATAATACATACACATTTGTGAATAAATGATATCAAATTTCAACTTACAAGCATTTTTTATGTAGTCTCATCAAGTGGTTTTGATGTTCCTTTTTTCTTTTTTCCTTCCCTAGATCGTATAAAAACATCAAGCTTGGATGGTTCATGTAATATTCCGATTTTCGGGAAAGGGCAGACGTGTCATTTTGCGAAAACGAAATATTATTATTTCTTTTCTTTTATTGGAGTTAAGTATTTTATTAATTAATTATACACAATTTTCGAGTATATGTGTATATAATTAAAGGATTATTCTGAATTTTGGTAATTAAGGGTGTTTAAGGAAAAAAGGGATTTAGTTGGGAATTTGTATTTAAGGAAAATTAACACACTTTAATCCCATAACCTAAACACAAATCAGAATTTCGGTTTTCATCTCCTTCTCTGCGGCTTTGAGGAGAAAAAAATAGGGCTTGGATAGTTTTCGTGATTTCTGAGGCAAAGCTTAACCGTTTTCAGATCAGACGGAAGATTTGGAATCGTTGTGAGAAGGGCAACGGTTGGATATCAGTTTGTTGGAAGGACTGTAGATTTTATGAGTCTGTTTGGATCTGTTTTGGAGCAGCAAATAGGTAAGAAACTCTTCCTATGATTTCGGTTGTAATTTGTAAAGTTTAGATTGTGATTTGGAGACTTGTAGATGTTAGAAAAGATGTGTTTTTATGTTGATCGAAGGATCATAGATACTACGGTTGATTAGATATAGTTTTCTACGTTTTTCTGTGTTTATTTCGATGCCAAATAGGTCAGAAACGGATTTGAAATTGAGTCTTGACGATGTTAGCGTTTTGGGAAAAACCCAGGTGGACGAGCGTCTGGCCTCTCTGGACGGGCGTCTACTTGGGGCACATTTCGGACGAGCGTCTGGATTTTCTGGACGGGCGTTTGAAGTGTTGTTTTACATTCAGGATTGAAACTGTTTTAGGTGGACGGGCGTCTGGGTATAGTGGACGGGCGTCCATTTTGGACGGGCGTCCAATAAGGTTAAGACGGGCGTCCAGAGCCTTAGACGGGCGTCTAGCTTGATTTGTCATTCTTCTTTTGTTGGTTGTTGTTCAGCCTTATAAGCATGATTTAGCTTTATGAATCCTTGATATATGATTTATATTAAATAGTATAAGCTTGAACAAGCCTGAATTGAACTTCTGATTCGTTCAGTTAAAACACCGAATGTACTCTTAAAGGGAGTTGAAGTTCGGATCCGTCGAAAGGGCATGATAGGCTTGTGCTTTGATGAATTAGCATTCATCAATGTCTGTGTAATTGCTAGGCCTTGTTGGTGTCTAGCGGTCTAGGAAGAGAGTAGTTAATGTGAGGGAGATTAATTGAAAATACTTAGGTGGTTAGTTAATCATCTTGATAAAATACATACTTGACTAGTAAAAGATTAAACAACATATCTCTCTTGGATAGGCACCAGTCTATATCGCGATGTGTGTGCTACCTCTGAAGGTGGAAGAACTCCGTAGGTCAAAAAAACCCTAAGTGCGGAGGGACTCCGCTGAGGTGTGCGTACTATCGGAGTCTACCTTTTCTAGACTTCGTGGATATTGGTGTGATCCACTAATATGTTGCCAAGAATATCCCCAAACTTGGATATGCGTAGTGCCCTTGAGTGCGGTTGTAACATAGATAAGTTAAGTAGAAACGGTTAGTCGGTTCATGTTGATGGACATGAGATGAACCCTAGATTGAGTCGGTCACACGTAATCAACTAAGCTTTTAATTAACTTTACTTTATAAATTATAATTGTTGTCATAGCTTCTCTTTCTTATTAAGTACGTTGTACTTACCTCAAATGCATGTCTTTCTATGTGTTTGGGGATGAGAAGACGAACAGGTAGATAACGTTTACGAGGAGGAGTTCGATGATGACGTTTGAAGACGCCTCATTGAAGACTTTACTTTTATTATTTTTGTTATTTGTTTATTAGACTGTTTAGACTTTTGGTCTTTCGAGACTTGTAGTACCGTTACATTTCTTTTGGATTTCGTACTTTCCTTGAATGTAATAAATTACATTTCCTTCTTTAGATTTCACTTCTATTCTTGGATGTTGGAAATTTTTATACCCGAGTCTTTTGCTTCCGTTTGCTTATTTTTGATACGACGTAGTAGAGGCTTACGTATAAGGTGAATTTATTTTTATTTTATACGTGCCGAGCGTTCCTTTTCCGGATAAGGACTCGGTGTCCGGGAACGGGGCGTTACAGTTCACCACCCAATTCCTTCTTTAACTACAAAGTAATGTTATCTTCTCGTTCAACTTACAGGACACCAAAAACTAGTAAAAATGATAGTAAAGTAAACAAATAATACGTTATCAATATGATATAAAATGTAGGAAGGAACTACCTCCTGCCGAACATTAGCAAAGCCCGATCGACCTGTTCTATGGGCATTGTTTGCTTCTTTCTACTACGGCGGTTTACCTTGCTACGATGCTTATTGCAATAGTAAAGTGTGAGTGAGTAATGTCAAGACAATACATGAAAAAGTGATAAGCATGAAAAATGCTCTAATAAATTGAAAAACTTACTTTAACCTTCTTTGACTTCCAATATCGAACTAATTGTGGCCGTTGGTCATCCTCTACTCTATCGGGGATATTTCTAGCTAAGAACACAGTGTCGTGCTTATAGGGTGTGAAATATGTACCCTTCACCGTGGCCTTCCAATCTCTCCATAGCTTACCAACCCTCTGCAAACAAATTTTTCGGTATGTGGATGTCTTTCCCTAATGAACAACAATCAATGTCATTTGAAGTCTACCAAACATATTAAATTTCTAATTTTCAAAAAATAATGAATGGAAAACTAGCAATGCAATTAAACGCCACCGTACATCAATAACTTTACTTCAAAAATTATCAATTAAGTTCCAGCGAAAAAAAAAAAGAAAAAGGATTAAGGTAAGATCAGTTTTGGACATTGCCTTGTGGAGATTATTTAGCTAAGTGTATTATCGTGGTTCGAAATTGCGCTATTGGGTACTCTTCTCACTTTATCAAGGATGAATGTATGGATGTGTTCTTCATATTCTGTCATGTTGCTTCATTTTGTTATGTCAAGATTTTCTTAAACATGCTATAAAGGAAAGAAAACAAAACTACAGATCCACAAATTAGAAATAAGTTCAAATTGTTGATTTTAGTTATGTCAAGGATTTTTTTCAAGCCTGCTTTGTAGAGAAAGAACATAAAATTACAGATCCAGAAAATAGGTTGATAATGAAAACACACAGGAATCCTATGACTTATGCATGATCATACCACTTATATTGCATCATTTAAAAGTTGTACATATTGTATATCAAAGTCGTACAAGTCGTATTTTCATGGAAAAAATAAAATTATAAAATTCAAACCTGAACTTCTTCCCAGATTCTTTTCTTTTCAGCATTCGGAACTAATCTCCAATCATGATATGCCAAGGGCAGCCTATTTCCATCCTTAGCTAGGATTCCCAAATAGGTTCCAAATGGTGCGGCATTTTCTCCAATAACTTGATTTTGCTCATCTAGCTCCAGTTCATGGATTTTCCCTTCTATAGCCCAATCCTCAGCGATTCGAGCTTCTCCTCTACCATTCTTGTCGGAAGACTCATCATCGAAACCTTAAATTAAGAACACGTCAATGACTCAATGTAAGGAAATGTTGTATTCATAAGAAATTGTTTATGCGATATGACATGAAGACGCTGAGGTCAATACCACCATCATTTTGTAATTCTTCATCGGGAAAATTATCTTCACTTGAATCTTCGAACTGAATTATCAAATTCAGAGTGACCTTCCAACTGACAACACTTATGGCATCTGCTGATACTGTGCCTGTTCCAATCTTGAGCTTTGATGACATTCATTTCAAAATAATGATGCTGAGGCTGTTCATCTTTCGTATTCCATCAGTTCCCAGCTATCCTCTACAGAATAAAGCCTATATAAACAGACTTCTTGATCAGTTCTTCATACCCGAATACAGAGCATTCTGCTTCCTCTTTTACTTATGAAAACTGAGAGTTCAAACTACAAGGTTCTTAAGCAATTGAAGGCGTTGTGCTTCCGTCATTGCTATCCGTTCTATCCCGGGAGATTAACGTCCCGCTAAAGCTCACGGCACATGAAGGTGAGAGGGCGAATTAGTCTTAAGGAAACTGTGTGCAACACAGGGCTCGGATCATATATCCTGAATTGGGAGCAGCTAAGTGGTTTACTAAATTAGATCTAAGATCTGGATTCCACCAGATTAGATTGAGGGAGGAAGATATCCACAAGAGTGCTTTTGTGACCCACAGTGGGCACTATGAGTTCAGAGTGATGCCCTTTGGGCTAACCAATGCACCTGCCACATTTCAGAAAGCAATTAACAACTTGTTACAGCCATATTTGAGGAAGTTTGTATTGGTGTTCTTTGATGATATCCTGATATATAGTCCTGGTCTTTCATCCCACTTGGAACACATGAGGCTTGTTTTGGACCTACTAAAGGAACATAAATTCTATGCTAAACCTAGCAAATGCTCTTTTGCACAAAACAGGGTGGAGTATTTGGGGCATGTTATTCAGGATGGGATAGTTAGGGCAGATGATAGCAAGATCAAGGCCATACAGGATTGGCCCTCACCTGCCAATATTACAGAACAGAGAGGATTCTTGGGGTTGACTTTATTTTATAGGAGGTTTGTAAAAGGGTATGGTTCCATTGCTAAGCCCCTAACTGAACTGCTTAAGCAGGATAACTTTGGATGGGGTCCAGAAGCTGGGAAGCTTTTGAGGAGCTCAAAAGATCCTTGTGCAGGTCACCTGTATTGGCCCTGCCAAATTTTTCCCTCCCTTTCATTGTAGAAACTGATGCCTGTTCTAAAGGGATTGGAGCTGTCTTGCAGCAACAGTGAAGACCTATAGCTTATCTAAGTAAAGCTTTCAATGCAATGGGAGCTGGGCCTGTCTATCTATGAAAAGGAATTGTTGGGTGTGGTAATGGCTGTGACTAAATGGAAGCATTACTTGCAAGGAAACAGGTTTGTGATTAAGACTGAAGTTCTTATTGGATCAGAAAGCTACTACATCTTTACAGCAGAAGGGTGTGTCCAAGCTTCTTGGTTTAGACTTTACAATTGAGTACAAAAGGGAAGGATAATGTTGTTGCAGATGCCTTATCTAGGCAACCGCATGTGGAAGGTACTTCTTGGGCAATATCAGAGGTGGTTCCCTCTTGGGTGGAACATATACAAGACAGTTATAGTGGTGACCAGTGGGCATGTGATAAGATCACTGCTTTATTGGTGGATGCCATGGCCTTACCAGAATTTTCTTTACATCAGGGATTTCTTAAATTCAAGGGAAAAATCTATGTTGGCAAGAATGGGAATTTGAGGCAGCAGATCCTTCATCAGCTACATATGAGGCCTATTGGGGGTCATTCTGGGATCAGTGCTTGTTACAAAAGGATTAGTGGACTCTTCTTCTGGCCTGGTTTGAGGGTGGATGTACAGAAAATGGTGAATGGATGTACTACATGTCAACAATGCAAGGATTCCCATGAACCCTACACAGGATTATTGCAGCCCCTACAGGTGCCTACCCAAGCATGGCAAGGCATTAGTATGGATTTTGTGGAGGGGTTACCTAATTCTGAAGGGAAGGCTGCCATCCTGGTGGTGGTTGACAGAATGACTAAGTACAGCCATTTTATAGCACTTCCTACACATTATAGTGCTGAGGAAATTGCAGAAGTGTTCTTCCACAATGTGTTCAAGTACCATGGCCTACCACAGAATATTGTGTCTGACAGAGACAAAATCTTCACCAGTATTTTTGGAAATAGCTCATGAAACTGGCAGCTATCCAGCTATCCTTGTCTTCTTCTTACCATCCACAATCTGATGGCCAAACAGAAAGGGTAAATCAATGTGTTGAGCTCTACCTTAGATGTATGTGTTTCATCAGACCTAAACAATGGAGCAAATGGTTAACCATGGCAGAATTCTGGTACAACAACAACTTCCACACATCACTCAACATGACTCCATTTGAAGCTCTGTATGGTTATAAGCCAGTTTCTATACCCCTAGGGAGCTTTGAAGCCGAGCAATTTTCTACTGTGGAAGAATTTCTCAAACATAAACAGGTCTTAGCCAAGGAGTTGAGGGATCATTTGTTGTTTGCACTAGGGAGAATGAAGTATTTTGCCGACAGAAACAGGAAGGATAAGGAGTACAATGTAGGGGATCTGGTGTTCCTAAAGCTACAACCTTATAGACAACAATCGGTAGCTTTGAGGAAGAATGCTAAACTTGCTGCAAGGTATTTTGGACCTTACAAGATTATTGAGAAGCTGAATCCTGTGGCCTACAAGCTTCAACTACCGGCACATTCACAGATACACCTATTTTTTCATGTGTCTATACTCAAAAAGTATAAGGGTATTAATGATAAAGTTGCAGACTCCTTACCAATCACAACAGCGGATGGTCAATTGATGGTGTATCTAGAACAGATCCTAGCCATTAGAACAATCAAGAGAGCTAATTCCCCTGTGGTCCAATGGAAAATGAAGTGGCTTAATGTGGATGCTGAATTGGCAACTTGGGAAGATGAAGATCAGATTATGGCTCAGTTTCCAGAATTCCCTTTGCAATTTCCTTTGCCTTGAGGACAAGGCAAAAGTCAGGGGGGGAGATATGTCATGATATGACCCCTTTACCCTTTATTTAAATAAAGTTGATCAAATGGTGTCTTTTACTTTTTTTGCCCTTTTTGTTGTTTGGACGTTGCAGGCTTTCCTTTCTCATGCCTGAGGGTCATTTCCTCTTTCTTGTTTGTTAGAAAGTTGTTAGACGAGTTGGAGGTAGTATATATGGAGGGACAATGGATGTAAGGAGTATGACATTATGTATTTTCTTGCTTCTTTCTCTAATTAAATCTCTCTTTTCACCATCATCCCCAAATTTCTCTGTGTTTATCTTCGTTTTCTGCATTTTCTGTCGATTTGTGCTATTAAATTATAGTTTTCGGTCCTATATCATGACATAACTCTATCTATCGGTGCATAACACTAAAATCAATTTTGTGAAAATTAATTCTGGAGTCAACCTGCCTGAAGAGTCGATTCAATGTATCATATTAATTGTGCATTATAGTATAACCGATCTTGTGAAAATCAGTTAAATACTGAGAAGAATCCGAAGGACGTAAATGCAATCATGACTAGAAGCGGAAAGGAACTGCCTGGACCTGTTATACCAACTATCCAGGTAGAATCAGAAAGCAGTCAGCAGCAGAACGCTGTAGAATCTGGAGAAAAAGAGTGGCCGGTAACCTGGGACACTACCCCGGTAAACCGGGAGTCTGAAAATTCAACAGACAAGCAGGCCGAGTAGCAGCAGTCAGCAGGTAAGTCTTCATGAACTGTAACTATTAATCCTGCTACTTTACCCTATCCCTCATGGATATATAAGCCGAATAAAGATGATGCACGTTATAAAAAGTTTATAGAGATGTTTAAAAAGTTGCAAGTGAATATACCTTTGGTAAAAGCTCTGGTCGTACTGCTAGAGTATGCGAAATTCTTGAAAGAAGCAATTTCTACCAAAAGGAAATTGTTAGACCTTGAAACCATTTGCCTGAACGAGGAATGCTCGGCAGGTTTGCAACGCAAACGGCCTCCTAAGTTTAAAGATCCTGGGAGCATCCTCATACCATGCACAATTGAAGGAGTATGCCTGAATAAAGCATTGTGTGATCTTGGAGCCATTGTCAATCTAATGCCACTCTCCATCTTCCACAAGTTAGGCATGAAAGAATTGAATGAGACATCTATAACCATTCAATTAGCAGATAGGTCTATGAAGCAACCATGTGGAGTGGTGGAGGATGTACTAGTAAAAGTTGATAAGTTTGTATTCCCTGTAGACTTTGTGGTGCTAGACATGGAATCTAACCACGATGTTCCATTGATCCTAGGAAGACCTTTCCTAGCTACGAGCAAAACATTGATAGATGTTCATAAGGGTGAGCTGATTTTGAGAGTGAATGAGGACAAGGTAGTGTTCAATGTGATGAATTCTATGAGATATGCTCAAGATGAAGGAGAAGCATGCTACATGCTAGATGCCATAGACGAACTTATGATGGAATTATATCAGCAAGTGGCATTAGACCCTGAAGTAGCAGAGACTTTGCTCCTGAAGGATGAGGAGATTTATGAGGAAACCTGGCCTGGGTGTAGTGAAGGTCAAGTGCGAGAAATAGAGCCTATATCCTCTGTGGATTTAGGAGGAACCATTCATAGACCTTCCTGGCACAAGTTCTTTGACTTATAGTTGACTGGTAAGTTGTTAAGATCATCATTAGAAGAGCCACCAAGGAACTTAACGTCGAAACCTTTGCCATCTCACATGAAGTACGTATACTTACAAAATGATACTCTCCCCCTTATAATTTCAGCGTCATTATCACCTTTAGAGAAGGAGAAACTTTTGAGAGTACTGAGAGAGCACAATGGAGCGTTTGGATGGACAATTGCAGATATTAGAGGAATAAGCCCATCGGTGTGCATGCATAAGATCTTTGTGGACCCTGAAAAGAAAGCGGTAGCACAACCTCAAAGGAGGTTGACACCACAGCTAAAGGATGTTGTTAAGGAAGAGATCATAAAGATGTTAGAGATGGGAATCATTTTCCCAATTGCAGACAGTGAGTGGGTGAGCCCGATTCATGTGGTGCCCAAGAAAGGAGGATTCACTGTACAACCTAATGAGTTTGATGAGTTGATCCCTGTGAGACTAATTACTGGACATCGAGTTTGCATTGACTTTAGGAAACTGAGCGAGGCAACTCGTAAAGATCATTTTCCCTAACCATTCATTGATCAGGTGTAGAAAGATTAAGCGGTAATGCGTTTTATTGTTTCTTAGATGGATATTCTGGTTATTATCAGATCCATATTGCCCCCGAGGACCAAGAGAAAACAACTTTCACATGTCCTTATAAAACTTTTGCGTACAATCGCATGCCTTTTGGGTTATGTAATGCACCAGCAACCTTCCAAAGGTGCATGATGTCATTATTTGCGGACATGGTGGAAGATTTCCTAGAGATTTTCATGGATGATTTCTCTGTATTTGGAGATAGATTTGATAAATGCTTGGACAATTCGAGTAAAATGTTGAAGAGATGTGAAGAGACCAACCTTGTACTTAATTAGGAAAAATGTCATTTCATGGTTACAGAAGGAATAGTGTTGGGTCATAAAATTTCAAAGAAAGGAATGGAAGTTGATAGAGCAAAGATAGAGGTAATAAAGAAGTTACCCCCTCCAACGAACTTGAAGACGTTGCGAGCCTTTTTTGGCCACGCAGGATTTTATAGGAGGTTTATTAAGGACTTCTCTAAAGTTTCTAGACCTTTGACGGAATTGCTTGCAAAAGATGTACCTTTCATATTTGGAGAAGAGTGCAAGAAAGCATTCAACACATTGAAGCAAATGCTTATAACCGCCCTAATTCTGGTAGCACCAGATTGGAACAAATCTTTTGAGCTTATGTGTGATGCTAGCGACACGGCAGTTGGAGCAGCCCTGGGACAAAGGGAGGATAAAATCTTTAAGCCTATCTATTACGCCAGTCGTACCCTTAACAGTGCCCAGAGGAATTATGCGACTATGGAGAAGGAACCCTTAGCTGTCATATTTGCATTTGACAAGTTTCGACCTTATCTAAAAGGATCGAAAGTCACTGTATTCATTGACCATGCAGCTTTGAAATACCTTCTAACCAAGCAAGACTCCAAGCCGAGATTGTTAAGATGGATTCTACTCTTACAAGAGTTTGATGTGGAAATCAAAGATAAAAAGGGATCTGAGAACCAGGTGGCTGACCACCTGTCAAGGTTAACTTTGCTGGAAGAAGAGCAACCGACTTAGATCAGGGAAAGCTTTCCTGATGAACAACTTTTTTCTGGCTCAGTGCTAGCTCGGGTTGAATCTCAGACCCGATATCATACATCAAGAGTGGGCAAGGTATACCATTGGTTTGCCAATATTGTGAATTACTTAGCAGGAAAGTACCTACCACCAGAATTCAATAATGCGGATAAGAAGAAGTTTTTCACGTATCTGAAGCATTATCATTGGGACGATCCCTACCTATACAAATTGTGCACAGATGCCATTCTTAGGAGATGCGTCCATGATGATGAGATTCCAAGTATTTTGCACATGTGTCATTCTAGAGAAGCTGGAGGTCATTATGGGCCGGATAAGGCAGCAGCAAAGGTACTGCAGTGTGGATTCTACTGGCGAACACTTCATAAATCTGCTTATGAGTTTACAAGATCCTGTCATTCCTGTCAAATGACCGGTAATATTTCTAAGCGAAACGAGATGCCACTGCAGAGTATCTTAGAAGTAGAGCTATTCGATGTTTAGGGAATTGATTTTGTTGGGCCAATCACATCATCAGAATCAAATCGTTACATCCTGGTAGCAGTCGATTATGTTTCCAAATAGGTGGAAGCAGTAGCTTCACCTACTAATGATGCCATGGTTGTCCTGAGATTTCTTAAGAGAAACATTTTGACAATGTTTGGAGTGCCAAGAGCCATAATTAGTGACGGAGGGAGTCATTTCTGTAATAGGTTGTTTGAGAAGTTAATGATGAGATATGAGGTTAGACATAAGATTGCAGCAGCATATCACCCCCAGACGAGTGAACAAGTGGAGGTCACGAACAGAGAGATTAAGAGGATCTTGGAGAAGACTGTGAATCCCACGAGGAAAGATTGGTCTTTGAAATTAGATGACGCTCTTTGGGCATACAGAACAGCTTAAAAGACCACGATTGGGATGTCACCATATATGATAGTGTTTGGAAAAGCATGTCATTTACCGGTAGAACTCGAGCACCGAGCACTGTGGGCTACGAGGTTTCTAAACATGGATGAGAATTTAGCTGGTGAAAAGAGGATGCTAGAGTTGAATAGATTGGAAGAGTTTAGACTTCAAGCGTATGAAAATGAAAATATTTATAAGGAAAGAACGAAGCGTCTGCATGATAAGAAGATTTTGAACCGCACATTTCAAGTTGGAGATAAGGTGTTGGTGTACAACTCGCGTCTTCGTCTTTTTTCTGGTAAGTTGAAGTCTAGATGGTATGAACCACATGTAGTCACGAAAGTCTACAAATCAGGTGCATGTGAAGTTAGACATGAACACTCTGGGCGAACTTTCACAGTTAACGGCCACAGGCTGAAACATTACCTAGAGCACCCATATAACCCTGAATTGGAAGTCTTTACGTTAGAAGAGCCAGAATATGAATGAAGGATCCCTATTAATACAGTCGAGTTGACGACTATAAACTCAGAACAACTTCTAAAACCCTTAACTTTTGATTTTGTTTATTTTATTTTGAGTAAATAAAGTAGCATGACAATCGCAAGGTTTTTTCATCACATATATCTTCAGTCACCTGGCTAGAGATATATGTGGTTTTTTCCTTCACGATTCTCATGTGATACCCTCGTAAAAGTTTTCACGTCTTTCTTAGGCCAATAACAGAATAAAGTGGCTTAAACTGTTTTTGCGCATTCATCGGGTATGCACAATTGCCGCCACCTTATTTTCTTGTTGCCCTTCGCATGTTACTCACAGTTTTTGGAAGAATTTTGGAAAGTAGGTAATAACTTGGAAGAGGAATGACCTAGGAGCTAATGATTACGCTCCGGGATTCGTTTTGACTCAGCCAACATTTCCAGAGCTAAGTACGTTTTCTTTTTTTTATTATTAGTCATTGGGGACAATGTCTATAATAAGTGGGGGGTAGGAGTCTTAGCTGGATAATCGGAAAAAGGGAATATTTTTGAAAATTTAACATTGTTTTTAGCTTGCTATTTGCACGTTTTTGAGTAAGGAATCGGTAGAAAAGGAGCCCAAGTTCAATTTGAAGTGAGCTATAGCATATTCAATTTAGTATGGAAGAACGAGCATATGTTATGTTACGTAAAGTAGTAACTTATTAATTATTATTCTAATATTGCAATCAATATTTGAGCACATAATATGAGCGAGAAGCGTTTAAGATTAGATGATGAATTGTTTTAACTGGGAATCATTATTTGTCTGTCAATATACTTTAACAAATTGTTGTAAGACAAGGAAAGCAACTTGGATGTCGAAAGGTGCCCAAGACAAACGGACTTGTGAGAGAAAGAGAAAATGTGAGGAAATCTGCCAGAAAAAGTACATTAAAGAAAAAAAGAAAAAAAATGCAATAAAGGCAGTGAGGGAAGAGAACTCGTGTAAAAAGGGCACGACCCTCGCATAAAAGAAACAAATGAGGACTTAAGAGCGATGCTCAGTCCCCGAGTCCGCCCGACCCAATTATGGTACCATGTTGTGTAACCAAGTCTGAAAACAAGATGAGCGAGTGTATGCGCAAGCAAGTTAGGATTGTGTGGTTAATACAACTTGATTCTTTTCACGAACGCACTATCATGACTGATTCATCACACGTCACATTGATCCATGATAACTAGTGATTAATGGGGAGCTTATGGATTGTGGCTCAATATATGTTTATGCCGGAAATCTTTATTGAATATGTGGTAGTTGATGGGGGTTGTTCTTGGAGGTACATTCCGCCTTGATACTCTACTCGCAGACGAGCTGAAGGCTAGTGGGGGGTAGTTGATGACGGTTAAAATAGTCTATCCTACGGCATCAATATTCTATCCATTATGAAAATGATCAGAAAATTCAGGAAAGATGATGACAGTTTTACTCTCAAAAAATTGAAATCACATAAAAGATGAAGAATACTCTCAAAATTCTTCAAAGATTAAGGAAAAACGCAGGAAAGCATTCAGAAATTCTCAAATTTGTGCTCTGATACCATGATGAAGTTTACAAAATTATAAACTGAAGATAAAATGCGGAATTATTATTGATGAACTGAAAGTTACAAGTTACAAGTTAGATTACAATGTAGCTGATCATGGGGTATTTATAACCTCATACACCTCATGAATCAGTTAGAAGTTAGTTACAAACGGTTACTACAAACTACAACTGAATAACCGATCTCTATATTACATTATACGAGATCGCAGCCCGGCAGGCCGCTTGTCCTCATAATATTGTCGCTAGCTCGTTGTATCTTTTTGCAATCAGGAGTGTATCAGCTGACTGCACTCAACTTTCCCTCCAGCCTCTATATAGTTTTTCGTTTTCTCGGGATTGTTTATTTTTGGAAGCGTATGGTGCTGTACTATTTCCTATGTGTTGGATTTTCCCACATCGGGTTTTCCGTACATAAGTTTTAAGGAGACAGGGCTACGCTTCGACTACGTCTTTTGGTATAAGGGGATGGTCAGGAAACGGCATTGTACGAACCTTTTCAGTGATTTATAAATAAAAGGTCTCGTTTATTAAAAAAAAAAAAATCAAATTTAGAGACGATGGCTTCACATAATGTTTACTTTCTGCTCATTCTTTTCATTGCAAGGCCCCCTTTTGATTCTCTCTTTTTTGTTTTTATTTCGGTTGAATTAGTTTCTATGTTCTAGCTTTTGGTTTATTATGTTCCATAAATATATATATATATATATATATATATATATATATATATATATATATATATATATATATATATATATGTATGTCAGGAATGTGACTTCCCTTTTTTTCATTATGAATAATTTTGATGAATATATATACAAGTATTGATTGATTCTCCCCCACCAATCACGTCTATAATTATGTTTAGGAGTATATTATACAATCAGTTACAATACAATCAAGTCACACAAGCTAGCCAAAAATAGATTATAGGAATGTGGTGTTGAATATTTAAAGATATGTAAGACCTATGAACCCACGTTTTCTTTCATTAGTCAATATTAGTACACAAATCCTAGTATCTCTCTCTATGTGTGAATTACTTTATCATGTTGTGCTAATCTTCCCTATAAATGCAATGTATCAAATCAATAAAATATGAATATGAAATATCTATTCCTTTCCTAGTGTAGTTTAGATGGTATCGGAGCCAATATGGTTCTGATGGAAAAAAGAACCTAAAAATAATTATAAAAAAAACACACAAAAAAAAACATGCATAAACTCTTTCACTGCCCATTGTTATTCCCAAAGAAGTTGCTTTGCTGCTTCTTTAGAAACTCTCAAACCCATTAATCTTCAGACTTTTCTCAAATCCAAATCGCATGAAAGTCTCAAATCCAAATCGCATGAAACACAGCTAGTCACCATCAGTACCAAGATTTTGTTGGAATGATATATAATAGGTTTGGAAGAATAATTTTGTGTATATTCACAGTTGAAAAGAATACATGATATATATAATTACATTGTAATCAAGGCTAGAGCACAATCTAAGGCTAGTAATAATGAGAATAAAATCAGTAATAAATACAGTATATTACGTTTACACTAATACCACCCCTCAAGCTGGGCGAGGGACGAGGCCTAGCTTGTCACGCTGATGAAGAAACGCCGGGCGAGGTAGGGATTTGGTCAAACAATCAGCCAGTTGGTCAGAGGCATGAACATGAGCAATGCGAAGAGAACCACGTTGAACTTGATCACGAATGAAGTGATAGTCAATGGCGACATGTTTCATGCGAGAGTGGAAAACAGGGTTTGAACAAAACTGAGTAGTCCCGAGATTATCACAGTAGACAACAGGTGGTGCGGATAACGTAATGTCAAGGTCGGTAAGGAGAAACGTGAGCCAATTGAGTTCGGCCGTGGCAGAGGCAACAGCACGATATTCAGCTTCAGTTGTTGAGCGAGCAACAGTGGGTTGCTTTTTCGAGAGCCAAGATATCGCATTTCGTCCAAGATAGATAACATGAGCACTAGTGGACGTGTAATCATCTTTGTTACCACCCCAGTCAGCATCCGTGAAGGCATGTAGAGTAAGAGACGAATTCCGGTATAACTGAATGCCATAGTTAGTAGAGCCTGCAACATATCGAAGTAGACGCTTGACATGGGACTAGTGGATATCCGTCGGAGCATGCATAAATTGTGATAATTTGTTGACAGCGAAGGCAATGTCCGGACGAGTGAAAATGAGATATTGAAGGCTACCAACCACCATACGATACTTGGAGGGATCATCCATGGGAATGCCTGCATTTATTTTTAAGTCCGAAATATCCGTTTGCATGGGTGTGGTTGCCTTTGAATTTGCATCTTGCATATTGAGCTTAGTGAGCAAGTCCCGCATGTATTTCGTTGAGATAAAATGAAGCCACCGCATTGGGTATTATTTCAACGCCCAAAAAATAGGAGAGTTGCCCAAGATCTTTAAGAGCAAATTTTGCACCGAGACGAGTAATGAAATCTTCCACAAATTTGTGGAGCATCGTTTCTCGTAATAATTAGGTCATCTACATACACAAGTATAAGGATTAGGACACCATTAGATTTAAAAATGAATAGCGACGTGTCGGCCGTGGCATGGGTGAATCCGGTGGTAAGAAGGAAGCGTTTCAATTCTTCGTACTGGCCCCGGGGGCCCGTTTTAAACCATATAGTGCCTTACGAAGCCCGCAAACATGATGAGGACAAGAGGGATCAACGAAACCCGCAGGTTGAGCTAAGTAAACCGCTTCCGTAAATGACCCCGCAAGAAGGCATTATTAATGTCCAATTGGCGGAGAGACCACCCCCTGCGTTAAAGCTAAGGTGAGTATAACTCGAATAGTGGGAGGCTTGACAACCGGACCGAATGTTTCGTAGTAGTCAATGCCAGGGCGCTGAGCAAAACCCTTGGCAACCAAGCGAGCTTTATACCGATCTATAGAACCATCTGGTTTATGTTTGAGCCGAAAGATCCATTTAGAGCCAATGATATTGTAGGACGAGTCAAAGGGAACAAGATCCCAAGTGTGATTTTTGACCAAAGCATCAAATTCTTCTTGAATCGCATTTTTCCATTTCGGGTTTTTGAGGGCTTGATGAACAGAGGTGGGTTCAACGGTAGGGTCAGAGGGAGGCGAGGGGGACGAGTGGGCATGGAGATTGAGCTTTTGGATGGGCTTGAAGATGTTGTGATGAGAGCGAGTGCGCATGGCATGGGTTGGTTGAGGTGGATTTTGAGGGGGAGGGGAAGGAGGAGGAGGAGGTGGGGGAGGTGAAGAGGAAGGTGGTGAAGACGGAGACGGGGGTGGGGAAAGGGCCTGAGTAGTATTGGGAGGAATAGGAGGGGTTGGATTTGGGGGAGGAGTCGGAATCCAGTCGGAGAGGTGGGGAGGTGAGGAGGATGAAGTGGCGGTGTGGGAGGAGGAAGGGAATACAGTTTCAATGAACTTAACGTGGCGAGAAACGTACAAGCGTGAGGAAACGGGATCGAAGCAAAAGTAGGCGCTTTGGGTGAGAGAATAACCGAGAAAGATGCATGGTTTTGACCGAGGTTCTAGTTTGTGACTAGCGTAAGGGCGAAGCCAAGGATAACAGAGACACCCAAAAACACGGAGTTTATTATAATTGGGAGGTTTGTGAAAAATAGACTCATAAGGGGATTTCATGGACAGAACCGGAGTGGGCATGCGATTGATAAGATAGACGGCAGTAGCAAAGGCATAAGGCCAAAAAGTGAGGGAGAGGGACGCATGAGTGAGGAGGGCTAAACCAGTTTCGACAATGTGCAGATTACGGCGTTCGGAGATACCGTTGTGTTCAGGAGTATGAGGGGGGGTGGTGTAAAGGGAAATGCCATGTGAAGATAAATAATCACTAAGGCACGTAAATTCACGGCCATTGTCAGTATATAATATTTTGATGGGTTGTTTGAAAAAAATTTCTACAATAGCTCGAAAACGAATAAAAGTTAAAGCAACATCAGATTTACGAGCAATAGGATAGAGCCACATGTAGCGAGTGAAATGATCAACAATAAGCAAATAAAAAACTTAAAACCATCAGTAGATAAGACAGGAGAGGTCCAAACATCAGAAAATAAAATTTCAAGTGGTCTTGAGGATGATAAAGTAGAGGCATTAAAAGGTAGTTTATGACTTTTATTCACTAGACAAGAAGAACAATGTGATAAATTGGAGGCTGAGGCCTCTAAATCAAAAGTACGAAGAATATTATTTAAAATGAGAGGCGCTGGATGGCCAAGACGCTGGTGCCAGGTGGAAGATGGAGCTTTATTTGACGCAAAAGCGAGAAGAGGTGTGGAGGGCCACTCATAAAGTCCATTTCTAACTGGACCACGGAGAAGAATTTGATTCGTCGGGAGATCCTTCAAAAGAAATTCATGGGGTAAGAATTCAACACTAACATTATGCGCTTGACGAGTTGTGAAATAGATAGCAAATTACGCGACATACTAGGCACACAAAGCACATCATGAATATTAAAAGATTGAGATTTAGGCATAGGTAAAGAGATAGAACCGGAGTGTGTGATAGGAAGGGCATTACCGTCGCCGACCATAATATCATCCTGACCGATGTACGGAACGTGCAGAGAAAGGTTTGCTAGATCATTCGTCACATGATGGTTGGCACCACTGTCCATGAGCCACTGACCCGTGGACGGAGCAGCCTGTGCAGCATTGGTGGACGGACCACTGGCAACATAAGCTTGTTGGCGTGGCCTAGGGGCGCCCCTAAGTTGTTGCTGCATTTGTTGAATTTGGGGGCAAAATTTGGCACTATGCCCTTGAGTTTGACAAAATTGGCACTTGCCCAGATATGGCCGACGAGGAGGAGGACCGGTGGTGGACTGCTGAGTGTAGGGAGGAGCCGAGTGTTGAGGAGATGGCTGTGGATGATTGCGGTAGGAGTTTGACTGGGAAGAGTTTCCACGCCACTGAGTCGACTGAGGAGAGGAGTAGGCAGGGTGGGCCGTCGCCGGTGAGAACGGCGCCGGAGAAGATGGAGTCGTCGGAATGGAAGGGCGAAAATTCGGCAGTTTTTCGTGCAGCTCCTCAAACGTGATGCTATCCTTTTGAGCACGAATAGCGGTAGCCAAAATCTGGAATTCATCACCAATATTAGCCAGAATTAAATCAATCAAGTCATCTTGATCCATGGGTGAGTCAAGGAGAGCCAGTTGATCTGCTTGATGTTTGATGGTGTACATGTAATCACTTATGGATTGAGACCCACGTTTCATTTCCTTGAGGCTGTCCTTGATAGCACGGATACGGCCTCGGGACGATTTGGCAAAGGTAGTGTGTAAAATTTCCTAGGCTTCACGAGAGGTTGAAGCTTTACGGAGAAAAGTGACGACTTGTGGAGAGCAAGAAGCGACAATGGTGTGTAGAAGGAGACAATCTTGTCTTTTCCAGGCTGTGTAGTCAGGATTGATTTTGATGTTGCCGGCGTCATTGACGGTTTTAGGCGGTGCTGGAATGGTGCCATCGAGATAGCCCATTAGATCATAACCGATGAACAGAGGCTCCATTTGAAGAATCCAAATGCTGTAATTGGTGGAGTCAAGTTTGATTGGTGTTTGAGTGGCTGAATTGAAGGTGATATGAGAGGAGGCTGCCATGATTGGAGAAGGGGGGAGGAGCAGGACGAAGAAGAAGGCTGAAGGGGAGAGGACGGCGGCGCTAATTGGCCGAAATGGAGAAAAAAAAAACTTTGCAAGAGAGATTAATGCTCTGATACCATAATAGGTTTGGAAGAATAATTTTGTGTATATTCACAGTTGAAAAGAATACATGATATATATAATTACATTGTAATCAAGGCTAGAGCACAATCTAAGGCTAGTAATAATGAGAATAAAATCAGTAATAAATACAGTATATTACGTTTACACTAATAATATATTATTAATAGAGAAGTATTTGAGAGCGGAAGATGGTAGGAATATTTGATGGAAGTGGCTTCTTTTATTATTTCAAAGCTTCTTGATTTTGGTTTGATACAAACACAATGGCTTGGGTCCTATTTATAGTACTAGTCTTCAACTAGGATTATTTCTAGAATCTTCCACCTTATTCCTTTACTACCTTATTCTAGTGTCTTCCATACAAGACAATTTATTAACTCTCTTGAATTCTCCACACAAGTACATCCTACAACATAATTCTAGAATATTGACTCATACAAGTAGAATTTGGACCTTAAGGCCTATTAAATTTTGGACTCTTCAAGAAATTAAGGCCCAAAATCAAGTTTACATTTCAACACCCCCTGTTATACTTGATTTTTCTTTACTCCAATCAAGTTTCTCATCTTCACAAAGACATCTTGCTTAAGTGGTTTTGTGAAGATGTCTGCCACCTAATCATGTGTCCTCACACACTCCACTTGGACATTCTTTCTTGCAATGCACTCCCTTATGTAGTGATAGCGCGTATCAATATGCTTACTTCGATCGTGATGGACTGGGTTTTTGGCCAAAGATATAGCTGACTTGTTATCCACGTGAATAGCAGTTGGATCCTCTAGTCCCAAACCCAACTCCTTTAACGGATTTCGGAGCCAAACCGCATGACAAACACATGAGGTAGCTGATGAGAGTCAACTTTACTGCACTTTGGTGTGTAGTTTAACCCCCGTTTATTATGTTATTGGCATGTTTCGGATGCATTTAGATGCGATTTAATGCTCCTTTATCACTTGCGGTTCCACATTGCACTTAATTGAAAATATCGTTTTTATCGATAAAATGTGGACATTTATAGCACACATGGGTACTTTGTGCCCTACGGAATTACGCGTGTTGGTTTGTTTGTGTGTTATTTCAGGATATCAATTATTGAGATATGCTATAATGATTTTTCCGGTAAAATATTTCGAGCCGAGCCACTTCTACGAGACAAGACCGTGCATCATTTGATTATGTCGACCGAATTGCTTCAAGTATTTAATATTATATATTTTATATAAACTTTATTATAATGTATAATATTAAACCTTAAAGGGCAGTAAAAAAAAATAGAAGAAGGCGGCAATAGTATAGTATAGTATATATATATATGCTATAGACGACAAAAGGGGAGGCAATTTTAGGTTTGAGAAAAAGAAAATAAAAAGGCGGCGCAGAGGGTGAACAGCAGCTCGACATATATATACTTCGTGGACGGCAAAGTATTAGGTGGTTGTTATTGATACATACTACAGCGGTGGTTTTCCTTCGGTTCATTAGAACAAAATTATTTTCCTTTTCCGCAAATTATCATCGGCAACTGCAGTATTATTTATTTTTGTTTTAACACATCGAAGTGACGATTCGAGTGGTGAATTGCTACACTTTTATTGGTAATTTTAATTATCCTTTCATCATGTCTTTTATCAATTTATTTATGATTTCTTGTGTTATTGATTTAATTATGAGTAGCTAAATAGTTGTGTAGCCGAATTATGTGAAAGCGGGTGAAACGCCCTGGGGGGATTAGACGGGAGTAGTGTAGCGCTTAATTAAACGTTTGTATGATTAATCCACGTTCTAAAACTTGTGCTTATAAAGATTATAGCTTTGAATTGGATTGACAACCTAGTTCGTCACACACACATCGAACTTATAGATGTATTTTGCGGTGAGATGTGGAATGAGGGGTTTTAGGATCATTGCGTAGACACGACCTAGTTGTTAGATTGACAACCTAGCTAGTTGTTAGGGACCGTGCCCTATGTGAGGTTTTCATCGGGTTTCCGAGCGGCTCTAGATTTTGGTAAACCATGTTACGTTAGTTGGCTTTCTAAAGGGATGGTTAATTAGCTCCGGCATAGGGTGTTAAGCGAGAGTTGTTCGAGACCTTAACACCGTAATTAGGAGTTGGCACCCGTGGATGTCATATAAACCGAATTGGATAGGTAGGTCGGTTAAGACACGCTCCTTGTCAAGTCTTTCTGTGGGGGTAAAAGTAACCATTTGGATCGTAGTTCGGCTATGCTTTTTAATCATATAAGTAAACTCATTAGTATAATCTTTACTTTTGCATTAGTATAATATCTCTCCACAACTATTTTGACCTGAACTAAGTTCTAAGTTGACTTTGGTACTTAGACATTACTCCCTGTGGATTCGACCTTGAAACCACTATACTACCGTTGACCCGATACTCTGTCGGTTAAAGTTAGCGGTTAGTTATTTTGCTATCAAGAATTTTGGCGCCGTTGCCGGGGAGTAACGTTTGATATCTTGTAAGTTGACCGAAAGCTTGGGCTTAGGTCGTTTTTATTTTGTTTTCTTGTTGTTTCTTGTTTGTCAGTGAATGACCCGAAGCTCCAAAGAACCACTTATCGAGCCAATTGAAGAAATTGAAGCTTTTGCACGTCATAGAAATAGTCAACGCCGAGGAGAACTTCTAGTTGCTAGTCCGAACCCTTTGTTCGAAGAAGAAGGGACAGTAGAAAGCTTACCCTCACTTTCAGACTCCTTAGAGGGAATGGAGGATTCACCAAATCATAGGGATGGCAAAGAGCCCTTAATCGAGCACAATGTACAAGGGCAGACCTCAGACACCACTGGTGGTAACGCAACATTACCATTGCACACTCCACCGAGGACCCCTCGTCATGAACCGTTAAGAGAGGACAACACAGTGTTGCGTCAGTTGAGAACCCCACAGCTTAATCAGAGGACAGGGATTGGACAGTACAGGGGAGGACAAAATACTCAGAATACGCAGAATTTCGGACCCGAATTAGACCAAGAGATGGTAAATCGAGTACTGCAGATGCTAGAGAATCAAGGAAATCAACAGGGGTTCCAAAACCCATATAATCAGCAACCACCTATGCAGCAGTATTATCAACAGCAACAACAACAGGATTATCAGCCACAGATGGCTCAGCAGGTGCAGAGACCGAGAGTCTGTCGAGACTATGTTACCACCCCACAAGAGGTTATCGGGCACAATCCAATTAGAGTGCCCCCAATTAATGCGAACAACTTGGACATCAAGCAGAACATTCTGAATATGTTGGGGGAACATGCCTTGTTCCACGGGAAGTCGACTGAGAACCCAAACAGCTTTCTAGATCATTTTCTGCAAATTTGTGGGACAATGAGATATAATGGGGTTAGTGACGAGGCAATAAAGCTGATAGTTTTTCCGTTTGCACTGAGAGGAGCCGCAAAGGATTGGTTCGATTCATTGCCCAATGATTCATTGCATACTTGGGCAGATGTAACGAGAGTGTTTCTGAAGAAGTATTTTCCTCCGGCAAAGATTCTGGATCTGAAAGAAGAAATCTCTTCGTTTGACGGTCTCGAGGGAGAGACCTTAAAAGAGACTTATGAGAGGTTTAGGGGTCTACTGAAGAGATGCCCTCCACACGGTTTTTCTACGGTGGAGCAGGTTATTATATTATTCAGGGCCTTAGAGCCGATGGACCAGAATAAGCTGAATGCCGCCAGTGGCGGAGATATCATGAATCTGCCGCCGGAACAAGCTATGAGACAGATTGAGAATGCGGCAGATGGAGAAGGACAATGGGGGTCAAGCAGAAAGAAGAAGAAAGCCCCCATGGAAAGTGTGAAGTCGCTAAAAGAAGAGCTTGATAGAGAGACGGCCATGCATGACAAGATGCAAGAAATGGTGCTAAAGATGGAACAAATGGAGTTAGAAAGGAAGAAGGCACATCAGTGCCAGCTTTGTGGAGGTGGACATTCTGCCATGGAATGTACATCATCGAAAAGGCCCACTTATCCACAACAGTTGACACCTACCTCAGTACAACAACAGTCTGGCAATCAGAATGACCAGCAGCGGATGAATGTATATGCAATGGGGCAGGTAAATATGAATCAACAAGAATTTGGCCAACAACAGTGGAATTCGAATTTTGATAACCATCAGGGCCAGCAGTGCGAGTATGGCATGGAAGAAAGACGACGAAGTACAATGTGAGCTATATTGGACAAGGTAATGGGGGTAACTGGAATCAGAACCAACATGGGCAGAATTGGAATCGAAACAATAACAATCAGAACCAAGGGTTCATGCAGAACCAAAGCCCAAATAACCAATCTTGGAACCAGAATCCCCAGAATCAGAATTCATACCAAAATCAGAACCAAGGTAGCTATCAGAATCAGCAATCTCAAACACAAGCAACGAAAGAATCGAGAATCGAATTGGGGGCAAAGTCAAGGCTGGAATCAGAATCAGGGCCAGCAGGGTAATCAGCAAGCAAATCAGCCACCCAGAAATAATAATTCTGGCACATATCAGCATCCGAATGCTCATCTTCACCAGAACAATCAGAACACTCAACAATTGAACAATTCGGGTGCTCAGAAGACGTCCACTGAGATAATCCTGGAAAGACTGGATAGGACTGTATCTGAATTGAATAAAAATGCTGTTGAGCAAAAAGTGGCCACTCACTCCGCCATTCGGAATTTGGAAACCCAAGTTGGGCAAATCACGAACACACTGAAGAAGAATTTGAGTGATGCTGAGCAGAATCCGAGACAAGTGAATGCAATATTCACTAGAAGTGGTAGAGAATTGGGAGTGGACCAGCCAAAGAGAGGGGTCGAAGCAGAGAAATATTTGGATGAGGAGGATGAAACTGAGGCAGCAGAGAGAGAAATAATGGAAACCGAGTTAGAAGCGGTACGAAGAGAGTTAGCTGCTGTTAAGAGAGACCTCGCGATTGTAAGGAAAGAGCGAGCAATGGAAGTACAGAGGGAGCAGGATGCTCAAACCAGAAGAGATGAAGAAAGGGAGAAGCAGGATTTCATAGTGCTGGACATTAAAGAGGAGGAGCCGAGCAAGCCAGTGATGACAAAAGAAGATACATCTGGGCCTCCAAGGCCAAACACTCGAGGTAAGAAAAATTTTATGCCCCCTCCCCCTCCTGATTTTGATGAGAATACGTTGCCTTACCCACCTAAGGGTCCTAAGAAGCGGGTCCTTACTGAGAGTCAGAGTAGATTCCTCGACATTCTTAGGAAGGTAGAGATCAATGTTCCCTTCTTAGAGGCAATTGCTAGTGTGCCTGAGTATTTTAAATGTTTGAAATGGATGTTGACAAGTCGAGAGAAAATGGGTAAGATAGTTAAGCTGAGGGAGGAGTGTTCAGCGGTTTATGATAGTAAGATACCCCCTAAGATGAGAGATAGAGGAGGTTTCACCATTCCTATCACCATAGGCAATACTGTAATTGAAAATGTTTTATGTGATTTAGGAGCTTCTGTGAGCTTGATGCCTAAGGCTTTATATGAAAAATTAGGTTTAGGTGAATTGGAACCTACGGGAATGACCCTACAGATGGCTGATAGGTCGGTGAGGAAACCTATGGGGGTAGCGGAAGATGTCTTAGTGCAAGTTGGAAAGTTTGTGTTCCCGGTGGATTTTGTGATTCTTGACATGGAGATGGACTCCAAGACCTCTCGTTTTGTTAGGTCGTCCCTTTTTGACCACCAGTGACGCTCAGATAGGAGTTAAGAGTGGAGATATTTCTTTTGGTGTTGGGGGCGAGAGAGAGCGTTTAAATGTTTACAAGGATAGAGGTCCAAATGCTATAAA